>JAMZEH010000064.1:10015000-10580000 GCA_024699665.1 Ostrea denselamellosa
AAGTGATTGTTTGTTTTACGTCCCGTCGAGAATTTTTCACTCATATTGAGACGTCAGCAGCTGTAGGTGAAGTACCACGAATTTAGACCTATTTTTAGCGCTCAGGGCCGTAGCAGTGAGGGTTCTTTAACGTACCAACGCCTACCGTGACACGGGACCTCCGTTTTTAAGGTCATATCCGAAAGACCCGTGATTCTCACTTCTAAATGCCGAGCGTTTGGCGAAGGAGCAATCACTACCTATTTTTCCTCTTAGGTTTGACGCGGCCATGGCACGAGCGGGACTCGAACTCACGACCACCCGGTTACGAAGCGAACGCTCTAACCACTGAGCTACCGGTTACCGTTGATAAAATAAATAAAGATAAGTTTAAAACAGATCCTAATGAAAATACTGGAATTCCAATATATGACTTGTAAAATCATTTCCGAAGCAAAATTTTCACTTTAAAAACTATCATTAGAACGAAAAAATGTTTTGATGCAGATTTGGGTAAGCTAAAAATGTGAATAGTTTCTCTTACGGCAAATTATAAAAATAGATATCGCAGAGATCCATCCATTAAAAATCATTAATATGAAATGTTGAAGATAACGATCAGTGATCAATGTCATAATTCCTATAAAGAAAACAAAATTAAGAGTGGGGCAAACACGGACACCTGAGCATATCATGAGTACATGATTAAAAGAAGGGCAAATTATGCTGAGAATACAACAAGGTACGGAAAGCTGTATGTAGGGAGTTCAGAAATGATGCAGTTAGTAAGTTATATTCTATAAGAGTTTATAATCCAAATAAATACTGTGATCTGGTGAATGAGTTGGGGTAGAAGAAAAAAAAAGGGGGGACTCGGTAAATAATTTAAATGAACAAGCTCTCTTTTAAAACTTTACATACTACAGTGAATAATACTTATTACACAGACTACAGGAATTTGGAATCTCTTTTTGGTAAACAAGGAACAACATCATAAGTTTTCAACGAATTAGACTGTAGAATTTCTGCTAGAGAACTCTCATTTGAAATTAGCTCATTGAAAACTGGTAAAGCTAACAGGCCTGTACTAGTATCTAATGAAAATGGACAGATATGTACAACTTGTAACATATCTGGTGCTTTTCTCTGACATTTGACTTTCGAATGGTTATTATCCGGAATTGTATGCAAAAGGTCATATATATCCTATTTTTAAGTTTGAAGACCGATCTGACCCCAACAACTACAGATAAATTACCATAACTAGTAATCTAGGTAAATGTTTTAACAGCTTTTTGGATAACAGATTAGATAAGTTTTTGAACAAAATGTAACATTCATGCAAATTGGATTTATCAAACATGCTAGGACAATTGATCAGTGTAGTTTAGATGAAAAATACCGCTACACAAGAAGCTAGACTATCTGCCTGTTTTAATGATTTTCAGAGTGCGTTTAATAAGTGTTATACATGGTGGGCTAAAATTGAAATTATTGCAGATAAATATAGGTTCAAAGTTTTATGATATGATAAAAATATATATTTGAAAAGTGAAGCATTTGTTAGAATTGATAATGCTCTTACTCCTTCATTCCCTAATAAATGTGGTGTACATCAATGTGATGTTCACAGTCCTAATCTCTCCATAGTATTCATCAATGGTTTACCAACATATTCTGAAACACTATCAATGCTGTCAAATTACAGCATCAAAAACAAGATTATCTAATGTATGGAAATGATATTGTAGTAATATCCCATTATCACCTGCATATGGTGTTTATGTCTCTCAACTGATTCTATATGCAAGAGTTTGTTCTGCGTGTGATCAGTTTTTAATCGAGACAGAGCACTGACAAACAAGTTGATGTTACAGGGGTTTCAACAGTCTCGTTTAAAGTCAGCATTTCGCAAATTCTATGATTGTCATAATTATGTAGCTTGCCAATACCTGTCAATGGATTAAATGTTGTATAACGTGTTTCATACCAATTGTTGGGCCGTTCTTTGCACACCGATCCTGACTAGTCCGTTTATTCGATCAAGATGCAGGGCTCAAGACGGGTTTCACCGGTCGACATGGGATGCTTACTCCTCCTAGGCACTTGATCCCACCTCTGGTATGTCCAGGGGTTCGTGTTTGCCCAACCCTTAATTTTGTATTCCTTGTGGGAGTTATGAGATTAATCACTTTTCGTTATCTTCACCTTTTCATTGTAATATTCTATACATCCCCAAAAGAACTCCAGAAAAAATTAAACATTTTAGAAAACTACGACGATGATTGGAGATAGAAGGTTTGCATCTCAGTACTACTTAATTGTAAAACTTCAATATTTTTAATGTTAATGAAAATATACCACTCGGCAAGGGTAATTTTAATTCTTCGATAAAAACATATGTAACAGATTGGAAATGCGCAAATAATAACACGACAGATGGTAAGCTGGTCATATACTTATTTTTGAAATCAAATTTTGCATATGAAGAATACTTCACTTCAATTAATCATTATAAATATAGTGGGTGCAGTCATAGACATTTCGTTCATATACAAGGACAAGTATACATGTTCTCACACTGGATTAACTTTTACCTTACGTCAACAATTAGGTCCAGACCATCTTCGCTCAAAACTTTACTCAATTCCATTGAGAGTTTTGAACACGTTATTTGAAGAATCTAAAGCTAGTCCATACTTGGATTTTTCAACACCAGAACATAGAGTAAATTCTATGATCATGGATGTTGCCCAACACATGTTCTTTAAACCACTGCGAGTTATGGATGATATTCCTTTCGAATCATGCCCTCAACATTATAAAAAGTCATTCTTTTCAAGTTCAAGCCTACACTTGTACTTCCGTCAAATATACTTCCACTATTGCATTCAAAATTTTTAATTACAAATAAACTGTGCAGAGATAGATATAGACCATCGTATACTCAATCCACCTACGTGTTCTGGTTCTTCGCTTTCATTCAACTATAGTCCAGCTGGACATGGCATTACTGGTGATGTTGGTATAGATGAAGATGAGGACATGAAATCACTTATGTTAAACGTCCTAAATTGAGGATTATCTACCTCATGCATAGCTCTGATCCTTGGCCGAATTTGGCTCCAGTGTTTGGTATATCTAGTACTTTCGGCTCTTCCAGATTTGTTTAAATTTCGGATTTCCAACATTTTTGACTTGAACACCGGAGACATTATTTGTCGAAATGCGCATCTAGTGCATCAAAATTGGTAACGTTTATGTTTATATTGAACAATTTAAAATACGAATATCCCTATATGTATCTCCCTAATTATGATTCTACAAAATAACTAGGCGTAATATCTTCCATGTCATCTATAATATGTCGTGGTAGGAATATGTTTCCCAGTCAGGACTGTATTTCAACATCTCAGAAAATTTCAGGGTTGTAAGACAACGCTGCCTTTGTTGTTGGGGGCTCTCTTGTAATGACGATCCTACAGTAATTGCATTGAGCACGGCTATTTTTCTGTGAGAAACTTCCAGAAGTGCCTCCTGCGTACGTAGGCATGTTTATTCACGTTCTTAACCATGGCATTCTTGCTATTGCATGCTTTAATCCACATTTTAGTTTCGCATAAGCTTGTATTGGGCTTATGACGTGGCTAATAGGTCACAATTTAAAAAAAAAAATATATTCCTTGTCGAGGTAGTGTGAATCACTGTTACTTGATTTACCATCTTTGAATTTTCACCACCTCATATGTCGGATGGCACATGGTTAGTAAATTACGTACTGTCATACAAAAAGCTTACCTCTGAAGATGTGTATAATTGAAAGAACGACAATTACCGGTAATTAGTATGTTGTCTCTCTTTGGTTGATTGAATGGAATCTCTATGATGCAAATAAAATCTCGATTATCTTATATTAATTTTTAATGATTTTTTCCAAAATTATAATAAAAACGAGTTTTGTTTGCAAATAAGAAATTTAGAGTCCAAATTTCGTTGTGAATTGATGTATGAAATGAGTAACTAATAAAACATGGATAAAAGACTCCCATAGTCTATAAATCCGATTAGAATTATAGAGAACACTGTCATCAGAAAACTACATTCCTTTGATGTAAAATGGTATACAAATCAAATGAATTTATAAAGGAAACTAATTTTGTTGATGAAAAGTGCATAAAATTAGCACGAATATGATTATGTTAATAATTTTCAGAAATTATGATCGGGATCGGTATTTTTTTCGCTGATTTGGTTCAAACAATCGCAAAAAAATCTTAATTTTGATCATTTCATTTCAATTTCTTTTTAAACACTTTTGTACGATATATCGTTTTGTTTTAACTGATACGTTTCTTGAAGATTTTATCCATAGATTAAAAAATATTAACAAATAACATTTTCAATTTCATAGATATTTTTTTTATTTCTTTTAGGCATATTTTAGAAGATATTTATACCATGCATCAAACCAAAGCGAAGTTTGGATTTTAAAAATCTCTTATTTGCAAATAAAAAACTTTATTCATCATTCCGGGAAAAATCTGAAAAAATTCATATAAAATATTTGAGAGCTTGTATCACTATTTCGATAGTGAAATCATGCTTCATATGAGGTGCTTAAACAAGCCATTAAATAAAATGTAGTGTCATGAGCCACCTTAAGTAGTAAGCTGTTATCGAGTGAGAATAGCAACGTGTCCTTGACAGCCATGTTCAAGAAGACCAACAAGGTCGTCAATCCATGAGGACCTGAATTGAATCACGGTCAATGGTCAGGGATTCTGATCACAACTAGACACCGGTGCTAGGATCACCATTTAATGCTTCATTTATTTGATGGGGATTGAAAACAGCCCTCAAGTTAGGCATATGCTTTCCTCAACACGTAAGAATCATGCAGAAGGTGGCACACAGATAATCTCGGATTTTAATGAAACTTTTCATAACTCTTCATAATAATAATATATGAAGACATGCAAAGTAAAAATTATGTGCAACAATGGTTGCTATGGAAAATAAAATATTTTGGTTTTCATATCAACCAGTGCATAAGGAATTGTAAAGTGAACAAAGACATGACTTTTAATATTTGTATGAAAATGAAAATAATAATTTTTAAAATATAATGACCATTTATTTGGGAGAGGCAAAGGTTACCTCAAAATATGATTGATTGTATATTGTTTTACGTCCCGCTTGAGAATTTTCCACTCAAATGGAGACGTCACCATTGCCGGTGATGGGCTGCAAAATTTAGGTTTTTGCTCGACGCTCAGGGCCTTTGAGCAGGGAGGATCTTTATCGTGTCACACCTGCTGTGACACGGGACCTCGGTTTTTACGGTCTCATCCGAAGGACCACCCCAATTTAGTCGCCTCTTACGACAAGCAAAGGGGTAGTGAAGACCTATTCTAACCCGGACCCCCACGGGGCTACCTTAGAATAAAAGTATATAACCTCAAAATAAAAGTATATAATAATAACGAAATACTGTTACATGATGTTTGTAGAGGATTTTAGAATTGGTAATCTTTTAACATTTATCAATTTTCAGTAATTTCGATAATTTTTATGGTGTTTTAAATATGTATTACTAAAGTTATCGGAAAAGTACCCAATTCTAGTGCATATGTTCTAAACAATGAATATGAAGTGTATTTAAAACAAAATCAAAAGAGTCAGAAACGCACGCAGTAATGGTTGCTAGGCAACACTTTTGAGCCCATTTCTAACACACGAAAACACAATTATGTACAACATATGCATTAAAATTATATTTAATAAATAAAATACATAATATTCCACAAAACATCATTGACATTTTGAATCCACTGAAGAATTCAGGATTAATAACATCACCATAGCAACCAATATTTCCTAGCAACTTCAATTTTTATTATTCAACTGCACTACCTCCGTTACCGAGTGGTTAGAGCATCACGCTCAAAATCACAAAGCCTATCACCTCCAGTCGGCTCGGGTTCGAATTTCGCTCGCGCCGATATATGTGAGAAAGTTTGCCCGTTTACTTTCGGAAGGTCGGTGGTCTCTTCCCGGGTGCATTATATCAGGGTTCTCTCCTCCACCAATAAAAACTGGACGCCACCAGATAACTGAAAAATTGTTGAGTGTGCGGAAAATAATCAATCAATCAATCAATCAATCAACTGCACTAAAATGAAAATATATTACAAATATACCACCATATAATTTGTTATTGATATGTCAGGTCCATTGTAGACATAAGATTAACCATGTTTCCATAGCAACCAATTATCCCCTAGTAACAGACATATAATTTCAAATTTTACGATTAAACTGCACTGAAATAAGAGGTTAATGTAAATATATCACAATACAATCCTCTATTGGCACATCAGACCCACTGAAGACCACCCGTGCTTCTATAACAACCAATTTTCATTAGAAACACACATAAAACTTCAATTCATATAATGCATTTCACTTAAACCAAAGTACAATATAAAAATATCACTATATAATTCTCAATTGACGTGCACTTATGTGTCTACAGCTTTGAAATTATTTCACATTTATGTTAAAATTTCTAATTAACAATTGTCCAACCAATTTTGCATTAAAAAAATTGTCATATATAAATAAACATGTATCTAAACTGTTCCCAGAACTATTCTAACTGAATATTTACAGCCTTATTCTCTTTAGAGTATCTATGTAATCCAATTTTACCTTAGCAACATGTTTTAAAATGTTTATACAAGCATATTTTCTGTTGAGAATCATAATACATATACGTTTAAATAAAAAGAATTTGATTGAAAGTTTTGCTGTGCATAATTTATTTGTAAATAGGTATATGAAGCAAAACTAATAGAAGATATTCTATGATTTGTTGTTGGGTATTGAATTTCACGAGCGAGACGGGATTTTTTTTTATATTTTCACTCGTGCTTCGTACTTGTGAAAATATCAAACAAATCCCGCCTCACTCGTGAAATAAATTCAATACCCAACAACAAATCATTGAATTGTCCGTTTATTACATTTTCTTACGTGTTCCTTTCGGTCTAATCACTTCCAGGCCTCCTTTCAACTCACCCTGTACTGAACGTTCAAAACAATATTGCGCCAAAAAATAAAATAGTATCTTCAGAAAATGTCAAGTATATAGAAATAAATACAATAGAACAATAAAACAACTTTGATTAAATTTTATTTCAATATCCAAGTAAAAACACGATTTTTTGTTACGTAAAATAAAGGTGGTCGTATTTATTGCGGATGAATTTTACGACAGTTCCGGTTGTTATTTTCACAGTGATGATAACACTTTTGTTATTTTCACTGTGAAAATAACAATTGTGAAAATATTAATTTTATTGAAAGAATAAATTTCAGTATTTCACTGCTGAAAATGTACTAAAATATAGTTATTCACAATTCATTTTGATAATGCAGATGTTATTTCCTCTATGGGCTCTATTTTGTTTTCAATCAGAGATAAGGCTGATTCAATATCCTGTGGACCTTTGGACTGAAATTGCCAAGATAACTAACACTATTCAATTTCGTTATTCCTTTAGAAAAAAATACAAATCAGAGAGATGGGCAAACACGGACCCCTGGTCATACCAGAAATGGGATCAGGTGCCTAGGAGGAATAAGCATCCCCTGTCAACCGATCACATCCGCCGTAAGCCCTATATTCCGATCAGGTAAACGGAGCAATCCGTAGTCGGAATCAGTGTGTCAAGAACGGCCTAACAATTGGTATGAAACACATCAGACAGCATTTGACTTATTGTTTATTGTTTGTTTGTTTTACGTCTCGTAGAGACTTTTTCACTCATATTGAAACGTCAACAACTGTAGGTGAAGTACCACAAATTTAGACCTAAGCTTAGCGCTCAGGGCCGTGGCAGTGAGGGTTCTTTAATGTGCCAACGCCTACCGTGACACGGAGCCTCCGTTTTTAAGGTCATATCCGAAAGACCCGTGATTTTCACTTCTAAATGCCGAGCGTTTGGCGAAGGAGCAATCACTACCTATTTTTTGTCTTAGGTTTGGCACGAGCGGGGCTCGAACTCACGACTTCCCGGTTACGAAGCGAACGCTCTAACCACTGAGCTACCGCATTTGACTTAATGGTAAGTTGTATAACGACCATAAAATTTGCGAAATATTGACTTTAGACGAGACTGTACAAACCCTGTAACATTAACTTCTTTGTTAGTAGCCTGCCTCGATTTAAAAGCTGATCATATGCAGAACAAGGTCTTGCGTATTAAATCAGTTGGGAGATATAAACTCCATACGCAGGTGATGATGGAATATTGTCACATAAGTAAGGGAAGTTGACGATGGAGATATTGAAATCATTCCGTTTGTCATAGAGTTGAGCTGTTAGTTTGCCGTCGGCATCTATTTTCAGTAAAATATCCAAGTACGAAGCAGAAGTGGAAGACTGTAGTGTCTTTTATTTCAAGTTCACTGGGATATACCGAATCGACATATGAATGAAAATGATCATTGTTAATAGACAAAACGTCGTTGATATATCTAAATGTCGAATTGAAGGCCACGGCCACAGAGATATTTTCTTCTCCTGTAGAAGCTTTTGAATGAATTCTGCTTCATAAGAATATAGAAATAGGTCAGCTAACAAAGGAGCACAATTCGTGCCCATGAAAATTCAAACAGAGTGTTGGAAGATCTGATCACCAAACACTACGAAAATATTGTCAATGAGGAACTCTAACATCTTTTTAATATCAACTTCAGAGTACTTGCGCGTGGACTCAGAGTGGTGTTCAAGAAAATATTGTTTAGGATGACCAATCACTAAATATGAATATTTCCTTTTACCATTTTTGTTCACGAAGCAACTGTCTATGATGTTAAAAAGTCTAGTCTTTAATTCATCGTGAGGTATAGTCGTGTAAAGTGTTGCAAAATCATACGTTTTAATGCTGTGAATTTGAAAAAAGTTTTGTGATTTCAAATTCACTAAAAGTTCTTTAGAATTTTTAAGAATCCACATTTGATTTACACCACTTTTGGTATATCTAGTGGCACAGTACCTTTGAAGTTTCTCCTTCACACCATTTAATATTTTCGTAAGGAGCAAAGATAGGGTCTTGGTAAAACATTGTGGAGTTTGGGGATCCAGTATAAGTATGGTAACTCATATTTATCTGTTTCATGACTGGGATATTAAATGTATTTAAAACTGAAGCATGATTTTGAAGAATTTCATCTTTTGAAAGGACAGTTGGAATATACATGCGATTAATAAATGTGGAATTAATGCACAGTTCGTTTAGAATGCAGTTGTAATAATGAACCTTACAAACAAATACATTGTTCTTGCCAGCTTCGTCAGCTGGAACCAAAATATATTCCTCATGTAACCTATCTAACTCTTTTATCACATATGATTTACTAAACACAGAAGGATACAAGGTACGCATTTTTGTTTTGACATGTCTGATACGGGATTTTAATATTTCTCTTATACTATTTATCCATTCTGACAAGGTATCAAGGTATCTTCTTTTTCAGATTTAGCCCATCGTCTGCATAATCTTCGACAAAATTCATAATAGAGATGAAGTTCTAACGCCAATTGAAAGACCTAGGTTCTCTGAATTTAGGACCTTTTAAAATAAGTTATTTTAGATCTTCATTTTTAACTATACTCTGCAAAAAAAGAAACGCATAGCCCTTTTGAAATTTTAAAAATGCAAATTATGTATTTTACCAGGTAAACTGAAATGGTCAATTGAGTAATTGATTTTTTACAGGTAAGTATGAAACTTTAAAGGTCTGTTCATTTGATTTGGCTCTCTACCAAATTAGCTCGGCGACTCTCTAAAATTGCACATCACCTCTATCGCCATGGAATTTGGCTTACGTTTTTCACAAGAACTTTGTGCTTAATTCAACCACTACATTAAAGCGTATAAAAGGACGAAGTTTGAAGCTTGAATTCATCATAACGTTAAAATGCTGCCATGCCAAGGTTGGACCCTGCTACTCGAAATATCGTCATTGGCCGTCTCCAGGCCGGAGTATCCCAAAGTGAGATTGCACGAACTGAAAACGTAAATCAGAGCACAATTTCTCGGCTGTGGAACAGATTCCAGCAGACTGGCTCTACTAATGACCGACCGAGGAGTGGGCGACCTCGCATTACGACTCCTGGACAAGATCGCTACATCCGGGTCTTTCATCTACGAAATCGAACCGTTGCTGCAACAGCTACTGCAGTCGGAATACCTGGATTGAGAAGAATCAGCTCGCAGACAGTCCGCAACCGACTTCGACAATATGGCATTACACCCAGAAGACCGTATTTTGGAGCAGTTTTGACACCGTTACACAGACGAGAAAGAGTCCGATGGTGCAACAGATTGAGGGACTGGACATTCCGCAACTGGCGTAGAATCTGGTTCAGCGATGAGTCCCGTTTTCTGCTACAGAAACGTGATGGAAGAATCCGTGTATACCGGCGCAGGAATGAACGTTTCTCTTCCTCGTGTGTCCAACAAGTGGATAGCTTCGGTGGAGGTAGCGTCATGATGTGGGCGGCGATCTCTAATGACCGTAAAACAGAACTGGTACATGTCCCGGGCAATTTAACGGCTCAAAGGTACAGAGACGAAATTCTCCAACCTCACCTTATGCGCGTAATTGACCGACAGAGGGAGTTATTCCAACATGACAATGCTAGGCCTCACACAGCCCGCTTAACAATTGACTACCTTCAGCAGAACAACATTAATGTGCTACCATGGCCTTCCAAATCACCGGATTTAAATCCGATTGAACACTTATGGGACCAACTGGATAAACGTGTGCGCCTGCGCCAACCTCCGCCACAGACCCTCGATCAGCTCCGTCAAATGTTACAACAGGAATGGCGAACAATTCCACGCAATAACGTAAGAACATTGATTGACTCTATGCCAAGGAGATGCAGAACTGTGTTGGCAGCTCGAGGTGGTCATACACGGTACTAACTTAAACGTGACAGGAAGTGTTCTTAACTGTGATGATCTGACTTTTTTTTCACTAATATCTAAGGTTTGGACTGTAATTTTTTTCAATTGAAACAATTCTAGTGAATATCTACATTTTTTATTGTAAAATCATAATCCAAAATACATCTACTAAAATCTTAAAAAATCCATTATGCGTTTCTTTTTTTGCAGAGTATATATCAACATTACCAGTAATGACATGTCCAACTGGACTATAGTTAAAAGAAGACGAAGAACAAGAACATGTAGGTGGATTGAGTATAAGATGGTCTATATCTAGGCACTGTAAAGTTTGTTTGTAGTTAAAAAGTTTGGATACAATAGTGGAAGTATATCTGTAGGAAATACAAGGTGTACACTTGAACTTGAAATGCTCTGGAATACAAGACTGAACTTTTTTATGACGAAGAATGTTGACGGCATCAATTCGTTTGTTAGTAAATTTAAGTTCAATGAACTGCCGGCTAGATTCGGAAGTAATATCATCCAAAACCTGCGGTGATTTAAAGAGTCTGTGATGGGCAACATCCATAATCATAGAATTCAGTCTATATTCTGGTGTAGAAAAATCCACATATGGACTGTGTTTTCTTTTCTGCAGCCAGTCTGGAAAAAAGGAAGCAATTTGACTGGGTTCCAAATATTCTCTTGATGAAAATACTTTCATGCCATTTTCCGTATCCACATGCATGTTTTTTGCCACAGCAGAAGGATTAGCTTTACTTCCAGTGTTTTCTCCTTCCAAAAAAAAAAACCAACGATTTTAAATACACTTTTACTTTTTCTGAAAAACGCACTTTCTTTTTGTCCTTTTTCAAGGCCCATCCTTGGTCATCCTTATGACTGGATTACTGCTTTATGCTTTTCTGCTGTTCATGATCAAATTTTGAAATGTCCAGCTTCTCGGACAAATTGGTCCATGCATCATAACATCTTAAGAAGATGATGTATATGTAAATTCAAGTACACTGTATATGCCACAGACGAATATTGTGTGAATTTCTATTTCACCAAATATCAGCTAAAAATAATGAACATTATAAACAGAGAGAAAATAATTATTTGTTTATATTGGACAGCTCTCTGAACCAGCAGGCATGCTATCGAAGCTATCTTAGGACTAAGACATATCTTAAGATAAACTTAGGATGCATCTTAGTCCTAAGTGAGGCTATCGAATATGTCCTAACTTAAGACATATCTTAAGATTTCTCTTAAAGTTAAGACATCACTAGGCCTGTCCTAAGATAATCTTAAGATATGTCCTAACTTTGTTTATGCTTAAATATAACAATGTTTGAATGCCTACTAAATATCAACTCTTTGTTCTTCTCCACTTCGTCTAAGAGTATTTGTAGCTCCATTTCTGAGAAATTAGGATTCCGTTTGTGACTCATAATTGGACGATGTCTATTCAATCGTAGTCTACCAGTGAATGACAACACAGAGCCAAGCGGCACGAGATTTTTTTCGCGGTATAGTCTCCAATTTAAAACGTTTCATGTTTATAGATTGTGTAAAGTTGAATTAAATAGCTCGTTTTCTATGCTCAGTATGTCTTTTAGTAACAAAGTAACAAATTTGAAAAAAAATGGATAGAGAGTATATTGTTAAAAGTATGCATATTTTTTTTTAGAGTAGTCAGTGGGGGGTTTAAAGGGGGCGCCCTCTCTAAAATTTTCAATTTTAAGATAAATCATGACCTCTTGTTTAGAAAAAAAATAATATTAAAGATTAAAGAACCATTTTTTTTTATTCAGAGAAATAAATGACAAGATTGTTTGATTTATTGTTACTTTTATTGGGAAAACATATTTTATTCCGAAAACCCTTAAAATTTGTGTCAATCAATTTCATCTCATTTAAAATAACAGTAAATAGTAGGGAGGGGGTCTTATTCAAGAAATTTACTTTTTAAAATAAAATTTGATAATATTACCTTTTATATCTCCATACAAATTTACAAGAAATTAAAACAGTATACGTTTTAAGTCAATAGTATTATCGTTCATTGGTCTGTGATGTGATAATAATTCTTAAGAATTCTCTTAAGAATCTCCTAAGTCTGTCCTAGATAAGATAGTCCTAAGAGAGCTTCTATGTCCATCTTAAGATATATCTTAGGACCATCCTAAGAATCGTCGTAAGACATATCTTAAGTCATGTCTTAGGACTATTCTTAGGAAACGTTCGATAGCATGCCTGCAGACTGTGAAGCTAATTGTGATGAGTGTACATGTACAACCTAGGGAAGGAAAACATCCTTGTGTATTCAAGATCAATCCACCTTAATCATTTTGAAAAATTTGATGTATGAACTGAAATAATCAGTGTCCATACATAATCAAATTCCACATTTTTAAATAATTTTTTTAATTATTAGAAAGTTGCTGAGCAGCATATTGGTAAGATATTGCCTCCTCCCTGCAATCGAATATATGTTGTTTATCTTTATAACACAGAAAGATTTGAAAAAATACATGTAATTATGCTTACCATTTCGGTTTCAGAATACTGCACTAATAAGGTGTATTCCATCTGTATTTCATTTTGTTCACTCTGTTTATAAATAATGCATTTAGGGGAGTAAGAGACATATAATCTATTAACAAATTGTTAACATTTGTTACATGTAAATCATGAAGTAATTTGGATTGGCATACAAAACTAGGGACTTCTTTAAAACTGTCCATGTCTTTTGAAATGTGAGGTTTACAAGTCTGACAGCTAGAAAAAGACAATTATCAAACTTGAATGCATAATACATTTCTAAAGTTGCTCCCCCCCTCCCCCCCCCCCCCCAAGGAAATTCATAGGAAAATGCATTGAAATAATTCTATATGTTATTAAATCTTATGAAAAAAGTATGCATATATCGATTTGACAAAAAAAAATAATGCTTACATAAATAAACATAATTTATATATATTAAATCTACAAGTACTCCAGTCAATATTAATGATATAACACAAGTTATAGTGATACCATTTTAGAACTGCTGTACACTTTATTGGTTGATTTTTCCTCAAATATTTAGTCTATCAAAATAGTAACATTTCCTAAAAAATGATATTAATTTAAGCCAACATGTTATGATAACAGTGGAACATAAGTACCAGGGAGCTTTTAGACATGTAAAGTGTATTAATTTACAAAATAAAAAATAATGTGGAAAAACAATTTACAGGCAATGGTATATGTCAGAAGTCTAACATATTGGAAAGTTTCATTTCCATAGATGAGAGTAGAATTATTGACAAAAAGACTCTAGCTAGAAATAGAAATATGTTACTATCTAAAATAAATATGATAATTTAATAACATTAAAAATCTAAGTTGGTACATTGAATTCTCAAAAATTATAAATAAAAAATGTAACATTAGGCATAACGCAGGTAACATAGTTCAAAATGATAAAATATATTTATTGATGATGGTCACAGTAGATATTTAAAAGTTGGTTTTCAAACTCAAAATTTTAGACATTAATGGAAAATGAAACAAACAACCAGACAATAACAGAGACAATACATCACAGATGGGATTGATTAAACACATCACTGACGGGCTAAATTAAAAAAAAACTCAATACATGGAAACAAAGCAATAAACATTATGAATTATAAATTTAAATCTATATAATCTAATTATTTGTTTTTCTTATCACACAGTTCTCTAAAACATGTAGAACATCAAAGTATAAATTTTGTAATCAGGCCTATAACATTAATACAGTCTATCTTAGGACTGAAGGTAACTATCTTACGACACAATGTTGAGTGCATGTACACTTCATGTACACATATGAAGTAGCTATACATGTTATCACTGGAGAGTACAAGTTCCAAATTAGTTGGTTGGGAGTTTAATGTTAAACATCTCATAATTTATAAAATGCAATAACTTGTAACATGTAATAACTTACCTGATCCGAATGGCAAAAATATTCCCCGTGAAATAAGCACATAACTTCCCCTCAAAGAAATAGGTCCATCAGCTTTAGAAGTCCCACTGTGACTAGGACAGACACATGTCGTTTTCCTCTTCCAGTTTATCTCAAGAAAATTTCGATGGTATGGATATACAGTAAAATATGGAACTGGTTGGAAACGGATCAGAAAACCCTGGTAATATGGTTTCATCGTAAGAAATGTTTAGGGAAAGTAAATGACTGGAAATAGACTTGTTGCAGTCTTTAACATACACCAAATTAGATATAAATTCATCTGCTGATGAAAATGTTGAACAGGGCGATTTTGTAAACAAGGAAATGCTGCAGTTGTGTGTCTGCTGCATGTCTAGTAATTTACCCGCCATATTGTTTATGGAATGAGAGTGCCAAACCCCCAGATTGTTTACACCGGATATAGTTTACCCAAGAAAGAGCGGAGGTAAAAACGAGTAGATATTACATGATTGGTGGAAATGAGGCATGATATAATTTTTATTTGAAAGCAAAAATGTCATGGATTGAAATAAATAATGGGCTAAGGAAGTATTGCAGAGAATGCATTTTTGGCACAGGAAATTATAAGGGTAGGTAATAATTTTTAAAGTAGTGGCATTTAAGTGCGGAACTGCAATAGGTTGTAAAGGAGCCAAATTTTGAGTTATAAAAGCAACGGGACCCTATATATTTTTTGTGAATTTTAATCAGTGCTTGGAATGAACTTTCATGCGAGGCAAAGTATTTCTTTGAAATCACTATAGAAAAATAGCGAGAGGGCCATAGGTTTGTATAGAGTTCTATGGGAAAATAATTGGTACTCTTTTCCCTATAGAGACCCTATTTCTGACTTGTCACGTGACTTAAAAGTAAAAAGCAGTAATTCTTACAGGTATATTTGACAGATGGATGACTTCTTTCAACAACTGAAATTAAAATTGGACCAAAAAAGTGAGGGAGCAGGGGGACAGGGGGGTGACTGTATCATTTGGAAGGGTGCAGTTGCAAGTAGTGGATATGGGGTGATGAAAGTGACATGGCCAGAGGAGGGTAGGAAGCTGGAAAAGGTGCACCGTGTGGCTCTTATGGTAGAGATGCGCCTGACAAAGTCACAGTTCCCAGGTGGATACCTGGAGGTTAGCCATCTCTGCCATAAGAAGCTGTGTGTTAACCCAGTGCACCTAGTGATTGAGGCTCATGCCACTAACTTGGAGATGATGCATTGTTTCCGTCAGGGGATTTGTTGTGAGACACACCTACCAAATTGCATCATTTAATGTAATTGTTTAAGAAAAATAGAAATGCTATTGATTTGGCTTTGAATAATTATGCTCAGGATTTCCAATTTTTTTGGCTCGGGCTCGAAATTCGCCCAACATAACATTTTTCTGGTACTTCGCTTCTTCTTGATGCTTCTCATAAAGTTTATATAAGTTTTTTCGTTTAGCAACTCTTTTAAGTTTGTGGGCTGGCAATTTTTGATAAGATTTGCTAGATTCATATTCTTTTTGTACTTTATTTAGGGTTTTGTCCACTGAACCACCAGTGGGAATGGCAGCACCTACCCCTGCACACAGATCTCGAATAGAGTTTCCCGGACCATTATTAGAAGAGTGGACAGCACTGTGCACCCGACCTGAGAAGTTTCGTGTAAAGGTTACATTACGAGGCAGTGATCGTCGCAGGGTTCGATTAAAGCTTTCAACTTTTTGAGAGTTGCTGTTTTTGATCGTCTTGGCCAGGACAGCTGGAGACAACCTTTTTGAGATGCAAGCATGGAGCAAGTCCTCATTCTCAGGTGAACAGGTTATTTTAAAATGGTCACTTAGATATGTACTTTTTCTTACCCAGTTACTTTTTATCCCCCCTTTGCACACCAGAGAGTGTTTTCTGCATGATGCATGATCACCCATATAGCAATGCACTATAGCAAGTTTGGCATATGAGAGTTTGTTTTTCATTTTGTCAGCATCTCCTGCAAAGACCTTGTTGGCTTGATTGATCTCGGCCGTGCATCTGTCAACTGCATCTAGGGCAAAATTGTGCAGAAGTTTGATTCTTTCAGCCTTGTTTCTTCCAGGCATGATTTGTGCCAGCTTTTCGTCTATCTTGATAGACTTTCTTATGCTCTCGGACAAATGACGAGTGTCGATGTAATGAAATGGCTGTTTTTTCAGAAGCCCATCCTGGTACAGGGAATGTGCCGCTCGACCAGCTGCACTGTCCGGGTCGGTGGTTACCTCCTGTACCTCGAGGCCAGTCTCACTGAGGAGTTCTGCCATTCCCTCCTTAGCCCAGGTGAACTCATCCCCTATGGTGTGATGCATTGGAAGGTTTGCCCCACATACCCCAGGACTACAGCAGTGGTCAACAGTGCCCTCATCAAGTAAATGGCCATGTTTTGCGCAGATTTTATTTTTTGTCACCACTTTTATTATTTGGTGTTTTGTGGTGACATTTTCTACAAA
Source organism: Ostrea denselamellosa (assembly GCA_024699665.1). Taxonomy (NCBI): domain Eukaryota; kingdom Metazoa; phylum Mollusca; class Bivalvia; order Ostreida; family Ostreidae; genus Ostrea; species Ostrea denselamellosa. The sequence goes on from JAMZEH010000064.1 coordinate 10,032,418, forward strand.
AGAATACACAGTTTGTGTCGCCGGCTGGAAAGGCGTCTCGCCCACCCCTGAGTACAGGGGGTTATTGTACATACCATCACTCTGAACAGAGATGGTATGTGGGGACTCGTTTCCCCTGAGGGTGTTGACGTCCACCAGCTGGTGACACCTTCGACTCATATCCTCCTCATTTATGTTCTCAATTTTGCCCAGTACTCTATTGCTGGACTTTTGTAGGGACTTGCGTGAAGGGAAAGGAGTGTTGGTAGAAAGAAGAATTTTCCTTAGCCCATCATTTCCTAAAGGGGTTTGACTTAGGCCAACTTGTACACCGTAGTTTACAGTGGCAGCCTTTCTCCCTGGGGATTTGGTCTCTACCTCCTCATACAAATTGTACATGCCAGACAGGAACTGACACTGTGCACATTTGATCCTCATTCGGGTGGCAAGAGCACGCCTCTCCTCTCCTCTGTGTCCAAGTCCCATGTTAATGTTCCATTACAGTCTGGCCGACCCTGCTTATGGAGGAGGAACACTTCATTAAACATGGCTGCAGTCTTGCCAAGGTGTAACAGCCTGTGCGAGTCCTGGTTTGCCCTAAGAAGAATAGTCAAAGTATTCATTTCTCTTACATAAAGTATTGAGTGCAAAGAGTATGCTGGCAGTTACTTCCCTTAGACTACCTGACTTATCATACAGCACTTACTAATGACATAATTTTAAACAATGTTGTTCAAATACCTCCAAATTGGTATTTAGTTAGATGCACGAGTTATAACTGTTTGTATTATGCCTTAGTTTACATATAACTGCATGTATTTACATTTAGCTGTGGATTTCTTGAAATGCACTCTCTGGGAAGCTATATTTTTCATATAATGTGATGTAACATATAACAAGCTGGTTTGTTGGCCAAAATTATCTTGAAAATTTCTTGCATAATTATTAACTTTCATAAAATTTTACTACCTGTCTGACATTTGGACATCCCAGCAGTCATTTCGACTTTTACTCTCCAGCTTCCTGGGCCTTAAGAGATGGTGACACCCTGGCCGCAGCAGCATTTCCCGTCTCTCGGAAGCTGACGGAGGGTCCCTCACTACCTGATCCATCTCAGGAGACAGTCTCTTATATGGAGCAGGTACAGTTTTCACTTTTTCTGTCTGCACACTCTTATTATAAGGCATAGATTTGACTTGAAAACCCTGGGTATTGCCCTTCTTAAACTTTGGCATATTGGGATACTCTCTGTTTTCCAATTTCAAATTGCAGAATTTTTCAAATTAATTGGTGCTGTTCAATGCAGTAGAGTCTAAGCTTTGATGATGCAGTAAAATGCTGGAGTGATTCTTACCTAAGATCTTTGTACACAGAAAAGATGGGGAGGCACTGGTCATGTCCCTAATGTCCTCGTGCAATGGGGCGGTTAAAGTTATCTCACCTACATCAGCAGCAAGGACAACATATCAAGAACCACTAGATTTACTAGATTCCTACATGCTATCTCTTTCTTAATCTCACAGAAATTTGGTGCTTAGACTTCTGTGAAATTACATATTTAGCAGTTTTCCATAATTTTTCACCAATTTGGTGGGTCCTCCTTGAAATCAGGGTAGAATCTACCCTTATGAAGAAATTGTCAATATGATGCCTTGAAATCATTTCATACATGAGGAAAAACGAAAACATGTAAGTTTCATAGCATTTTATTTATTACAATGAAAAATCAGATCACAATATCATCCAAATTGCCAGAGTCTTTTGTTCCTGAGAATGTCACTGTCCAAAGATGGTGCAGCTCATTTACATGGTGACAAATCTCATGACACTGAACTTCCAGGTCTCAAATTTCACACATGTACACTGGTAGGTATGATGTATATAAAAAATACAAATTTGCCTAATTCTGAGGTAGGTAACAATGAAAGTATAGGAATGAGAGTGCCAAACCCCCAGATTGTTTACACCGGATATAGTTTACCCAAGAAAGAGCGGAGGTAAAAACGAGTAGATATTACATGATTGGTGGAAATGAGGCATGATATAATTTTTATTTGAAAGCAAAAATGTCATGGATTGAAATAAATAATGGGCTAAGGAAGTATTGCAGAGAATGCATTTTTGGCACAGGAAATTATAAGGGTAGGTAATAATTTTTAAAGTAGTGGCATTTAAGTGCGGAACTGCAATAGGTTGTAAAGGAGCCAAATTTTGAGTTATAAAAGCAACGGGACCCTATATATTTTTTGTGAATTTTAATCAGTGCTTGGAATGAACTTTCATGTGAGGCAAAGTATTTCTTTGAAATCACTATAGAAAAATAGCGAGAGGGCCATAGGTTTGTATAGAGTTATATGGGAAAATAATTGGTACTCTTTTCCCTTATATGCTGTCATATCATAATCCTACCTCCAATGAAAGAGAGTAACATAAGGGAGATAATTTAATTCAATTATTTTTTTCCCCCCTTATTATTATCGAACTCTGCTGTATTAATATAGAGATTCCAAATAGTTTGTAAACATAGTTTCACTTTTAACACAATAATCTCTTGGATATTATGTTCTGTTTACTGCATAGTTTCCGATAAATATTTCATCAATTGAAATTAGACGGTTTTCATAGGAATATATATAGGAAATGGCACACATACAAAATCTAAAAATTATTTCCGATGACATTATATGACCTAATATTTGCTTTTATTATCACTTTTAGAATAAATCATCAGATATGACTATGCCACTTATTTTCGATTTTGCATGGTTCTTACGGAGACTAGTACTTAAAATGTAAAAATCGTTAACGTTCCTGCAAATACGTACCGTAAAAAGAAGGACAAGAAAACAACTTGACGCGAGTGTCAAAGATATCAGGCGGAAGATAAAAATAAGGCATACATTTTTTTTAACGGACCACACTGACGATATACATTTCATACATTCCATCAGGATGAAGATTTAATTGTGAAGTCATACTTGAATGAAGATATCTTCATTGCCATATAGAATAACAAAGCAAAATTAGTACATTAGAAGCAATTTTAAGCAATTTGACACCTATGATGTTTATTATGCTTTTATGTCAATATGGTGAACTTCTTTCTAGAGATTATATAACTCCAAGTCCAATATTAGCAATAATTTCAATCCCAAATTAAGTGCATATAAAATACATTAATTTTGGAAATATTTTTAAAATCACAGTTACATTAATTCCGGAGAAACGATAGCATTACTCCACAGAAAAGCATGAATAGTTTTAAAACCCGTAACAGAACAGATCACGCTTTTGCGCGGCCTGTAAAACGTTATTAAAAACTGAAATAAAGAAACTAGTAAAAACATCAACCTGTATTATGGACAACGGGCTCTGACAGTACTGTGTTATTCTCAGTTTTAAGAAAACAAAGATCGATACATTTTAACAAAAGTGTGAAAAAAAATAAATTAATAAAACTCGCAAAAATGTCTAGTCATTTAACAATGATAATTCTGAACAGGTATCCTCTCATTAGTGTATCAGGTTCTCATAAATGTTAGTATGATCTTTACAAACGAGCTCTAAACGCCTTTTTTAAATAGTAGAGTGTTGACGGTATAGTGTGAAGTAAAATCAAGACTTACATTTCTAACTGTTTACACAGTTTTGGTGTCACCATGTTAATGGTGTTCGGCTAAATTATTATTTATAATGAGAAAAGAGTGGGTGGTTTGATATAATTGATATTTCTGGTGTCACAGAGCAGATTTTTTTTTATGTCAAACTGAAGTTTCGTGATATCAAATTTTGAACTCATTGGGTTTGATGAAGTAATGTCATAACCGAGAGGTCGTGAGTTCGTGCCCCGTTCGTGTCATGGCAGCGTCAAATCTAAGATGTGAACACAGGTAGTGATTGCTCCTTCGCCAAACGCTCGGCATGTTGAAGTGAGAATCGCAAAACTTTCGTTCATGTCCCTTAAAACCGAGATCCCATGTCGCGACTGGCGTTGGCACATTAAAGAACCCTCACTGTTACGGCCATGAGCGCTAAGCATAGGTCTAAACTTGTGGTACTTCACCTACAGCTGGAGAATATGAGTGAAAACTTCTTGACGGGACGTAAAACAAACAAACAACATATCAAAGAGAGGATTTTCTTAAATTACAACTGGAATATTTAATCGAAAAAGATAAAAATCAGACATCTTTGATATTTGATACAAATTTAATTCAGGGGTGGGTTTCTAAGTTGGAGTGCAAACCAAGTTTGTATATTTTCCGCCTCAAAAAGGCTGTTGACGGCCCCCAAAATGGCATAAAAATAACAAAAATGTTACATCAAAAGGGAGGTGGCAACCCCGTAACCCCTCCAGATATGCTACATGTACTGGGTTTTTTTCTGTAACAGCTTTTTATTAATCTATTTATCATGCAATATGCTGGCTTTTTTAATTTGGACTTGAAATATTTGAAATTAAAAAATGAATATTCAGCAAACGAAATGTTAAGAGAAGCGGGTCAGGCGACCAAACATTAGAAGTTGAGTAAATATAGAAAATGGCGTCCCCTAAATGACCGGTTTTCCAAAACAAATTGGTCACGAAGTCGAGAAGAATCATGCTACCTCGGTTGCTAAAAACAGAATGATTTCGCCAGTTGAATACAACCTCTGAGGCAAAGGTTCGCGAGCATTGAGATGTTATATTATCTGGCGCGTGATCCCTGTACCCGCTGCAAATTTTAATCTCCAGCTAAATCATATTTCTTGTTCGGTCATTAATAATGATCGAAATTACAGTCATCCAATAGTAATGTATCATTACCAAACTTAATATCAACAAGATCGAAAACAACATGAAGGACAACAACAACATTAACAAGGGTTTGTGTTTCAGTTCCACTTCACGACCAGTGTTTCGGGGATCCCTGTCATCTTACTTAGGATTTCCTGAAATCCTGTGTGACTACGACCTCCTCAACCACAAATATTCGTATGGCTTTACCAATGTTGGTAACTCCTACATGACGTCATCAGCCATCATTTAATCTGTGTAAGGATTCGTTTGTTCATTCCTTCACGAGGGTGACTGACTGTCAGGATTCTTTCTTTAACACGGTATATGTTACCATGTCCGTTTTAGAGTTAGCATTATTTTCATCATTCCTGGTTGTTGCAAGGAAAAACTGTATAAAAGGGCATTGACAGGGCTTTGATAGAATAGGGTATCGAACCCGAGACCCTTACATTAAATGTTCGGTGAACTACCAATATAAAAGTTTGAGTAATATTAGTGCATTACAAACTCTAAATCTATTATATAAGAACTCTTCATATCGAGGAGGTGAAGAAATAATTTTAGAGAAAATGTCAGAAACGTCGCGTATATCCTTAATGTCTTTGCTAAATGGATGATTTACAGTAACACGCTAAGGCAAGGTGTCATGGTTTACGAAAACGCGAAGTACTAGTAAACACCGCCCAAGTCATGAAACCGATGTACACCGAGGGCGACAAAAATAGGGAAAGCTAAGTCAACAGTCATATCATCAACGCCAGGGAATGCAGAAAAAAACCCTAGAGACGATAACATACAGGAATCAAATCTCATAGCTCGCATATAGAATACAAAATTAAGAAAATGGTATACACAGATCCCTTTACATACCATAGATGGAATCAAGTGCATAGGTGGAATAAGCATCCCCCGTTGACGAGTCAAACTCATGGCGAGCCCTATTTCTTGATCAGGTACACAGAGTTTTTCGTAGTCCTTGTAACATCAATTTATTTGTCATTGACCTGTCTTGATTTAAGAATTGATCATACGCAGAACATGTCCTCGCGTATCGAATTAGTTGAAAGACACCACATGCAAGTCTTGATGAAAATCTGCTATACAAAGATGGGCAGTTGACGATGGAAAAACTGAAAACATCTCGTTTTTCTTAAAGTTGTGTTGTGAAATTGCTATTGACATTATAATCGATAATATCCCAAGTATTGAAGCAGATATGGAAGACTCTGTGATGTCGTTTATGTCGGGTTAGGGATATATCGAATGAACATCCAGCATGAAGACCGGTCGCGGTAGCTCAGTGGTTAGAGCGTTCGCTTCGTAACCGGGAGGTCATGAGTCCGAATCAAGCTCGTGCCATGGCCGTGTCAAACTTAAGACGCAGAAATAGGTAGTGATTGCTCCTTCGCCAAAGGCTGGGCATTCAGAAGTGAGAATCGCGGGTCTTTCGGATATGACCTTAAAAACGGAGGTCCCGTTTCACGGTGGGCGTTGGCACGTTAAAGAACCCTCACTGATACGGCCCTGAGTGCTAAGCATAAGTCTGAATTTGTGGTACTTCACCTTCAAATAGTTATTCATATAAATATTCATAAATGTATTTTGGAGGGAATCTTCTCATTGGAAATTTTGGTGAATAACAATATTCTTGAATGCAGTTTCTGTACTCATAATACTATAGAAGACTTCATATCTTTATAAACATACTGAGCATGATAAAATTCATTTCTTGTGTATTCAGTACATATTTACATTGAATTACATTACAAAACTGGGAAGCCAACTGCAGAAACAAACAAACAAACAAAAATTAAAAAAATAAGAAATAAAAAAAAAATAAAGAAATAAAAAAAAATATCCATATATTATTAATAGATCTGATAGCATGTGTAAAACGATCTCAACTTCGGAATCTGTTTTAATCACCAGCGGCTGACACATCAGAGAATGGGGTCGTGTGATACTTGGAACTTTTACGGAGACCCTTTTTACGAAATGCCTGGGATTTCTGAGTGAACATTAATAATTACTGCTGTTTCCAATTTCTTGGAAAAAAGACCATTTTAAATCGTTACATTGAAGTTTAAGGACTTCTTATTCATCATCTTTGTTATATTACTGAATACAATAAACTTCTTATAATCATTTCAACAATATGACTATTTTATCATGTAGCAACAGACACTGCATGAAATATAAACTGGTTTGTTTGTTGTTTTCCGCCTCACTCAACATTTTTTCAGTTATCTGGTTAAACTTGGAGGCTTCTTTTGTTTTCTATTATATATATATATATATATATATATATATATATATATATATATATTCACTGTTAAAACATTGTTGCGACGTCAGCTCATTGTCTTGACAGTACTTTATTTTTCATACTGTACTGAAAATAGTCCAGTATTATGAAGAGCAGGCCAATATTATTAAAAGCAGGCCAATGTTATGAGAAATACTGGACTGACAGAAAAAACAATAGAAGCGTTCGAATCGCTTTCCCCTGTTTCGAGGAGTATCGTATTATGACAATTGAAATGATGAGCTAACTGTTTATTGTGAATTAAAGACAAGAGTTGACCATATGTGCCATTAAAGTTTATGAATTCTAATACATGTATATGAAATATTAAAAACAAATCCGAAAATAAATATATTTGTATATACTAACGCATATTTGTACGTGCTTTTTGCGTTTAAATGCATTTGTTTTAGATAGAACAATGTTTTAAATAAGATACAAGACTCCGATGGTCTATTATGTCAGGCAAGGGACTGATCACTCGCCACTACGAGGCTCGTGCCAGTCCCGTATCTGACATATTAGACCATCTTCGTCTTGTATCCCTTACATAACAAAGGATCACCCAGATACAATGGTATATATTGATCAATTCTTTATTATAGTAACGTATACTACAGAATAGAGACAAAATAAATTCATTCTCTCTCTCTCTCTCTCTCTCTCTCTCTCTCTCTCTCTCTCTCTCTCTCTCTCTCTCTCTCTCTCTCTCATTGTTATTATTATTTTTATTTTTGGTCACCCTAGGGACGGAGAGTTTGAAACTGGAAGGTGATTTTGAAGGATTTCGTCCTTTGAAAGGGAACTTTGTTTTGTATTACCAAATGTCGAAGTACAGCCAAGTTCTAAAAATAATACAGGTTTAATTATAATATGATGACATGAAAATAAAAGATAATTATTTTTGTAAAACAATACTTTCAATAATTAAAAGTATACTTTTAGTGAATAAAATAATTAGTCTTACCTTTAAAATAGGAATCTATTATATAAACGGCTTTATTTGTAATGTAATATTATCAAGATTCATTGAAAATGGCAATAAGAAGATGTACATTAATTCAATCACAACAAAAGGCCCATGGTCCACAACGATCACCTTGTTCAATTTGGCTTCTTCATCAGAAGATATTTACCCTCTTTAATCTCAAGATTTTCTCCTATATTCATGTATTATGAAACATTTTATCTCCGATTTTAGCCCTAACTTAACTCCAAAGTCCACGAGGGAAAAAAATGAATTTACACATCTTGACCATGTTTACATATTGACACGATTTAGTGTGGTCCTGCTATTCTCGCAAAAGAATTCTTGTCAAATTTTGTATATATTATCACGTAAAACTTTGAATCCTGATGAAGCCCAACCCTAGTCAAATGTGAATCTGCATTGCATTGGAATGCTTGATAATTAATATATATAACTAATCATGACCAGTTACTTTTGATAAGAAAAATTTAAAAGATCATGCATATTCTAATGTCAGACTTCGATCCCCTATTAAGACACCATCTTAAGATCTCCCCCAGCCATAATTTGAAGGGGAAAAAATTAAAACAAAAAACAAAAAACCTGAGGATACATGTATATTGATATGACTTATCATGGATCTGCTGGTTATGAGATGAATATTTTTTTTTTTTTTAAAAATGTCCTATTTTTTTGCTATGTAACTATTTGATCCCCTATTGTGGTCCTATCCTACCTTCCAGGACCATGATTTGAATAAGTTGGAATCTGCATGATCTAATGATACTTGCATATTATTAGTAATAACCATGTTCCTGCTGTTCTTGAGAATATTTTCCCCATATAACACCATGTAAAATCGCTATCCCCTATTGAGGCCCCAATCTACAATTTGGGGCCATGATTTGAACAAAATTGAGTCTGCACTACCTGTGGATACTTGTATATTGATATGACCAAACATGGCACTGTTGCTATAGAGAAAAAAAGACATTCAAAGTTTTTCCCTATATATTCCCATATATAACTTTGTTGACCTATTGTAATCTCTACTTAATATGATTTGAACAAACTTGAATCTACACTACCTGAAGATGCTTGTATATAGATAACACATATTTAAAAGGAAAATACAGAAAACTAATTAATGAAAAATTAAACCACACCCTTGGAACTTGAAAATTTTGGTCAAAATGGCGTCAATTCGAACATAAGCACGCGGACATGTACAGGGTTTCATAATATATGTTCCCATTACAAATAACAGTAAAATCTTTAATTTTTATCATATCTTAAACATTAAAACTTTGCTTTTGAGAAAAAAAAAATTTGCATGATAAAAAAATATGAAAATTTTCTTTACTTTATGATGACATATATGACGTCATAATGAAACAATGAAATTTCAATGTGTCTGTCCAAAGAACAATGTATCAAAGTGTTGATGTTTGTTTGTTTGTTTATAGCCGCCTGAGCAATTTTTCAGCTATCCGGCGGCTGTCACCATTACCGGTGACAGGGCTGCAAATTTAGGCCTATGCACTCAGGGCCTTTGAGCAGGGAGGGATCTTTATCGTGCCACACCTACTGCGACACGGGACCTCGGTTTATACGGTCTCATCCGAAAGGCCGGCACCCACGTCCCACAGTGGGATTCGAACCCCCGACTCAAGGATTATCAGATCTTTGAGCCCGACGCTCTAACCACTGCGCCACGCGGGCGGCTTCAAAGTGTTGAAGTTATATTTTGAATGTAATTCACCAATAAGGATGATGCAAAGAAAGTATCCAAAGCAGGAAAAACTTCAGAAAAAAAGCAGATTCAGCTTTTTTGAGAAGTGTACTTCGGACATTTGCAGTGAATTTCAGAGATCGCATGGAACTTGTCTTATCACAAAGAGGACGTCGTATAGAACATGTGATGTAAAACAAATAATATTTAATATGCCTCAATTTAAAGAATTGTGAAAGAAAAACTATAAATTTTTGAAAACAAAATAGTTGTTAAACTCATCTTTTCTAAATTAATTCAAACCTTTTGAATTAATTAATCTTTTACATTTTTTATACCAATCTGTAAGGGGGACATATATAATGAAACACCCTGTATTTCGCCATTTTGAATCTCGTCTACCCAAGTTCATGTCTTCCTGAGATGTTACATAGAATCTGCAAAAGCATGTAAACCACATTTTCTCAATTATAAAATCACTCCTTGGTTGTACAAGGATTCCTGTATTTGTAAATTTGCTTACAAAGACGCTAAATATGACATCACAATACACCGTTTACATCAACTGCGGTTTATTTCCGGTGTTCAATAAATAGGCGGATCAAATGTCTAAAGTCTTAAGTGTTACAAGATACGTTGGTAGAGCTTGGGATTTTCTTTTTAATCTATGTATCTTCTATGGAAATAAATACTAATACCAATACTTTTTGCTTGGCCCTCAAACAGGTCACGTCGTAAGACGAGAGAGATCCATGCTTAGTGTAAATCTATACAAAACATTTCGGTAATTTTGAATACAATTATTTACATATTAAGACAAAACTCGCCATATTTACAATTACCATACAGCATGAAAAAATCAAACAAGTTATAATTATATATTAGTCACCCCCCCTTTTTTTTTTACTTGTGGCATAATCATTATAAATCTAGCATTGTCCGCTTCCTGTCGCAGAAAAAAATGTAGATTTGGCCTAACTGAGGATTTCACCTCACAGGAGTGTAGGTATTACATGTCATTTTCAGTAGAATTAATTGGTTTGTTTATTTTACGTCCCGTCGAGAATTTTTCTCTCATATTGAGACGTCACCAGCTGTAGGTGAAGTTGTGGTATGCAACATTATATACAATATCTTATGATGTTCTGATAAACACGGATCGCTTAGTGGTTATGCACCTCGATTCTCACACTAACGGTCAAGAGTTCAATCCACACTAGTGGTTTTGTTTTTTATTTTATTTTTTTTTTCAAAATTATTCCACACACACAGAATTTTTTTTGGGGGGAGTGGGGGGATTGTATTTTGTTTTGTTTGTTTGTTTGTTTGGGTTTTTTTGTTTTGTTTGTAATTATTTTATACACACAGAATATTATTTGTTGTTGTGATAACTATATCCAGCTCTTGACAAATCATAATTTAAGATATATTTACATACACAGTCATATAAAAAATATACTTAGGGTCTGAATTTTTTAAAAGAACCCCGTGGGTATCCGGGTTGTTAGAATGGATCCTCAGTACCCCTATCTTCTCGTAAGAGGCGACTAAATGGGGCGGTCCTTCGGATGAGACCGCAAAAACCGAGGCCCCGTGTCACAGCAGGTGTGGCACGTTAAAGATCCCTCCCTGCTCAAAGGCCATAAGCGCCGAGCATAGGCCTAACTTTTGCAGCCCTTCACCAGCAATGGTGACGTCTCCATATGAGTGAAAGATTCTCGAGCGGGATGTTAAACAATATATATATAATAAAAGAATTCTGTTTTGCTATTTTGCTGTCAAACAATTGGAGTTAATTATCATCTCCATAATCGATAAGACTAAAACCGAATCTGTTTTTAAGTTCAGTCATTTTCTCTGCTTAGGCCCTTGAGTGTACATTTTTGTAATCAATATATTTTTGTACAAGTCATATTTAGCTAATGTATATTTCTCTGAACTTTTTAAACCAGCATCATGAAGTGTCATAACATCATTAAACAAAAGATTGCATTGAAAACCTCTTTGGTAAATAATGTAGTACTACATGAGCCCTTCTGATCAGGCCAAAGATAAAATCCCCCTTTATAGGAAAATAATGGTTACTCATATTTAGAAACCCCAATACAAAACCGGATACAGTCATTTGCCCAACTTGTATCTAAACCTACCTGTCACTGATTCAAAATATTTTGAAACATTTCGTGTTTTCAAAGGTTTCCTATGCTGTTTTAGTATTTTTATTCCCTCTCACTATCATTTAAATATTAATATATAATATAAATACTAGGCTCTGAAGGGTGTACTGTTATTAAGTTTTATGACAAAAAATGTACATTCTATCTCAAACACTAACGAAATGTATATCAAGGGGAGAGAGATTTTCTTGTATCCTGAAAAATGATATCTATCTAATTCTGTTATAGGACCCTGAGGTGGCAAACTTGCATACATCAAATTGGATTGACAATTTTCAAAAACCCAAGGACATACCGAAAGTGGTGACAGGTGGGAAAAAATAGATACCAATGGGTTCAACTGTATAATGAAGTTGTATTCACATGCAAAAATACATGTACATTTTATTATCTGACACATCATAAGACAGATCAAATATTGGTCTATTTTTTGCAATTTTGGGCTCTTCACCCACACCTTTCTGGGTGGAAAAGGTACAAGCTTGGGTCTCAACCCTTGAAATTTTTGTAACTCTGCCCCTGCTTCATAAATATGTTTGTTACAAATGTATTTGATCATTTGTTCCTTTATGCCTTGTTTGGTGTCTTTTGAAAATATAATTTTAAAATAAATTTTCAAGTTTGTTTGTTTCTGTGTACATATATAGTTTATAGAGGATCTAAACTTACAAGTTTCAACTGTTAAAATTCTTTTACAGATTACGGAATGTAGTGATGGAATAATTAAGGATTCATTTTCAATTAACATTACATAAACTAGTATTTACTTTTTTATGTGAAACACAGTTATATTTTTGTTAAATCTGAATGCAACCAGTATTAAGACTACAACATAAATAAGTTGACTTCTATTTTTTAATACCATAATTCATTGAAAACAATCCCTTTTCTACAGTATTTTCATAAAATTATCTAGGATCATTTTATTGTAACTTTTACACCATTAAGAAAACAAATACCTACAGTTTCGTATTCAGTGTCATATTTTTTTTGTTTTAATGTGTAATTATTAAGAAGCGTCATATGAAAAAAATAATTTCACAGAATGAGTACTTATAAACAATGTTAACACAATCTCCGACGGTCGACTTATCACCCTCTGCCTGATTTTTATGTGGAACTGTACTTATATGACTAATCATGGTCGTACTGTTTTTGAGAAGAATATATAAAAGAAAAAAATTCCCATATATTCCTATGTAAAATTTTTATCCTCTAATGTAGCCCCACCCTAACCCCAGGGGCCATTATTTGAACAATTTGAATCTCCACTTATAAGGAAGTATTTACAAAAGTTTTGTCTTTTCTGGTCCTGTATTTCTTGAGACGAAGAGTTTTATTTTTACTATTTCTTAATGATCTACCACCACCACCACCCCTTTGAAAAAGGTGATCCTTCCTATGAGCAATTATGAATTCCCTTCACCCAAGTTTCCGTGGGGATCCGGATTAGAATAGATCTTCAGTACCCCTTGTTTGTCATTAGTGGGGTGGTTCTTCGGATGAGACCGCAAAAACCGAGGCTCCGTGTCACTGCAGGTGTGGCACGATAAAGATCCCCCCTGCTTAATGGCCGTAAGCGCCAAGCACAGACTAAATTTTGCAACTGATTAAACTCCTTGTAAGGAGGATTTTCGCTGAAAGAAAAAATTTTTTTTTTTCACTTTTGTCCTAAAAATCCTTTTATATATACTGGACAAAAAAAGTTAAGGATCATGATTTCAGAATTATTTTATTCATAACAAAACCAAATAAATTATGTTAAATATATACTTAAAATGTTCAACGACAATCGAACAATTCATTTTAAACCTGTTTTCACAAATTCATCAATACGTTAAGCAGCCAGAGCAACCATTGTCAGGTAACCCCCCAAAACAGTTTGAAAATCGGTATGAGCAACAATAACAAATTTCATTACAAATGATTGAATCTATATAAAGGCAATATCAATAGGGTGTATGTCCACCCTGAGCCTGTATAACGGCACGACAACGCCTCTGCATACTTCTAATGAGCCTGCGGAACGCAATTTGTGGCAACCTTGCCCATTCCTGCTGTAAAGCTAACGTAAGCTCCTGGCGGTTTGTGGGAAGTACAGGGCGTCTGGAAACAGCTTGCCGCAACATGTCCCAGGCATGTTCTATTGGATTTAAATCCGGAGAACAACTCGGCCAATCCATACGTTCAATTGTCTCTGTAGCAAGGTAGTCTGTCACTATACGTGCTCTGTGGGGACGAGCATTATCATCCATTAACACAAAGTCGTTGCCTATAGCTCCCGCATAAGGTCTCACAATTGGATGCAGTATCTCGTCCCTGTAAATAACACCGGTAAGATTGCCATTAATCACGTGCAAGTCAGTACATCCATCAATACTGATTCCGGCACAAATCATCACAGAGCCACCTCCAAAACGATCATGCTCTGCTACACAGCAATCAGCGTACCGCTCTCCACGCATGCGCCATACACGCCTACGACCGTCATGAAAGTCCACGCAGAACCGTGACTCGTCTGTGAAAAGAACAGGGGTCCAATGACGCAGTTGCCAGTTTATGTGATTTTGAGCCCAATTGAGTCGTGCTACACGATGTCTTCTCCTCAAAATGGGACAGCAGGTCGATGAGCCCGAAGGTTAGCAGCATGAAGTCTCTGTCTGAGAGTTTGTGGTGTTATGCGCACCCCACTTGCTGCATGAAAGTCAGTATTGAGTTAGACAGCACTCTGAAACCTGTGTCTACGAGCCATAAGTGACATATAGCGATCCTGGCGAGCGGTTGTGGACCTTGGACGACCTGATCTCGGTCTCTCAGAAACATTACATGTCTGCCTAAAACGATTCCACAACCTTGAAATCACACTTTGGGACACATTAAAATGTCTAGAGACAGTTCTCTGTACTTGGTCAGCTTGAAGCATACCTACTGCTTGACCAGCTTTCAGAGCAGTTAAATGGCGCCTCATGGCTTTTAATGTCAATAATTGTTCACCTAAGAATCGATTAGAGCAATAAATACCCACAATAAAATGAAAATCACAATTTTTCAATTTCAATATACACGTTGGCACACTTTGATTTTGACCCCTTGCTTGTGTTTGGGCGAAAAAATCGTGCACTTATGACGTCAATATGAAACCAGGTAATCTATTGTGTTAAGGACACATTGGAGAAATAATACATGTTAAAATTTGTCAACATAATTATTTGGTTTATAAAAATTTTTGAGGTCAAAATTATGATCCTTAACTTTTTTTGTCCAGTATATTTTTAAACCTTGTATCACACAGCAAGAATGCTTAATTTGTGTATAGGAAAGACGTACATGGCCAAAAGGGAAAGAACAAGATAGGTCAAGAGCCATTCTGGCCCCCTCTTTAGAAATACTAATATTACATAGAGTTATAGGGTATACTTAATCCTGACAGGAAATAATATTTTTTTCTGGTTATCCTCGCAATTTTGTTGCCTAGCAACACATCAAACATAGCAACCATAATTTGAATTTCAGGTTCATTTCAACAGCATTTATTCATTAAAATGATAAAAAGGTTCCATATTTTTTAGCCACCGCACAATAAAAATTACTTAGCTGAAAACTTCAAAAGGTTCAAAACCTTTCTTATAACTTCTGAAGAAAATAAACGTTTGAGACTTTATTTTCATTTTTTCACGTTATTTACCCAGAGTAATATCGAAGAAGATTACAATTATGGAACTATATATTTTATATTTATTTTCTTTTTCTGAATTTTACAAATCTAAGAATGTGCGTCTTCTTACTCTATTAGTCAGCAGGGCCGTGGGAACCGGGGGGGCCTGCCCCCCCCCCCCCCCACTTTTTTGTCGATAAAAAAATTACATATATATAAATTGATCTGCTGTTTTACGTCCCATAAAAATATTTTTCATACAAATACAGAGACGTCACCAAACGGATGAAATGCTTAAAAAAATAAGGCTATAAATCATAAATGCTCGGCGTTTAGGGCCTTTGAGCTAATTAAGCAGGGGATATCTTTATCGTTGTACAGTGAGTGACGCCTGCTGTAACCCAGGGATCGGGGTTTGTAGTCTCTTGCGACTTGAAAGGGGATGCGGAGGACCTATTCTAGCCCGGTCGGATCCCCATTAAATCACGTCTTACGGGACGCAAGGGGATGCCGAGAACATATACTAACCGGGATACTCACGGGTATCTGCCGCTTAAAAGTTGGTGTTCTTTTACTTGTCATACCTACTGCAACTCCTCTGAATACCGAGCTCTAGCGAAGGAGCAATCACTACAATTAGGTTTGAGCGGGGCTCTCAACTCAGAAGATTATTTTTTCTTAAATATCCTAGCCATTTACCGAGAGGATCCGGGGTTAGAATAGATCCTCCACATCCCCTCGTGTTTCGTAAGAAGCGACAAAATGGGGTGGTCCTTCGGATGAGACAGGAAAAACCGAGGTCCCGTGTCACAGCACGATAAAGATCCCTCCCTGCTCAAAGGACCTGAACGCCTTGCATAGGCCTAAATTGCAGCCTTATTCTTGAGCGGGGCATAAAGCCATAAATAATCAATCAATCAACCTAGCCATTTACCTAACTTGGACTGATAATTCACAATTGTAAATCAAATTTAAACTTTGCTCCACCTCCAATTTAATTATATTACTGCTTCGTTGGCACCGATCACGGTGGCTCAGTGGTAGAGCTCTCGCCTCGTGAACGGAAGGTCGTGAGTTCGAGCCCCGCTCGGGCCGGCCGCGTCAAACCTAAGACGTTAAAATAGGTAGTGATTGCTTCTTCGCCAAGAGCTCGGCATTACGAAGTGAGAGTCACGGGTCTTTCGGATGGGACCTTATAAACGGAGGTCCCGTGTCGCAGCAGGTGTGGCACGTAAAAGAACCCTCACTGCTAAAAGTCATTAGTGCTAAGCATAGGTCTAAATTTGCAGCCCCGTCACCGGTAATAGTGACAGTCGCCGGAGAGCTGAAAAATTGCTCAGGCGACTATAAATAAAACAAACAAACAAAGCTTCGTTGGCTGGTGATTTATTATTTTACGTCCCGCTCAAGAGTTTTTCACCTATGTGGAGACGTTACCAATACCCGAAAATTCATTTGCTGTGGAGACACGGTGCACAAATTCATCTACCAAGGATTTTTCGCTGCAAGTATATAATGACCTTTAGTGATTTTAATAAGTTAAAGCAACTGCCAGCATCGGATAGATGAAAAATTTGCTCAGGCTGCTGTTAACAAACTGAAACCAGTAACCTCGAATTTTATCACATGACCTTGACGAAATATTGTTTGTAATTGCAGTATATTTCACTGACCTTGGGTTGTAAAAAATTGTGTGACGTCAAGTGAGTCACTTGACGTCACACAATTTTAGACGGGTATATTTTGCATTCTGAGAATTTGGATAAAACAACACTTGAGTTTTTGAACGTTCCCATAACCACAGTGACACAGCGATCGCACTCGCTGTCGGATTTCACTTATTCGCTTGAACGCACGGCTCACGTGATATTTTCCACATACATATTTTGTTTGTATTTCATATCTTCTTTGTTGTTTGCAAGGTTCTTCAGCATGTCTGATCAAGAGAGAATATCCTTTTTCTCCAAAATCCAGGGGGAATTGTCTAATGTAACCAAAAAAGGTTGACAGGCCCTTGTTTTTTATGTAAATTTGAAAAAACAGAGCGTGTTATCTAGAAGCGAACTCCCAACTGTCGCTCCTTCACGAAGCAGTTGCAAAGAAGATCAGGTATCTCTTAGGTTATATCCCTCTGATGCTCCAACAGACCTCATTCCTGTAGAAGTGTACGGAGACGGAAATTGTTTATTCCGGTCCATTTCCTTACTGATGTTTGGCCACGAACAGTTCTATGTGGAGATGAGAGTTAGGGCCACTTTTGAACTTGTGTCCAATTTTCCTGAGTACATGAAAGAGCAGACTTTGACATCAATGTCTTCCAACACAGTCTCATTACAATATATCATGGAAACTTCCTGTTCCAATGATTGTTATGTAAATGGAAGTTATTCTAAATCACTTCAAAATGAAATCTTGAAATCTGCTAAATCTGGGGAGTATGCATCCCTCATTCACATTTATGCAATGGCAAATTCCATCAAATGCCAAATTAGCAGCATCTTTCCAAATATTGAGAATCCTACTATCGACAGAAACGCTCACAATCAGACAATAACGCCTGTCAACTCACCCTTCAAAATGACCTTACCTTTGATGTGGACACATACTTCTAACCACGCCACATTAAACTGGACACCAAACCATTTCGTTGCCTGTATTAAGCGGGAATCAACACCAGCAGCTGCCACTGACTCCACTTCTTTTTCACAAAAGACAACTCCATCTGCACGCAAAGCATCTCCAGTAGTGACTCCAATCCCACATAAAGATAGTACTACGTCTTCAATGGATGCAACATCAGACGATTACGACATACCCCCATCTGCACCAAAAAAGCCAAAGCACGATGATATGTCCACCACTTTATGGGAAACGCCTAACATTGGGGACAAGCCTTTCCAACCTATGCATAAAAAATTTCGTTCGTCTCTGTTTGGGGGTAGAATGCGGTGTTTTGTGGGGTCGTGGTTTGACAAATGGGATTGGTTACATTATGATGAAGAGTCAGATAAGGCATACTGTTTCATGTGTATCAAAGCCTACAATGAAAAAACAATATCAGGCCAGCTGTTTGAGAAAACGTTAATATCTTCAGGGTTTAGAAACTGGAAAAAAGCAACCAACAAGTTTGCAGACCATGAAAAAAGCAAATGCCACAAAGAAGCGAAAGAAAGGTCTTTTGAGTTGCCAAAAACAACCAAAGACATTGGAGAGTCACTGTCGTCCCAAATGGAAAAAGATAAAGAGGGAAACGGGACAAATTTGCTGAAAATTATTTCCATCCTCAAGTTCCTTGGTAGACAGTCAATCCCTATTCGAGGAGACGGAAACGAAGCTGATTCTAATTTCCATCAGCTTCTTTTACTCAAGGCTGAAAATGACGAGGAGTTGAAGGAGTGGATGCACCGTAAAGTCAACAAATACACGTCCCCGATTATTCAGAATGAACTGATCAAGATAATGGGTATGCATGTTCTTAGAAAAATTACAGAGCCAATTACATATGCCCCTTTTTTCTCTCTGATGGCAGATGAAACCACAGATATATCGAACAAAGAACAATTGGTCATTTGTTTCAGATGGGTTGACGAAAATTTCATACCGCATGAAGAATTTGTTGGTCTTTACGAAATTGAAAACATCGAAGCAAATACAATATTTTCGTCAATCCAAGACACTCTGAGAAGATTAAAACTTCCATTAACAAAGATCAGAGGCCAGTGCTACGATATGGGTGCATCTATGGCTGGTGTCAAGAATGGCGTTGCGGCTCAGATAAGAAAAATAGAACCTCGAGCAAACTACACGCACTGCTACGGTCATGCTCTTAGTCTCGCTTGCTCGGATTCCGTTCGAAAATGCAAAATTCTCAGGGAAGCATTAGACGTCACAAAAGAAATTACCAAATTGATTAAAGAATCCCCGAGACGAGAGGCGATATTCCGGCGTATCAAATCTGCTGACAACATTGAAAAGTCATCTCCAGGAATCCGTGTATTATGCCCAACTAGATGGACAGTTAAGGCCGATGCGTTCAAGTCCATCATTTCCAACTATTGTACGCTGCAGGAGGTGTGGGATGAATCCTTGGAATATGTAAAGGATCTTGAAATGAAGGGGCGAATAAGGGGTGTGGCCACATATATGAACAGGTTTGATTATTTGTTTGGGATCTCACTTGCACAGGTGCTGTTCCAACACTGTGACAACTTAAGCAAGGCTTTACAGACGAGAAATTGTCTGCTGCTGGTGGTCAAAACATGGCAAAGTGTACACTTAACACACTACAGTTAATGCGATCAGATGCCGGATTTCAGAGTCTCTACGGGAAAGTGAAAGAACAAGCCGAATCTCTGAACATTGATGGGCCAAAGTTACCTCGTCAAAAGAAACCTCCAATAAAACTGGACGATGGTGCAGAGGGTTACCAGTTTTCTTCAGTTGAAGAAATGTATAGGTCCATATATTTAGAGGGATTTGATTTAATCATGAATGGCATCACTTCCCGCTTTGATCAGCCTGGATACAGGATATATGCTCATCTTGAGAAGCTCCTGTTATCTGCAGCTTCCGGAAATGAGTATGAGGAGGATTTTGATGTTGTGTCAGAATTCTATGGATCGGATGTAGATCCAACAAAATTAAAGACCCAACTCCAAACACTTCGTGGGAATTTCCCAAAATGCAAATCTCCAAGTCTTGAAAGTGTCATAGAATTTGTTCAAGAAAACGGAGTTGTCCTTTTCTCTGAGGTTTCAATTCTCTTACAGCTGATACTTGTCATGCCAGCAACCAACGCTACAAGTGAACGGTCATTCAGTGTTCTTCGAAGGGTCAAGATATACCTCCGTTCCACAATGTCACAGCACAGACTGAATAATTTGCTGTTGATGTACATACATAGAAATGAGATTGATGCACTGAATCTTAAGGATGTTGCAAACGAATTCGTGTCTGGCAGCGAACACCGATTGTCAGTGTTTGGAAAGTGGAAATGAGAAATTGATCTCTTTCATCAAATTCGAGAACTTGGTATGAGAGTTACAAGAGTACGTAAAACAAAACTTCACTTTTCTCAAATTTTAAATTTTGCCCCCCCCCCCCCCACTTTTGAATTGCTTCCTACGGGCCTGGTCAGAGAACATCATTAAAGCCTTGTTATTTGTGGGAATCAAACATCTTGTATTATTGATGTAAGATAGCGTATAACCTTTCAATTTTGATATTTAAACTTTAAAACTTTTAAAAATTATCACTTTATATCATAAGGCTGTGTGACTTTAACTCTATGTATTTGCCTAACAAGAATATTTCTACCAAATCCATTTTTTTTTTTTTTTTTGTATGGAAAAAATGGCACACGATCATATTCTACGGGTCATTTTTCTATCATCCACACGGAGAAAAATTACCCCGTAGCTATCATTTCTACAATAAAATGGGTCATTTTTCTACGTAGAATATTGACCAGGGGGTCAACTTTCGTCGTTACACCGGACAAAAAGCGATCAGAAAAGACACAAAATGATACCTAAACGTCCCCGTACTTCTGAACTGTTTGTAAACTTGGTGAATCTTCTAATACGTTTACCAATGAAGTTCCAAATTTGTTTATTATCAATTATATCCCATTCTGTTGCTGTTTTTCATGAAAACAACATGATAAAAGTGACTTTGAACTTTATTTTGTATATATACCTAGAAAATATTCTTTCAATAAAAATGTTTGACAGAGACCAAAACCACTAGCATCATTAACAAAACGTATACATTGAATAAAAACTCTCAATGAAGATAATGTACATGTACATGTATACAATATTAGGAAAATAATTTTGACATGATGTGTCATTTGATTATAATTAATTAATTGGCTTCCGTCACTTTTGTTTCATGAAACCACATGTTCTCGACATCTTCATGCGTCTCGCTACTTGGATATGGCCCTTTGGCAGTTAAAGTAGGTTGCAAAGCCTTTTTTGTCCGTCAAGCATTTATAGGCAACACTGGAGCCGAACATTTCTCCACAGGCTTCACATGTTTCTATAAATATGTGAATCGACGCTCCAGGTGGTACATTTCTGAAATTATATTAATCAATTTTCAAAAAATATACAATAATGATATGAACATTGTCTTATCTATAACATCCATCCATGTTAAAGTTACGGGGATATTTTTTTAAATAACAACAAGATGACGCGTGCTACTTCCGAAAAAGAGTAGACAATCAAATGTTACCCATGAATATGGGACGCTAAATCAACAAATACTCAAATGACTGAAAATATCCTCAAGTGAATTAATGCGCGCAATAAATGGATTAAAATTATCTTTGATTCTTTTAAGGCGCAGTGATTGAACTATTGTGCCTATCAAATGAATATCGGGCTCCAGCAGTTAGTTTAATGATACCATATGCATCACTTGAATTAATGTGTATGATCTTTGCTCTCTCATAACCTACAGCTGGTGACGTCTCAATAGGAGTGAAAAATTCTCGACGGGGCGTAAAACAAACAAACAATCAATCAAACAATCGTAACCTGCGCACATTCCTGAGATATCGGGGTGTAGCTATTAAGTTGGAGGCAGCGGATGAATTGATTTAAAGCTTTGTCAGGGGGGACGTTACTGTTGTACCTTTCCTAACTTGAATTGAAAATATCTTCAATTGCAGGGATCAACAAATCATTTAGAGCGAATGTGTTCAATGAAATTAAAAATATCATTAACTTAATTAATGTCCGCAACAACTGAAACTATGCGCAAACTTTCATCTATTGATATCTTCAAATAATTAGAGATATTTTCAGTTATGTGGTTACATGTATGCTAATCTGGCGTTCTGTACATAAAAAAAATATCAAAGCAGAGCACTGCTGAGAATATGTCATGACGTAAAATAGGCGGGGCTTGTATGGAAAGTGGCACATGCAGTGAACGTGGCCCATCGGTACGCAGTCATTAATAATTTATCATATTTAAAGAAAACTTTAATAAACCAAAGCTCCAAACAAGACAGAAAGAGATGGAAAGCCACTGTGGTTGCCCTCTCCCCCCTCCCCCGGGACACAGTGGATTAAGTCAAGTAATAAATAATGAAATGAATGTTCAATGTTTGGGAGTATTATTTATAGTAAATTATAATAGTAAATTTATTAATTTATAGAGCAACTTTTTTATTTAAAAAAAATGTTACATTGTTACCTATTTATCACTTATTATTAGATACTGTTTTTGTATAAATTGAGTCATTAAGGTACTTATAAAACATAACTTCGTAAAGTTTTGCTACAATATTGAGCGCAAATTGATTTACATCGTATCTTGATTTGATATTAGAATTCTAAATTTTTTTTTTATATCAGACCCATTTCAAGTCTATGACATTGTAATGAAAAGTTGACTTCGTAATACTGGAATGACGAAAAATATTCAAATCTGTTGTCAAGTTTCACTGTGTGTTGATGTACCAAAACATAAGCTTTGCTACAATATTGAGCGCAAATTGATTTACAACGTATCTTGATTTGATATTGGAATTCTAATTAATTTTTTTTTAATATCAGACCCAATTCAAGTCTAGGACATTGTAATGAAAAGTTGAATTTCTGTTAATCACTTAATGAACTTTACATTCTCTGTCAACAATAGAGAAGTGTGAAACAAACATTTTCAGTGTACTTATAAACCCCTACTTCTCGATGAATAAATCATAAAGTATTCCAATCTCCAAGTATTCTATGATATACGGGAACATGGAAATCGATGGCTCAGTTTAATTCAATCAATGCTACCTGGTAATTGAAATTAAATCGATATCATTTAGTACTCACCTTCTGACCAGAGTGCTCAGTAATGGATATTGTTGATATGACGTCTGTATGGTGCTCACTAACACCACGACCAGGATGGCGACATGAATCCCTTTGATTGCCATTTTGTGGGACGATGTGTCAGTGTGTCTAAAAAATAAAGCTAGATGTGACAACTTATACAAGTATTCGAAGGAAACTGCAATTGACATGGATTATTAAAATACATGTTTGCAGTTTTATGCAACATGATGTTCAGTCAATTTAATTCTTTAAACAACTTACACATTTTTTAAATATTTGTCAGAATCTTGGATGTGCATCATGAAATATGAAATGCGCATTATATATATATATATATATATATATATATATATATATATATATATTGCTTTCAAATAAAAGATAAGTTGACAAGGAAAATAGTGCTTTCTATGTACACTCTTTCGCCAAATGTGTTTTCAAAAAAGATAATTTTGTATCAGATATGTAGAGAAGAATTTCTTTGGGAACTTTCTTTTGCCATGTGACTGTAGCATTTCAAAATGATCTGCCCTTTACTCTGAATCGTTATGATAGCCCGCTGCGATATTTCTCGTCGGTAGTCTTGAGTTATGCGCAACATTCAAATACACGCATTTTCGACTACTTCTCAAATACGACTTGGTCGAATACTTTCTCAAAGATATATAACAGAGTAAGGAAAACATAAATTGCTGATTCTTGATCCCTGGATCCCAGGGGTACAAAACGCGATTAAATGATTTTACCCCAGAACATATTTACGTATAAACTATACAAATCTCCTGGATATTCAACAATTATACTGAATGTGTAACAATTATACTGAACATGTAGAATTCCACTCATATGGTGGAATTTATGGACCTTGCTTGTGTCAGGGGTGGTCGAAGTTCGTATGGCTCAAATAGAGACAATGCACCATTTCTTTTTCTTTTTAAAATCCCGGAAATCTAGAGAATCTATGTCTATGTAAATAGCCGGAAGTAGAAACAACCTAAAATTGTGAACATTGTAGTCCATTTTCAGGGGTCCTAGTACTAGGGCAGGGCTCTACGATTGATATAGTGATATAGTTAGCATAGAGGGTTTGGAATATATATATATGTATGATTCTTATATAGACCGCTAATTGCATGTAGCAAGTTTTACTTTCGAAAGGTCTATATACATATTAATGGACATTCAATATTTTGCACCTCTTTATCATTTTATTTCCATTTACAATGTCCGTTCACGTTTAATTAGTTTCATTTGTCATCTACCGTGATATAAGGAACAATTTTAATATAACAGCGTTATGTAATAGTAATTGTGACTATGAGTGAATTGGTGGAATATATATTCCTTTAATGTAAGTACATTGAATTTGTGAAAGAATATTTTCAGATATATGTTTTAATATGCAGGTTAAATTCAGTCTTATTGGTGAATATCATGAAATGAATAATTATATGTATTTCTAATTTCTGATACTAGTAAATACGTGTTCAAAATGTTCTATGGAAAATGTGACTGACCTGCATTTGTGCGTGATCATTTTTCTTAAATTAAGCAAGAATTCCTACACATTAATCCATTTGATAAAAACACTGCGTATTCCTTGAACAACCTTTACAGAGAAATCAACATCTGTTAGATATGGAATGATTCTGACCTCTTAAAGTATGAATTACTGTGGAACTGAATTACAACCTAATGACGGCCAAACTCTCTGTCACACAGGTTAGTAATATCGCGTCTTGTTAACACCGTAGATCACGTGACTTTATTTTTGGACATTGATCTGTCAATTCGCATATTCTTTATAGCTAAAATTACCAAATACATGATTTGAATATCAAATATATGGTGTCCTGGTCAGGACACTCACTTTTTGTGGGGGGGGGGGGGGGGGGGGGGGGGGGCAAACGGGAATAGTGATGAAACAGCGAGCTAGGGTGACGAAGCAAAAGCGTGAAGTTACAAGAACGAAGACGCGAAAAAGTCAACGAATCTAATATCGTTGCTTCTAATCGTTCCTTCGCCCTCGTAGGTCGCACCCTCGCTCTTCCACCCTTGCACTTTTGCCATCTTGCTTCTTTGTATTAGGAAGGTTCGTCGCCCAGTACGCGAAAGGAGCAATTTAAAAAAAAAATTAACACCATGTGTTTTGAATTTTTAGCTATATATACAAGAGAGAGATAGGGAGGGGTGTCAAAAGAAAAGGTCTCTGATGTTATTTGTCATATATGAATTTCAAATAGATAAATATACCCCTTTAATATTCTTCCCAGTTGCAATACAGTGACATTTTTTTAACTTATGCAAACATTTTAAGGAATAGTTCATGTGTTTCTTAAGTTAGCTGTTAGTCTCGGACAGTCACAATAAGAGGCTATTAAAATCCCATTTCCCAGTGTGATAAAGGGATTTGTCAAATTCATAATTTCAATACATACTTCTTTAGATTAGCAAAGAAATGTAGCAGGTTGTCTTACATTTTTTGAAAGTAACAAAATCACCCAATTCGTTAGAATTTTAGAAAATCAAGGAAAACTTAAAACATGTACACGTGTTACTGTGTCTAGCAATTTTTAAAATGATTTCGTCTGAAGAATTTTAAGCTTTGATTTTTAGGACCCAAGAGTATGAAAACTGAAATAACCTCGGGAAAATCTACAGAATAATCAGTAAATTCACAAATGGTAAACACATCTGGGTTTTTTGGTTTTTTTTTTCGTTTTATTCTCCTCAGCTGATCAATTAGTGTTCAGTAGTGCAAATTTCTTTTCCAGTGGGCTTACTGTGTAGACAGTATGATAGGGAGTATACTCTGAATGAGCAATTGTTCACAGAGACAACATTTCGTTGATAAAGTACATAACATAGTGATGTATAAAAAAACCCATATATGAATAAAAGAAAAAAATTCTACTTTTGTGTTCAAATGCTTGATCTTTTTGTTAACTCCAGACACCCAGGAGATCGGTTTATTTGACAAAACTATCTTAACTATTCTATCATAAATAATAAAAGTCAATCAAATGGAATATTTGTAAGGTCATATTGTAAATAAAATACATGCACTTATCAAGAAAAAAATCATTTCAATTATTTATATAGCTTTCTTACTTTTCTACAGGAAATCGCGCACCTGTTGAAAATGTGAACATGAGGCAGTAGAACGTAGTTCTCATTAATGACTAAATACGGTGTATTTATACAACTATCTGATAACGATACTAAACAACAAAAATTAAAAAGACATAAAAATACATCTAAAATATACATGAATTTTAAACATAGTTTTGTATTTCGATTATTGGAGTCGTAACAACCTATTCAAAATCATTATATATATATATATATATATATATATATATATATATATATATATATATAAACAGATGAGATCTGTTTTCCGTTTTAGCGAAGCTAATATGCTAGTTATGAGTATTTACTATCTAGATCACGGATGAAGTCTTACCTGAGTCTTCTGAAGGTAGATGTGGATTACCTGTAAATATCTCCAATTTATAGAAATAAAGCACACCTTTTTTACAGCTTCTTAATTTTTTGGCACCTTGAACGTCAGAACTAAATACTGAAGATAATAAATCGATGGCAACAAGCACTGGAGCTAACCGGTCTGGAATAAATCTTTGGATATTCCAGAGTGTGATTTAAATCTTATATTTTACTATCTGATAAACTAAGATCTCATTAATTACTTGATGTTTTATGTTGAATCTTCTACAATAGTTTAGAAACCCCGGCAGCTTTCTGGGTTCCCAAAGCCTTTTCAGTAAATATTGGAAGAGATGTTTAGTGAACATAATTGTTTGACTATCTACAATAAAATCATTATAGTCTTGAATGAAAACATTTTATGTCGATTTTCTTTTATTTTTGATACGTTTATGATGAATTCAAACTTAGCACAATTCTCAGATCCTTGACCCCGCGCACGTCATCATCGAAAAATACATTTCATTATTAAAAGCCATATAGATTATAGGTTCACATTCAAACAAAGTATCATTATTAATAGAACATTTTAATAAAAATTGGATTCCTCCTATAAATCTTTGTTTTGTTTTTGTTTTTATTTTACATGACAGAAGTAAATCGTTCCAATCTTTTTGACCGATAGATATGTACAAAATCAAATGATTTTGTTTACATAATACACATATAGAAACTTGAGTTAACATTCTTTATTCAATAAGTAAAGTCCACGGTGACAATCGAAACTTCGTAATGCACTTTCCTACAAAGTTTTGAATGGTTTCATATTGATAAAATATACTTTACAAAAACATTTTGAACGATTCTAAAACTGTTCCTGACATCATCAATTTTGTAAGAAATGTTATCAAACTATTTTTATCAAATAGATACCTTAGACCTTTTCTAAAACTAGATATTGTAATATACAATCGTAATCAGATTTGAGAATACAATTATTTGTGTTTCTTATTTTAATCATTTTGCAGTTCACACATTACAGATAGCGGAAGATGACCAATATCATACAATGCGATACTTTTTTCATATTAACTCCTAGTACATACAATATTGTAAACAGCACTATAAATAAGATTAACTTGCAGTCTTTAGTTTTTATAATCTGAAACTGCTACACAAATATTTACTACTTGCATTTACATTATCCATTTTTATGAGAAATTTATTTGTTTGAAAATAAACAAAGTATCTGCACCAGATTAAATTAAAAACACGTGTTCATTTCCTGTACGTTCTTTTAATTACTCCTCTACGTCGATATTAAAAGATAAACATTTAGGAGAAATTACATTACATGATATCAACCTCTAATGCCCACTTACGTTTCCAGTGGATGAAGAATGTCCTTTTTAATTCATGCAACTTTCATGCATTTTTAATGGTAATAAATTTTGTATATGCCAGTTTGTTTCTTGACGACGAGTTTATAAAACCCAAAACGAAAAAAGCAGTGATTTCCAAATGCGACGAACTGCACTATGAGGAAAGAAACATCGACTTCTAGATGTAGTGCTTCCCGGAAAATAAAATAATGTGCGTTTTGTTTTTCTGACATACACATGTTTAAATAATGATAAATTAGAATCAATGGCAAATTACACAAGATACAAAATTGTTTGCGAGACACTATATCCCCTAGCGCGGCTAGGTGCAATCGTAGTAAATTCGAACAACAACCTTGATATCACGTATGACCTTGACCTTGTCAGTCACACATTTGACCTTTCAGTTCTCCAAGTATGATTTCTCTATCTTGTGAAGTTAAAGGTTTACACATGTTTAAATAATGATAAATTAGAATCAATGGCAAATTACACAAGATACAAAATTGTTTGCGAGACACTATATCCCCTAGCGCGGCTAGGTGCAATCGTAGTAAATTCGAACAACAACCTTGATATCACGTATGACCTTGACCTTGTCAGTCACACATTTGACCTTTCAGTTTTCCAAGTATGATTTCTCTATCTTGTGAAGTTAAAGGTTATGACCACTGTTAATGTTACCGACATAGATATAAATGACGGGACAAACAGACCAAAAGCAAAATATCCCCATATTTTCGATCTGGAACACAAAAAATATAGTACAGTGAGCTGTTTTATTCATTTATTGTTTATTTAATTTATTTTATTTTATTTCATTTATTTAGTTAGTTATTTATTTTGATTGGGGGATGGTCAAATTTGCGACTGTAATGTTTACATGTAAGACAGATTTGTAGTCCTTTGAAAATTTGAAATGCGCAGAACACAATGAAACGTGAGTAAATGTGATCAAGCCGGAATACTGTAGATTGTATCTTGATACTAATTGTTTTCTTCTTATAGCAGAAGTTCAGTAACTCTAAACGCATCAAGCTATATCTTCTTCCTGTACTTTTAATGCTGGGAACTTATTGCAGGTAAAGGTGTTAGTTTTTTTCTTTTTTTTCTTTTTGTTTTGTTTTTGTTGTTGTATTGTTTTTGTTGTTTGTTAACACAGCTGCCTAGTCCTTAAGTTGTCACTGTGTGTTTTGTTTTCTGCAGAGGAACTATTTATCATTCTTGACCTTTCTTTGAACCCTGAAGTTCTGCTATCTAAAACTATCTTTCTCTGATGCATGGAGCTATCTTCTGAAAAATGCTAAATTATCATCTTTCTTTTTTTCGAGGGAAAGGTCTATTTTGAACATGTACATGCCCCCCCCCCCCCAATTAAATGGTAAAAATGTTGATGTGATTTACGTTCCCCATATAGTTTGGATGTGAATAAATATGCACATACATGATACACGAGTTGTTCTAGTTGTATTTTTGCTCTATAACGTATTTTGTTCAAATATCACTTGATCTCAATTCCTCAAAGCAGGTATCCGGTATATTACTGCAAAGTCATTTTTAAGGAGGAATAATACCAGAAATTTTTGACATGAGTGCAAAGTGGAGGCTTTGTACAAAACTATATTGAAATATTTCAAATTTACTTTATTTAGTCCAATAATGCAGTTTTAGTAGAAAGTAATCGAGGGGGGGGGGATTAAAATCCCCTGCTGGACTCGAACCTGCGATCTACAGTTCAGCAGTCAACACGCTACTAATCTACTAAGGTAGGCACTTAAATCTTACAGGAATATATAAATATTGCTGATATTTACATTACCATTCCTATTTGAAAAGGAAATCAGTCACTGTAATGTTCAAGTCTACCTCCTTAAAACACTTTCTTGTTCAACAGTTGTAACAGTGCTTAGTAACCACAAACTCCATCTACGATTTTTAAACTGAATGGCTTCTAATAATCCTCTGGTCAATTCCCAGAATCTCACGAAGACTGCCGGCAGGATAAACGAAGCAGAATCACTTCGTTGGTTTCTCTTCAAGAAAATATCTCGAGATTTATTTGAGTGGCCTGCTACTGAGTGCAATAAAATACATACACGTATCTTAGTGACAATATTGCAATGTCGTTCATTTAAGCTTGGGAGATTTTTAAATGAAACGAAATTAATCAAGAAACTATTTCGATGCATACCATTATGTATCAACACAGTTGTTAGTAATGTAATGATTCTACATTCTTAACCCCGTGGGGATCCGGGTTGTTATAATAGATCCTCAGTACCCCTTGCTTGTGGTGAGAGGGGAGTAAATGGGGCGGTCCTTCGGATTAGACCACAAAAACCGAGGCCCCGTGTCACAGCAGGTGTGGCACGTAAAAGATCCCTCCCTGCTCAAAGGCCATAACGCCGAGCATAGGCCTCAATTTGCAGCCCTTCACCGGCAATGGTGACGTCTCCATATGAGTGAAAGATTCTCGAGCGGGACGTTAAGCAATATTTAATCAATCAATCAATCTAAATTCTTGTAACTTTAACGTATAGTATTGGATACTTTGTATGAGCTAGTTCAAAATTGAATATGGTCGCAGTATATGAACTCGTTGTAAATTGATTTTACAGCAAATATTGTTTTCACTAAAAGAACAAAAAGAAACACAAAAAATAAAAAATAAAAATTTAAAAAACCCAAAACAAAACACAAAAAAAACAAAGCAAAAAAAAAAAACACAAAAAAAAACAACAAAAAAACAAAAAAAAACAAAAACAAAAAACAAACAAAAAATCGGCAAATAAATTTTGGTGTTAAACTAAACTAATAATAATTAAGGACCCCACTGGAAATAAGCTTTTTTGTAGCTTTTATGGGCTATCCTTATGTATCGATTATCAACTGTATGCCATGCTTCATGTTAAAATATATATTTGCATGTACACATTTCAATATTGCATAATGCTGAGATAATGTCTGTTTTCAAAATTGTATTGTTTTATAATCATGACATTCTGTGATATTTTTACCTGAATAAAATGAAATGAAATACAAAAAAGCAATACCAATACGACTCTAACAGTCGGAACTGCTATGCGATTCAGCTGATTAACCATAAACTAATCGTGTGTGGGATTTTGCCTCCAAACGAACACAACCCAGAAAATGTCAATTTGGCTCTAGGACCACACCATAGAGAGTTTACCCGAATATTCTTTCATAACAATTATATAGACTCTTTCAACATCGTATTTTGCATTAGAAATTCAGACGTGCTAGGTGTCTTTTACAATATATTTGGGGGCAAACAGGAAGGTAGTACATAGTCCGTCTCCCCTTCAAAGTCTTCTATCAAGTAGTTCTTTGTACATACAATACACAATCCCTCTATTCCACTCTCTGATATGTAAAGCTAACAGTTAATGCGAGTCTATCCGTACCTCAAGCCCATAAAATGATAATACCCTATGGTCTTGAGGCTCCCCTTGAAGTATGTTGGCGTAAAGCGTCGGAGTTCATGCCCTCGTGTGTATTTATTTCTTACACAACTCTTCTTTTAGGATAGTAAATACGCAATACATACTTGTACTCACTGTAACAGAGATACAGCGGAGCGCTTAGGTTCCAAAATTCCCCGACCTCCGATCTACTTAATTCTAAGATAATACCGCATACTTTACAAACAATGACCAATAAGGAAAGCTAACAAAACTTAACATACATCAATGATAAGATTCCAGATTTATTGTAAAACCGGGGATCACATTTTACATAACTCTTGAATAAAGGAGAAAAATCTTCTTCTTTTTTTTTTTTTTTTTTTTTTTTTTTTAAAATAGTATCCACAACATTGACTTAGTTTGTGTATCAGTCTAATTCGATGACGAAACTGCGTACGAGAAACTTGCTGAGCACATTCACTTATGCAGTGGTGAATATTTGTCCCACTCCCACATAAAACTAATTGTTTCGCGCCTTACTACGTACGAGAGTTCTCCAGAGGAGAATAACTTGGATGTATCCCGAAACCGGCGCATTGGTATGAATACGTTGGACAGCATTCGACCTAATGAGAGGTTGTATATGCTAAATACGATTATTATAACGGCCATAGAATTTAGAGAATGTTGGCTTTAAACGAGGTTGTTGGAACCCGTGGAACGGATTTGTCAGTAGCCTGCCTCGGTATAAAAATTGGTCATACGAGGGACACGTTTTAAGTTGTAGAGTAGGGCGGTCTTTTTAAAACCGCTTGAAATATCAAAATTTTATTTATCTAACACCTTCAAAATATGCCCCGTCTGCCTCAACACACATTTTACACCGATCTACCCATTTCCGGAACGCCGCACGATACTCCTCTTTAGGTGTATGTTGTAGACACGGGTAGACCGCACTCCCTATACTACAACGGGATTCAAAATGGTGCCCTGCCAGCATTCCTTTAGTCTTGGGAACAACCAAAAGTCACAGGGCGACAGGTCAGGGCTGTATGGGGGATGAGCTAAGACATCGAGCCCAGATTCTTTCAGATATCCCTGTACCGTAGAGGAATTATGGGCCGGTGCGTTATCATGGAGTAATTTGATTCCGCGGACACCGGTGCGCGGTTTGCGTTTCTGATAGAAATCAACAAGTTGAGTAAGAACACTTTCTCTGTAAAACTTTCCAGTGACAGAACTACCTTTCGGGACTGGAATCTGAAGGACTGGACCTTTCGAATCAAAGAATATCGCATACAACATGCGATTTGATGTTTTGCATCGGCGCACAATGACAGGTCTGTCGCCCTCAGATGAAACCCAAACCTTATTTTTAGCCTTAGAATCGGGTTGAAATGATAGATCCAGGTTTCATCACCTGTAACTATCTCTTCCAAATGACGTGGGTCACATTTATCATATTTTTTTTTATAACTTGCGATGTAAATCTAACCCGACTTTGTTTCTGCTCGTCAGTGAGCAAATGGGGCACCCAGCGCGCGAAGATCTTACGTAGCCCAAGTCGTTCACGTAAGATCTTCAAAACACTTGACGAATGAATGCCACTTAATTCTTCTATCTCTTGCACGGTATAACGTGCGTCTTCCCCAATTATAGTTTTCACAGAAGCAACGTTCTTTTCCGTCAAAACGGAAACCGGCCTATCCACTCGAGGGTCATTTTCAATTGACTCCCAACCATCATTAAAACGACGTACCCACTTGCAAACTGTGGCATATTCTAAAGCACCATTCCCATAAACCTTTTGTAAATCAGAATGAATTTCCGTTGTCGGAAAACCGAGGTGTGCTCGAATCTTACAATATACCCTCTGTTCAGAGATTTTTTCCATCCATATTGAACGCTATATTTTACTGTAGTGTATAAAATCACGTGTTGAAAATACCCAGCGCAGCGCGCACGTGGACCTCATGCGCCGCATACCGTGATACCGTTCTCGAGAGGAATGATTATGCGAGTTCTGTGTAAAAAAATCGTGCAACTTCATAATCGTGTTAAAAAGTTAAAGGCTTACTCTACGAACTAAAAAATGTCTCTCGTATTCCCTTGGGTATCGAATCAGTTGCGAGATCAACAACATATCAGGTGGTAATGGAGTATTGATACACAAACATGGGAAGTTGACGATGGAGAAGAAGTCATCTGTTTTTCACAAAGTTGAGATGTTGGTTTGCAGGAAACATCCATATACGAAATATATGTGGAAACTGTGGCGTCTTTCTAGTTCACTTTGATATATAGAACCGACTCGTTGAATGAAAGAGAATATTTATAGAAAAAAAAAGCTCAGGTGCCAATTGCTTTTCTTCCCATGTAGAAGCTTTTGAATAAAGTCTGAATTATAAGAATGACAAATAAATAAGCTTATGAAGTAGGACAACGTGGGTACTTTAAATCAAGTGTTAAAAAACTTGGCTGGGATAAAATCGGCGAAACAGTTTTTGGCGACATGATTGAAATAGATATATCGCTAAGTACATTTATTCAATTCCTATTTCATTGTCTTGTAAGTTTTATTTATAGATAAATAAACCATCTAGTTACTAAGATCAAAAGAAATGTGAATGCCCTGCTGTTGTCGTGTAATTAGTGTCTGATAAATGTTACAAGCCAAACTAATAATGGAGCATAGTTTGTGCCCATGGGAATTCGAGCAGCCTGCTGGACTACCTTATCTCCAAACTCTGCATAGATATTGTCAATGCGGAACACCGGTATCCTTTTAATACCATTTTAGGGTAGTTTTTCCTAGAACAGGATTATTACTCTTAGTTAATAAGGTAATTGTTGGACGATTCATTACAACATGTGAATATTTTCAAGTTCCATTTTTATTAAAGAAGCAGATGTATGCGATGTCAACGAGACCAATCTTTAATTTGTCGTGAGTAATGGTTGTATAAAATGTGGAAAAGTCGTACGTTGTGATGTTGTTGATTTGGGAATAGTTTATATAGCTTTATTATTCCAATTTACTAAAATACAATGATTTATTTCATTCACCCAATACACTATTAAAAAGGAACTTTGTTTTTGGTTCATTAGCTTTTTCTTATCATGTGATGAAACACCTAGTACGAGTCTGATTGATCCATTTAGAACAACGTACTAGTACTAATATATAGAAAAGACACTCCACCCTGACATAAATCATGTTTTTTACAGATCGATGTGCTCTTGAAGTGTTTAATAAACACCTTTATAAACCTTCTTCCAAGAAAAAAAAAGCTTTAATACGTAAGATAGATCGAACTAAATCTAACTACTACTTAACAATTGACTGATAAATATGAAGGTGATAAAGAGTATTATAATACAATGCTGGTGTTACAGGGTATAACAAAATGAATAGAAATGTTAAACATGTGAATGAATAAATATATTATCTCACAATAACGTAACATTTTTCAAACTGTCCGTAGCACCACCTTTTGCATTATCTTTTACTATTGTAACAAAAATTTGATAACTCTTACTAATACTGAAATATGGGAATTATTTTCCAATAATACGTGTGGTGATACGTTTAGGGATGCCTTTATACATGTTGCATCAAGATTGAGGCTCAAGGCGGTTGTGACGGTCAACAGGGGATGCATACTCCTCATAGTCACCCGATCCCACCTCTGGTGTGTCAGGGGTCCGTGTTTACCCACATTTAATTTCGTGTTCTTTAAAGGAATTATGAGGTTGATCACTGTTCGCTATCTTCACATTTTCATACTACACTAACGAAACACAATGAAATCTAAAAGTATTTCATAATTAGCACTCATTTCATACACAATGGAGGAGCTGTATGGAAGTTGATGTTATTGATAAAGCAATGTCATTTTATAAGTTTTGAATTTACCGGTTGGTAGTAAATGCAAAAGTTTTAATATGTCACGTAAATTTTGAATTTACAGATACCCACTAAATTAAAAAATTATAATATGACAAAAGTCCCAGTCTTATTTTATCCAGGCCATCCTCTCGTTAAAGCTGACATGAATTCATAAATATAGTAGAATTCGTGGTGTCTGCCATATTTCTCTGCTTATCCACCATACTAAATGAATATTCTGTTTTTACATGTATATGTATCAGGATTTGCATGGTATGCAAAGGGACAAGATTTGCTACGTTTCACTTCACATCAATATCTCCGATTTACCTGTGTGGGTAGCCTCAACAGGTAACACGTACTTCCCCGATAAAAGGTATAGGGCATCAAAAAGAAATGAAAATGTGTTTTAATATTTATCTATTTTTTGCAGCATATGGCAAGACATTTTGCAATCCATATTCCATTTTTCCCCCGGCTGCCCCCTCCCCCAACTAAACTTTGCAAATTGACGATACGTGCCTGGATGTTACAGGTTGCCGAAGGTTATTGCTTATAGTGGATGGTTGCACGATTAATTGTTGCAAGGCTGGTGACGTAGTTACCCCCTGCGCATGCTTCTACCTTTTCCAAATAAATTTCCAGCAGGCAAAAATTGCTATGCTCGGTGTATATGTATGCATGATCGGATTCCCGATTTCTATAAACTGCAAAGTCCCTGACCAGTCAAGCATTAAATACAAGAAAATATCGCCCCTGATCGAAAACAGGTGAAGTGGGTCGCAATTGGTATAATGGAATGACAACGTGTTGCAAAGTTCCGTTGAGATACAAATGGAGTTATTATTTTGTTTCATGGATTTATCACAATAAAGGGAATTTTCATTAAAAGATGTCCTCATTTAGTGTGGGTTTTTTGTTTGGGGTTTTTAATTATCATTTTAGTTACTTTGCGAGTATGTGTATTACGTATTCATATGCACCTGTAATTTGCAAGAATTCAATCTGAATAATATATTTTTTATGCTCTTTGCATATTCCATTTTATCAATATATACATGTATTTTGCAAATGATTTCTCCGCATTTATTTCATGAAAAATGCAAATACTTGCATGCACTTGCAAGTATGTAAGGAAAGCTTTTTTCGCATCTTCGTCTAAATTAGCAAAAGTTTCAGAATGTTTCACTAATATACGATATGTATTTGAGCAATTCAGGATGTTTTAAAACGTGACTTTATTTGTTTCTCATTCCCGATACATTACTGTCAGAGATACGCACTGATCGAGTTCTGGTGCGATAATTCAATTTGGAGTATATACGGGTACATTAAAATTGGCTACCTGAGAGAAATATGACGGATAAAAATGAGAAATGTATACATATTTATGAATTCATGTCAGCTTTAATACATATAGCCTCTTTGGTCAATGCCCATAATTAATGATCGACTTTTTTGTGTTTAAATCGCATTATACCTATGATTGTTTTTATCTATAATACCGCTTGATCATGATACCTTGCTGTGAAAGATTTATTGTTGCTAACGTAAAAACGTGTGATTTTTTTCTTCTATGATTATGAACTGTTATGGGTTTTGGTATTACACCCCTGACAGAAAAGGGATTGGTATTTTGCGAACAGGAAATAGCAAACCTGGATAATGTATCGAGAATAAACTTAAAATCAGCATTGTAATTCATCATTGATATCACTTCTATATTGCAAATATACATTACAAGTCTATAATTTACCTTCATATAATAGCAATATGAATAGTTAGAGACAACGCTAAGAGAGTTATGGGCAACAACATTCACCTGCGTAATTACTTTCAACAATTAACAAATATTTTGATAATTTATGAAAGGGCTGGACAAGAGATGACTCCATTTTCCTCCGGTCGTATACCACTGAACTCATCTTGCAACAAGGAATAAGCTAATATTTGGTTTAGGGATTGGGATTTCAATCGTTTTTTAACATACTCATCCGGAATGGGCTCGACATAGTCCCCCTGCAATGTCTTATATCAACCATTAAATCTGAGAGGATGTGGGCTTAGTTTTCCCTCCCCTGGCCTTCTGTTGTATATTGATTTATTCAGATATATATTGGAACATATCTCAAAGTTAGCATCGTCATAAAGCAAATATCAAAGTCATCGTATGGATTCGCCATTCTGCAGAAGTTGCCGTTTTTGTTCCAGACAGTATTTTAGATATTTAACAATTGAATGGTGTGTTTAATTGTGAATTGACTCAAATGCTTTTGAAGTGGTGATTGTATTCAATCGCAAGAAAAAAATTCATATAATCTTTTAGGGATTAGCCCTTTAAATAAAGGGTCGAAAGGAGTCAAAAGTATTTCCTAAATATCTCAAAAACTAAGAACAATTTGATAAGCATTACTGAAGCAAAGCTGTTTCTTTTAAACTTTTACAACTGCTGATGTCAGCAAAATTATCAATGATTACGTAATAAGATATTTTAGGGGGTTAATATACGAAACTTTGATGCTTTCTTTGTCTTAAACGAAAAATATTTTATAAAGCATTATATAATACAAACTAGTCTGAATGTGATTCTAGACAATATACCATCTGTATTACTTTCCTTTTTAAGGAATTCAGTGGATGGCCTCTAGAAATTATTATCCTATATATCTTGAAAACTACGAACATTTTGTTAAACGTTATACAACAAAAGTTGTAAATAATGACAAGAACTATTCGACCACATAAACCTTTATGGGCCAGCCATTTCAATTAAGGGCCGAGAAGGGCCAAAAATATATCCTAAATATCTCAAGAACTAAAAGAATTTGATAAGCATTATTGAAGGAAAGGTGTTTATTTTAACGTTTTGCAACTGCTAATGGTAGCAAAAATATCACTGATTACGTAATAAGGGATTTTTAGGGGATTAGGGTACGAAATTTCGATGTCTTCTATCTCTTAAACGATAAATATTTTGTAAAGTTTGATATAACATAAACTGGTCAGAATGTGAATCTAGACAATGCGGCATCTTTAAATTTTGTCTTACATCTCCTTCTGAGGAATTCTGGGGATGGCTCCTAAACCGATTATCCTATATATATTGAAAACTACAAATATTTTGTGAAACGTTATTGAACAAAACCTGAAGATAATGACAAGACCTATTTGATGATATAAAATTTTAAGGATCAGCTCTTTAAATAAAGGGCCGAGAGGATTCAAAATCGTTTTTTTAAATATCTCAAAAAGTAAAAAGAATTTGTTAAGCATCATTGAAGCATTTGTTTGTTATGACGTTTTGCAACTACTTATTTCAGCAAATAATCACTTATTAGATAATAAGTGATTTTAGGGAATTGATTTAGTAACCCTTGACGATTTATATG
The DNA here is from genome assembly GCA_024699665.1 of Ostrea denselamellosa. Taxonomy (NCBI): domain Eukaryota; kingdom Metazoa; phylum Mollusca; class Bivalvia; order Ostreida; family Ostreidae; genus Ostrea; species Ostrea denselamellosa. The sequence goes on from JAMZEH010000064.1 coordinate 10,071,392, forward strand.
ACTTAAACGAAAAATATGTTGTAAATCATTATATACAATCAGTTTTTCAAAATATGACTCTTAATGATATGCCGTCTTCAAATTTTATCTTACATTCACTTTTAAGGAATTCAGGGAATAACCTTGAAACTTGATACCTACCTTAAAAACAAAACATTTTATTAAAAGTTATAGAACAAATTTGTAGATAATTTCACGACCTATCCGACGATATCAAGAGAAGATATTTTATATTATATAATTAGTTATTTGTATAAAAAACAAGAATTTTCAATCAGATCATCTTAAAATCGAACGGAAGACTGTTCGTTGCTCGCAACGATATCGTGTCTAGTTATTATTTGTGATTTTTACATGGATTAAAATGATTAATTTTTAAACAGGCCCCTTGATTGGTGATTAAATAAATAAAATACATACATTCCCAAGTTCCAAGTTGCTCTGTTTAACCAGTGAATAAAATGGGTGGAGGGGGGGGGCGGGGGGGTTGTTAGACCAACAACCAAACTGAACACATGGGGAGTTCACATGGATGCATGGGGATAGGTCTGTTTCAATTCATACCAAACGTATGTTTACACTTTAAGGTGTTCAGAGCTCGAGTAAGAAATAAAAAAAAATCTAATGAGGTACATCTTGCAAACTGTTACTGAAAGTTTTTAATTTAAAAAATACCAGACACTTCTACAGATAGAACTACATAATCACGGATGATCTGAGGTGGGTATCGCTTTGTATTTACGTGTTTTTATGTATTGGTGTGCTTTCTGAAGTTGCTTTAGGATATTGCCAAAATAGTTCATGATACACACGTGTATATTTAAGAGGGAAGACTGTTGTCTTCATATTAGATATCTTTAGGTAAGCTTATACTTTTAATGAAAATAGATAATTCAGTGAGCTCTAGTTCTACAGCTCTGAATTAAGTGTTTATATCTCTTTCGCACACGTTTTTATTGAAATGCCTAGTGATAGAAATACGTGATCAGGAAATGACAGATTAATACACTGCATTGTTGTTGAATATAGGATGACAAGAAATACCGTGTTATGAGTGAGGACTTTTAGCATCAGTTTTATTCTGCAACTCTGCAAATCCTATAATGTAAAAATAAAACATGTTCATTCCATATACCGTCGCGGTGATGATTGGTTGGTTGGTTGAGTCTTTGTTTTACGTCCCGTTGATAATTAATTTTTCATTCATATTGAAAGTAACAAGTTGTAGGTGAATGACCACAAATTTAGACCTCCTATGCTAAGTGCTTACCGCCGTAAGGCAATGAGGTTCCAAAACGTGCCAACTCCTGCCGCGACACGGATCTCCGTTTCTAAGGACATATCCGAAAGACCTGTGATTCTAACTTCTAAATGTCGAGAGTCTGGCGAAGGAGCAATCACTACCTATTTTATACGTCTTGGGTTTGACGCGGCCATGGCACGAGCGGGGCTAGAACTCACAACCTCCCGGTTACGAAGTGAGTGTTATACCACTGAGCTACCGCCACTGGTGTGGTGATAGAAAGTAGATGGATGAGTGTGTACACATTCAGCATTCATATTGCACTAAACTTCGTCAATATTAAATTTATCACAAGAAAGCAACTTGACTCGAGCGTTAAAGATATCTGGCCGCAGAAGATATGAAGAAATAATTCTTAAATATTTTAAAAATTATTTTCATCAGATAAGGTCATACTGACAATATGTATTTGTGAGTTAATCGTGAAGTCATACTTTAATTAAGATATATTTTAGTCAGCAAAATTAGTAGAGACAATTTTACGTAGAAGGTAAACGACTTTAAAAGGCATATATGTTTGGAGTTTTTACTTGTCTCGACTCGACTCCCATTATTACCCCAAGACCACTTAAATATATTACTAGTTGTGTGACTTCGCAAAATCTCTTGAATCTACAAAACACTGTACACCCTTTTTGTATTTCATGAGCGAATAGTGATAGAAATGATATGAATCGAACCCGTGGGGATCCAGGATGTTAGAATAGATCCTCAGCACCCCTTGCTTGTCGTAAGAAACGACTAAATGGGGCGGTCCTTCGGATGAGACCGCACAAACCGAGGCCCCGTGTCACAGCAAGTGTGACACGTTAAAGATCCCTCCCTGCTCAAAGGTCCTGAGCGCCGAGAATAGGCCTAAATTTTGCAGTCCTTCACCGGCAATGGTGACGTCTCCATATGAGCAAAAGATTCTCGAGTGGCACGTTAAACAATATATCAATCAATCAAGATATGAACTGAACCCGAAACAAACTCAGTACAAATTGACAACAATAATGTTTATTTTTTAATGTACGCCTGGTTTGATCATCTCTTGAGATCATAAATCAAACGCTAAAAGTAACAATAACTTCAATCCCCAATTAAATACTTACATGACATCACTTCTTGGACGAAATCATATAAAATATATATTTACATTAATCCCGAAAAAACGCATGTACATTTTTAAAACCCATAACAGGATAGTCCGCGCTTTTGTGCGGCCTGTAATAACAATATTGAGAAGAATAGGTCTATATTGGTGAAAATATTGTTTTATTCCTATATTTTGGCCCAAAATTTCATAATACGAGGATGACCCCATAGCGTTCACAATAGTACACGCAGCAAAATAAATTACAAACAGAAAAAAAGATTAATGATGCATTTTTTGATAGCTTGACCAATTAACCTGTTTCAATCATAATCCATATTCCACATTATTCAGAGGTTCCTTATTTCCAGAGACCCAAGTAACTGGGAAAAAAAGAACATTATGTTCACCTCCATATACCGACAACTTAATAACAGCGTTTGATTTTTCCAATTGATTGGACCAAAAATAAATTGGGAATTCGATTGGTTATTATTTTTAGCCGTCCAATAAAAACTCACGTTTCTAATCACTCGACAGTGCTAGTTGTAAACAAGGATGGCCTATCAGGAACATGTATCGTTTGGTATATTTAGTGGCCGGTTTCAATGTTTTGAATTCTTCAATCATATAGTAAACATATTTAAAGCTTCCGTTTTTAATCATTTTGACTAGGTCTTCAACTCGAATCATACACAACGATGACCGACTGAGCATCGTTTCGTAGCCTCTAATAGCAGGTTTCGATGTTTTAAATCATTGAATTATACATTTTTGACTTGAGCATCACTGAAGAGATATTATTTGTCGAGATGCGTATCTGGTGCATCAGAATTTGTTTTATATAATAAAACAATTATCGACATCTTCTTAGTCATTGCGATGCTTTAATTACCCTCGAAGTATATTCACCTCGCCCTGCACGCTCGATAAATTACAAGGGTAATTATAACATCGCACTGACCGAGAAAATGCCAATAATATTGTATGGTTTCATAAAATGCACAGAGCGCATGTTCTAGTGTATCGGGCGACAATTGGTTTTGTTTGGGGGGGGGCACAGAGCCGGACCCAGTGTTTTATGTGTAATTGGGATACAGTCTCGAACGAAATATACTCTGTCGTTGTCATACATGTATATATTACAGTATCTGTACATATATATACCAGTTCATTTTATATTGAAATGACAAATAGGTAATGACAGTCCCCCACCCCTTACTGCTTAAAAAACGACAAGTATTTAATTTATGATATTTTCAATCAATCATCATAACCATGGGACAAATAGGTTGTATTGTACTCTCGGTCTGTCCGACCATCCAGCTGTCTGTCATCGCACTTGAGGTTTTCCAGACTTTTCTCCGCATTGGATATTCAACTGAAATTTTATACATGGCTTTGTCTTGGATAGTTACAGATTAATTTGAGTTTCGTTACGCATGATCTACTTTTGACTGAATTATGCTCCTTGATGACTTGCAAAAATAAGTTTTCCGGACTTCTCTCTGCATTGGATGAAGATACCCAATTGCAATATGGATTGTGGACAGTTACAGATCAAGTGTGAGTTTCATTACGCTTGACCTGCTTTTGGCAGAATTGTTCTACCAGTAGGGGACGTTGTATTTCCTGCAATACACTAAGAATGTTTGTTTCTCATTTTGTTCTGGTCCCATTCGTGTTATCACTTTTTGCTTAGTAATGAAATGAAGTTCAACAAACACTGTTTGTTCACCTTCACCTGCGGAGTAAAACTGTAGTTATTCGTATTGAAATCATGAGATTATTCTGAAAATTGAGAAGATGAGTTCAGTGTCACTCCTATCATGATACCAGTAAATATTGCAAATTTGCTAAACACTGAAAATTTAATTCCAAACATTTTATGTCATCGTTTGTAAGTTGTACTTCATATGATGAAAGTTGTTTGTTGCAGATTTACATTTCATTTTAAAATTATGATAACAACATATCAAAAACCACTCAGTTTAATACGTATATGAAAGTACTCGAGGAAAATTCTATCTGTTGACATTTTTTATGTAACAAAAACCGTTACATGTTTTGCAGCTGAATTAACATACCGATATTTCATCCCAGCACAAGCATAAAAAAGATCTAGAAAAGAACGACCAAAACAAATTTAAACTCAAGTAGAGAATTTAATAGACGTATTACGTGGCATGCACTGAAGTAATCTATAGCCAAGCATATCAGCTGTGATCAAAGTAACAACGCTATATAACGTGTTATAAACAATTCTGATGAGACGACGATGCATCTCAATAACATACGTTTTGGTTAGATTCATTCTTTGAATAATACCAGACCTTTACAAAGTATATCATTCAAAATCGTAGAAGAATTTTAGAAAGCACTATGGTAGAGAAAAGAGGGAAAATGATGCTGATTTCTAGCCCTTCTCCCAAACCTTCCGCGACAAAATATAGTCCCCTCGAGGCGGTCCCAAAAACCTCTGCATCCTTTTCCCCTGATTAGGTCTTTCCTCTGCGTAACTTTCGATGCCAATTATTCTATTATACTTAATGTCACTAGGACTTAATACAAACAAATGTTGATAAACCAAAGTTCTCCCTTTTGATTCTGAGTACGTTTGTTTGTACGTTCCATTCAAGAAATTTTCATTCATGTAAAAACGTCACCAGCTTTAGGTACAGTGCCACAAATTTTGACCCATGAATAGCGCTTAAGGCCGTAGAGGTGAGGGTTCTATATTGTGTCATTATAGACATAGAACCTCCGTTTTTAAGGTCGATCAAGAATCGAACAGCCTAACGACCACACTCTCAGTAAAATAAAGGTTACTCAGGTGAACATTGTGGCCCAGTTGTTATCTTGGGTTCGGTGTCTTCTAAAGTATTCGGTTTAGATCATAGTATTAATACCAACAATATAAACAATTGAACTTTTTGTGCAAAATATTTCTCCGTGTTTCCTTGTTGCCATGATAAAAGAGTTTAGACACTTTGACAATATTCAATTTGTCATTGACTTCGTTTTGTTTGCATTGTTGACACACAGTGATTTGACAAGCCCGTTAAGTATCAATTTTCTTTCCAGTTGTAGTAACTATTTGAAATCCGGGCCATCTTTCCCATTAATAATGGGAGTATTATTAATTAGCGTAACGCTAGTTAGCAATGTCATACAAAAGCATTCGCTTCAAAGAAGAGACACTGCAGTGGTGGGAAATGTTGTCTGTCTTGCTGATAATTTATCAATAAGTCAATTGCATGCTGAGATGGAGATACTCAATTAGAAAGGGTTGTCTACATTGAGATGTTCATGTACCTATTGATTTCCGACATCCGAGTGGATGGATCTTCATGAATGAAGCAAGGGCCGGAACGAGTTGAATGATACACATGGGAAAAACTACCAGACGTGGTATGACGCAATACTTTCTCAACAAAAACGTTTTTGTCACATTAACATTGCTTCTGTTTGATTTCATTCATAATTTCCCACGTGAATTTGAGATTTCAATATCATGGCAAAGCATATACAATTAATAATAATAAAATTAAAAATGAAATTATTACGTGAAATGATAATTGATACATAATAATATAATAAATAACTTAATTAAGAAACAAAAGCAAATTACAACCATCAAACGTTCCTGTTAAGAATTATACTGATGACTGAATAAAATATACACAGTAATGAATTCATATTCTGGTTACATGTCATTTTCATAATATTGCCACACTTCTTATATCGTGATTGTGTTTAGTTCAGAAAGAGCATAGTTAAATTGCTCTCTCTCTCTCTCTCTCTCACTCTCTCTCTCTCTATATATATATATATTCAATCATAATCAGAAATGTCTTCAGCACAATTCTAATTAGCATAATTACCATCCTGAAACTGAAAATGATTTGTCGAAGAATTACGTATAGCAGACTGGCAGATTGGTTATCATCTTTTATAAGGTGAAGGAAATCTTGCTTTCGTATTACACTGCTGATACAGTATATTTTGAACTTCATATTTTTATTCCTTTTTCTTCTTGAAGATTTACTGGTTAACCCCTTAAGAGTATTATAATGCATTGTATAGAAGGGAGGAAATCTTCAAAAAATTTGCTGAGGCAAACAGCAGCTTCCTACGGAAATCAAAATAAGATAAATTTTTCAAAATATAAACTTGATAAAACTTAAATTTTGAAATTACCAACGCTAGATTGGAAGAGGATTGATTTTCCTTATTTAATAACTACCAAATTTGGGAATTTATCAAATTTAAATGTTAGTGATTTTATCACTAGGAGTTGTTACATGTCTATTGATACTTTGTATAACACCCCTTCCCCCATAAAGTTATGCATTACCACGTCACGTAAAACTCGCCTCCAAACAGTACCATGTGATAGGTGTATTGCGTTATATGACATTACAGTATTCAGTACTGTTATGACAGTCAAATAATGTTAGAAAATGGCATTGAACTCAATTTTTTCAATTAATAAACCGAGGACTAGTCGGGAAAAAAACTACCTTTTGACGCAACATGACGTAGCACCGTATGATTCCACCTCACTTGCGTACATGAATGCGAGGACTTTGTTAACGTAGAACAACATGTTAGCAGACTTTTGTAGATTGTATCTGAATATTTTTATTACACCTGTCAGTATGCATTTTCTCCCAAAATAAGCTTTATGTCTTGTAAGGTAATTAAGTTTTGATGATTGATTGATTGTATATTATTTAACGCCCCTCTCGAGAATTTTTCTCTTATATTGGAGACATCACCATTGACGGTAAAGGACTGCAAAATATAGGCCTATGCTTGGAGCTTACAGCCTTTGAGCAGGGAGAGGTTTTATCGTGCTACACATGCTGTGACACGGGGCCTCGCTTTTTTGCGGTCTCATCCGAAGGACCGCGAATTATTTAATCGTTTCTTACGACAAGCAAAGTGTAATGAGGACCTATTCTAACCCGGATCCCACGGGACGCTATGACGTAATGTGAACGGAGACAATAGGCGTGGTTTGCAACGCTGAAAAAATGCAACTATCTGAAAGAGTTGTAACAAATATGCAGTTTAAAAATTCATCAAACATACAATGCCAAAAGAATATGAAATGGCGTCGACATCGTTGGGGTGAGATGATTGTACTTCTGTTCAACATCTGCATGGGACGAGTACATCAGTTGTTCATATTCAATGGTTAACCGCCATAGGTGTCTAGTACTTGATCTGTCCAACCGGGAAATTACATTTGAGCTAGTATCTTCAATTTCAATAAATATTATTATATATTTATAATCACAACTATTTCGAGCCATGCAGTTGTAAACAATGAGCATATGAATATGAACTGCTTGTTAAATATAGTATGACTAGGAGTTCCAACAGAAATGGAAGTAGAATGTAAATATAAGAAAGAAATTTCATTTTTGAAAATGCAAAGTTAAGCTTTATTTCTTGTAACTGCCAGACCTCGATTTGCTCCGCTATTAGGCACTTATTGAAAATACAGGAGAATATGAACTGCAACGTTCACGCTGGCGCAATTCATGAAGCGCGATGTACAAAGGAATTCCGTTATCTGTTCGTCTACGTGCGGAAGTGGACTTAGTATAACGAATGAATCAATGCAACGTAATTTCGTGTCATAGATTCACCTGTTACATTTTCAGTTAACAATCTTTTTTCACATTGTAAGAGAATGTTAAATATTACTGTGTGTTTTACTGAATCACTCTATGTTTTGGTGTTCCTACTATACATAAATACATACGGTTTTCAAAAATTATAATATACATGTACGCATGTACGCATACAATGTATTGATTGCATAAACACATATCTTATCAAAATACTAAATAATATTGTAAATTACATTTTATCAAATGCAAAGATGCATTATATTACATGGATATAATAATTTACAAAAATGCATACACATTTCGAATTTTAAAAGTTAATTTCAGCATTTTTAAAATTATATACACTTATACACCTTTTCAAATAATAATGATAATAATAATAATAAAGTGAAATAGTTCCATCTTCAAGAATGTCAAACTATACTTCAATACACGAGGGGGCCTCCGTGGCCGAGTGGTTAGAGCATTGCGCTCAAAATCACAAGGCCTTTCACTTCTAGTCGGCGCGGGTTCGATTCTCGCTCGCGCCAATATATGTGAGAAAGTTTGCCAGTTTACTTTCGGAAGGTCGGTGGTCTCTTCGCGGGTACACTGTATCTGGGTCTCTCCTCCACCAATAAAAACTGGACGCCACCAGATAACTGAAAAATTGTTGAGTGTGGCGGAAAACAACAATCAATCAATCAATACACGATATTTACATTCATAGTATTTTTTCGTAAAAAGAAGTGTTAAAAATGAAAAGCAGTACATCTTCCACGAATTCCATCAAGACACATCACAGCGTAGATTACATTAACAAGAACTACATATTTTCAACACTACATTCGCGCGGTATTCAAACTGTCAATACAACCAGTTGCTTTTATTAAAAAGCTTAAATTTTAGGGGTGTTTTAAATTGTTGAAAAAATATTTTTAACTTACAAAGTTGATAAAGTTTATGAAAGAGTGAAGTTAACGAACAGTGATTAATCCCAGAACTCCTACTAAGATTACAAAATAAAGAGTTGGGGAAACACGGACCCCTGGATATACCAGAGATGGGATCAGGTGCCTAGGAGGAGTAAACATCCCCTTTCAACCGGTAACATCCGCTCTGAACCGTATATCTTGATCAGGTAAACGGAGTTATCCGAAGTTAAAATCAGTATGTAAAGAACATTCCAATAATTGGTATGAAACACGCCAGAAAGCATTTGACTCAATGACAGGTTGTATTGGCAAATTAGATCGTCATAACGCCCATAGAATATGCGAAATGCTGACTTTAAATGAGGCTGTTGAAACCTCTGCAACATCAACTTGTTTATCAGTGGCCTGCCTCGATTTTTCGCAGAACAAGCCTTGCGTGTCGAATCAGTTGATAGACAAACAAAAAACAAAACAAAAACAAAAAACCAACCCAAAAACCACCATATGCAGGTGATAATTGATTATTGCTACATGAATATTGGAAGGTGACGATGGAGAAACTGAAGTCATTCCGTTTGTCATAATGTTAACTAGTTAGCTTATCGTTGTTTCTATAGATATACACTTAAACTCGTATCCTTCTGCGTAAAATTATTTTTACTGACTAATTTTGCTTACTATAGCAATTAAGATATCGTAATTAAAGTATATAAGATTGGAGTATTCGCTTGTCGGGAACAACTCCACTTACCACCTAACAACCACTTTACTAATTATATGAATCCGCACAATACTAGTAGTCATGCATCCAAAAATACACTGCACGCCGTTTTGTATTAGTAGATATAAAGTAATAAATGAAATAAGTCGAACCCGAAACACAGACAATACAAATTGACAACTCTAATATTTATTACATTTTTATGTTATTTCTAGAGATTACTCAATAAAAAAATATCCGGCCACAGGTTTCAAATTAATAATGGTGGTAACCAACTTCTCTACGAACATTTTAATTCCCCCAGACCATTTCATCTTGTCCATGACGGTCAGGATTCTGGAAAAAACTACCATCATATAAACAATCCAACTTTAAATACCCCTTTCCGTAGATCGCTGGATTAAAACTCTAGGCACTGCTTTTTCCATATGGATGCAACGATAATATATCCAATGTTGGAAATATGACTAGTTCTCACTAGGAAATAACGTGAATGTGATGGGACTTTTTCCTAATACACAGAGACGTAAACGTAGCCATGGACATAGTTCATATAAAAGACCTAGTATGTATACACGAAATCACACTTGACTCACGTTTACCTCACGTAAACAGACAATTAGGTCCACATCATATTCGCACAAAACTTTTACTCTGTTCCATTGAGAGTTTTGAATACGTTATTTGAAGAAACCAAAATTAGTCCATACGTGGATTTTTCTACACCATATTATAGACTGAATTCTATGATTATGGGTGTTGCCCATCAAAGGCTCTTTAAACCACCGCTGTTTGTTGATGGTATTACTTCCCAGTCATGTCGCCAGTTACTAAAATCAAACTAAAACAAGGAATAGATGCCGTCAACATAAGCAACATTCTTCGTCATAAAAAAAGTTCAGTCTTGTATTCCAGAGTGTTTCAAGTTCAAGTTTTATATATTATTTCCTACAAATATACTTTCACATCCAAACTTTTTAACTACAAACAAACTCTGTAGTGCCCAGATATAGACCATCTTAACTATTGTCCAGCTGTACATATCATTACTGATAATGTTGATATAGTGATATAGTTAATAATGAAGACCTAAAAATCACTTATTTTAAAAGGTCCTAAATTCAAAGAACCTCAATCTTTCAAATGGCGAGCGAACTTCATCTCTATTATGAATTTTGTCGAAGATTATGCCAGACGATGGGCTAAATCAAAAACGAAGAACTTGATACCTTGTTAGAATGGATAAAAAGTACAAGAGGAATATTAAACTCCCGTATCAGGCATGTCATAACGAAAAATGTGTACCATCTATCCTTCTGTGTTTAGTAAACAGTATTACATTAAATTTGGAAATATTTTAAAAATCCAGTCACATCAATCCCGCAGAAACAAAACATTAATTCTGCAGAAAGGCATGCACAGTTTGATAACCCGTATCAAAACAGGTCGCGCACATCAATCCCGCAGAAACGAAAACATTAATTCCGCAGAAAATTATGTACAGTTTAAAATCCCATCGCGCTCTTGCGCGGCCTGTAATATTCACGAAACACATATTGTGCAATGTTTTGATTACTTAAACGTATCACTTTTTACATTGTAGATGCTAATGGCTGATGAATTGGGAGGTATCATGATCCTATTATCACATCAAAGACATATTATTTTTTAATCTTGAAAAAAAAACCAACAACAACAAAAAAAAATACCCGTGTGGATTCGGGTACGAATAGATCCTCAGTACCCCTTGCTTGTCGTAAGAGGCGACTAAATGGGGCGGTCCTTTAGATGAGACCGTAAAAACCGAGGCCCCGTGTCACAATAGGTGTGGCACGTTAAACAATATATAATAAATAAAAAAAATCATTTCCTCTTCAAGTACATGTAATTCAATTTTTTTTTTTTTCGTTTTTGTTTTAAAATTTTTTAAATGTCTTTATATTTTTAGAGCAGTGGCGCTTCTTGTGCATAACAGTTGTTCAAAAAATAGCTGATTTTCTACACGATAATGAAAATTTTCTTTCTTAATACATCAGATTGTTAGATGTGGTAGCATAAACTGCTTTTAATCTTTAACACATATGGATCATAATTATTCAATATACTGAATTATTCAAGTTATAAAAAATTTATTCTCTTTTGAAACTTAGTTATAGTTAAGTCTGTAAGAGGTTATTTGTTTGTTTGTTTTACGTCCCGCCGAAAAATAATTTCACTCATGTTGAGATGCTACCGGCTGTATGTGACGAACCTATGCTAAGTGCTTAAGGGCATAGCAGAAAGGGTTCTTTAAAGTGTCAACACCTGCCGCGACACGGGACCTCTATTTGTAATGTCATATCCGAAAGACCCGTGGTTCTCACTTATAAACGCCGAGCAATTAGCGAAGGAGCAATCACTAGCTACGTTTACATCTTAGGTTTGACGTGACCATGGCATGAGTGGGGCTCGAACTTATGACCTCTCTGTTACGAAGTGAACGCTCTACCTCTGAGCTACTTTGACTGGTCTATTATCAAAAATCTGATCTATACGAAAGGATAATATCGACCATATCTACAAACGTCACCAATTTATTGGAAAATCAAGTTTTTAACAGTTATTCTTAAACCTGTATATTTTCTTTGTGTTTCGCATTTCAAAATGACCTCTCCAGCTCTTTTTTTTTATATTAAATATTGAACCTATAATAATTGAACTTCATATTTTGAACAAGATTAAAATTTCCATCCATAATTACAAATTCCGCAAGTTTGAAACAATATTGGATATTGAGTTTTAAAAAATCTGGATTGTTCTGGTTTGCACCAGGAATATTCATTAACAGAACATTATATTTAATACACACATCAAGTTAAAGTAAAAGTGTGTACATTATCTAATTTACCTTTGTGCTCATTAAGAAGTTACAGAAACATTGGTGTACACTTGAACATCAACTCAGATTAATTGCAACATTAAATTGCATGATGTAGTTTTGATAACTGGACCAGTGATTGCCTGAAAATGAGGCAAAATGGAAAAAAAGTTATTATTATTGGTGTGTTCATTAATTATTCAGTTAATGTGTGCAATAATTGAATTGCTGCTCTCTTCATTGAATTACTGTGCACATCAATGTTAATATCATTAAATCTTTTGAAGAGAGTAACAATGGCACTCATCAATTCAGAATTATTGATACTATCTACAATTCAATCAATGCATGCAATAATTTAGAACTGAAAATATCATTTAACTTTTGAAGGGATCTTTCATTGAATTGTGTTCACATCAAATGAATTGATGATATCTTCAGATAATTAAAGATATCTTCACTTATTTGAGTTAGTATATGTATTTTTTAATGTGAAGCATCATCGAAATGCTTAAAAAATATTTGGATGATGGATGTTGTAACAACTCAAAGTATTTTATGTTAAGACTGGATGTAAAATCACTGCCAAAATTAAAACTTAAGAACTCTTACATGCTGTATTTCATTTCATTAACATATTTTTTAAAGATAAAAATTCATTATTATTATTTTTAAAAACATTCTTTACAAAAATTTTTCAGATTTTTCATGCGGTTGGATTAATCAACATATAGTTTCGATGAAGTAAATTATATCCTATTAATACGTTCAACATTGGACAATCATATAGCTATCAAATGACTTATTATTCACATTTATCTTATGAAACCTCTAAAATTATTTTAAGATAACAAATAAAAGTAAATTTTTTAACAAAAAGAAAATGATACTCTTTACTTACTGACACAAGTATGGAATCAGTCTGTCTTTTAGTCAGCCCTACATTGTGACTGAGCCATTACAGCATTGGATGCACTAACCAGACATTCATAGATGGAAGAATATACACTATATGAATCACTACATCATTCATATGTCTTGTACTTGAAAGTCCCTGTTATAAGGTTTTATATGATGTACTAATTACAATACATTATAAGGTCTTCCAACAGTCTGATGGAATTCCCATGGGCACAAATTGTGTTCCTTTATTAGTTGACCTATTTTTGTATTCTTAGTAAACAGAAATTATTCAAAAGCTTCTACATGAGAAGAAAAAGTTCTTGTTGTGGCCTTCAACTTGACAATTAGATACATCATTTTATCTATTAACAGTTGAACTATAAACATCTGTGAATCAATGAAAATCAGAAGCAATTTTTTTTTGAAGATTTAAGAATGTTCTACCCTTAAACATACCATACACTGAATTCTGTAACAACTGGTCATATAGTTTCTAAAGAGAAGTTGAAAATGTTTGAAGTTCACAATGGATGATGCACAACAGAAGACAACAGACACACATGAGACACTCAGGTGACCTAAAAATTCATTGAATTTACTTATTTTTGTATGCATCATTGATTTTATTTACCAAACCATGCAGCATTATCAATATAAAATGTCATATTTCCAAACTGAGGGTTCACACCTAAGATAGGGTAATCACTTTTGAAGTTTCTTTCACTTCTACCTAGCAAGTCCACTATATCATGCTTATGATGTCCACTCACTAAAACTGCAATATTTTTGGCCTTATTGATTATGGAATATAGCAATGTCATTCTTTTCTGACTAGATTCAGTTGTTGTTATGTCCACTAAGTTTTTATCTTTTTCCAGCAATGCTGATTTTGGGAAAAGAGACGCAGTATGCCCATCTTGTCCCATGCCGAGAATTACATAGTCCAGCTCCAGCTTTGGTATATGATAGACTAGTTCTGCTTTGTAGTTTTCTTCACTCCCCTTTAAACAAAGTCTACCCACTTTGTCTACAGGCATAGGGTGAATATTAGCATATGGAATTTGAACATGTTGCAAAAGTTCCTCATCGATAGTTTTAAAGTTAGATTTTGGGTCATTGTGCGGTACACACCTTTCATCCACTTGCCAAATATGAGTCCATTTCCATGGAAATTTAGGAAACCTTTTCACGATTGTTCTGTATAGTTGGACAGAACTTGTCCCTCCAGATAAAGCTATGTGAAATGCACCCTCTCTTGCAACAAAATCTTTTGCAACCTTATTAACATTCTCAGCTAATGAGATATACAATTGTATTTCTGGTTTTACTTGCAACTTGTGACCTAGAAAATGGGATGGAAATACAGAAACTGATAACTTCTCTTTCTCGAATAATTCCTCTTCAGCTAAACTATATTTTGTGTCAGTATACTTTAAAACATTATCACTGAATTGAAAATTTAAAGAAATGTCATTGTTTTCAAAATAAGGCTTTGGATATTTATGCTTAGTTTTTTCCACAACTGAGCTCCATATATTCCATAAGTTTTCTAGACCTTCTGTTGTCACAAAACTCTTTTTATCTCCCAAATAAAGATCTCTAACAACTGTCACATAAGCATTTTCATCCTTCTTTGGAAATGAAAAGTAAAACTCATTCAAACTTTGTCCAAAAACAAATGACTCCTGTGCTGTAACAACCATGTCTTCCAGTCCTTCTGTTAATACTGGAGAAAACAAGTTCTTTGACACCAATATGCCTATAGTTGGTAAGCTTCCTGGATTAATTTGGAAGATGATTTGTTTAGCACTGTGTTGAGAGACATTGAAGGACTTGCATCCACACACACACATTATGCTATCTTTGAATATAATTCTTATGTAACTTGACCTTTCATCCAAGGCTTTTCCTGACATCAGGATAATGGGAACCCCATGCCATCTTGGAGAATCAATATTCAATAAAGCTGCAGCAAAGGTTGGAGTGTATACAGATATTGACAAATTTGAGTTTTCTTGTTTTGCATGATGTAAGTATTTTGAATATTGTCCAATCACAACTTGTTCTTCTTTTACCTCTTTCACCTGAGCAAGTAGCTTGTTTTTTTTCTTATTTGCCTCAGAGTCATTTTGCAAGTTCTTTGGAAGCTCCATGGTCACCAAGGCCAGCAACTCTGTCAGATGATTTTGCATGACGTCTCGGATTACCCCATACTTGTCATAGTATTCTATTCTACCTATAAGATTGGTCACACGCAAAATTAGTCACCATTTATTTTGCATTAAATCATTCTACATCAAATATCATGTGGTTACCAACATCATCAATGTGTGTAGCTGCAGAACTGTAGTTTATCTAAATTTTAACCCCACAGAGCTACAGTTCTGCGGCTATATATGTGACAGTTTAATGCTTAAACTCATTCAGCATTTATATCTTTTGTTACATCTAGCACATGTATATGTTTGTAGAACATATCATTTATTGTTACTTGCACTTGCGGGATATTCATCTAACTTTTCAGAATTGTATAATGTTATATAATTCACCTTTGATATCAACTGTCTCCTTCATTGCTATTTCAATTCTTTCTACATGCTCATTATTCAGAATTGGCTCCACCTTCTCAAAGTTCCTGGTTCTACAAAGATCATTGATCAAAAATGTGAAGAAAAAAAAGTCACAGGAGTAAAATTATTGATATTTAATTTGTATTTTTGCCAAATTGACTTGCGTTCATTCATTCATCGTGTGAGAGTTAATTCCAGTGATAGTGGTTACTATTATCGGAATGCCTGGGGGAGAAAGGATGTGTTAGACTGGTTTTTCTTGATTTGCAAATGAGTGAGCATGTCTATATTAAGAGGCACCTGTTTTTTTGTTATTTTGTTCTTTTTTTTTTTTTAAATTCTGACGCCTCAGAGACGGATGTGAATGTCTTGCTTCACAGCATTAATTCAATTTTGAAACTCATAAAATCTTCAGGATTTCTAGACTGTCTCACATGGTAAGAGTTTATTATTTTGATATAAAACTATTTTATAAATCAACTTAACTGAAATAATTTTCCATTGTAAAATTATTTTCATGTTATACTTTCGTGTGCGATTTTATGTATGTAAGTTGATTTCATTATATTTGTAGATCATTATATATGTGTGTAGATGTGTGAAAAGAATATATCCATATAATAAAACGAATAAACATATTTTCGTAATCACATTTGGAGTCGTTCTGAACTCGGGGAAAGAAAATTTATTTCTACACTAAATAACCCCTTGACAAAAACTTATTCCTTTCCTGAAGAAAAAGCTAAACTGTTATAACTATGAACAATAGCCTGCAATCTACATACCTAAATGGTAGTACTTGTTTCACCACTGACTTTGCAAGATAGTGATCCACCCTGTAAATTTCCTCTTCATTAAAGTATTTGCCAATCTCCTTTGCCATTGAAAAAGCAGTCTGCAGATCACTTCCAAATGGCTTCTCTAGAACTAATCTAGACCAAGACTGACTCGAGCTAAGCTTGCAGCAGGATGACAGTTTACCAGCAACTGAAGAATAGACATTTGGAGGAATAGCTAAATAAAATATTCTCCCAAGTTTATGGTTGGGATTTTTTTGTTCATTTGTTAAATTTAGTTTTCCGAAGGTTTCAAACTGGTCATCTGTTTTTAGTTGCACATATTTTACAAGCTGTCTGAATTCTAATAGTTTAACACCACACAAAGAGCTAATTCTTTCTTTGCAACTAATGTTGTCCAGAATTTTTGACAGCTTTTTGGAACCCTCTTCTTGGATATCTCTGGAAATTCCATAAAAAGAAAATGTTTTGTTTTCACTCTCTTCATTGAGATAAAGTTGGAAAAAGCTCTGCCACAGATACTTTTTTGACAAGTCTCCAAGTGCTCCAAAGAGAACGACATCTGTATGAAATTCCAGATTTGAACAGTAACCCACATTCACAATGCTCATCAGTAAGAAAAGAATTGTCATAATTTTCATCTTCTAAAACTGAAAAAGATATAAAAATAATTAATATGATTTATTTCATGAATAAAGATTCAAATACTATGGAATCATTTAAATCCGTGGAACTCAATTGTCGTGGGTTGGGGTTTTATGGTTTTGTGGAGATGTAATTTTGTGTATATGGTGTCCGAGCATTGGAATATTAGATATTTTTTGTACTTCATTGTGGTTTGAAATTCATGAAATAGGGGAATCAAACTAAGCCCGAAAAATCTAATGATTCTGCTGCAAGTATGACAAAATGATAATCAAAAGCATAACTGACATACAAGTACTGTTAAAACAAGAATTTGACATAAATACATTTGAGCCTTGAAAATAAGTCATAGTACAATTCATATACATTACATCTCTCTCTAAAACTTTTAAGGAAAGTTCTTTTTCTGCATTATCAGGGAAAAAATGATACACCTGTGAAATTCACAAGTGTATTGTATTGTGTATATGTTCATTCTTACATGAGCATATACTGTCTGTAAATCTCAGATTATCCATCCCATACTTAGTTGTTGATGAAATTAATGATAGTTAAAGCATTTTGGAGTTATTTAAGAATCTCTGATTTTTTTTTATCAAAGCCCACACACAGTAAGGCTTGCCTTTCCATTAAAATCTTTAAAAAGCTGTACAGCACACACTTGCCCTATAGCATGACTTATGAAGCTGATTGTGATTGTGAGCCTTGTATTGAAGGAGGTTAGCATCAATGTCCTTTTTCAGCCCTATTATTCCCTGAATAGTTAAGGCCAAGTACCCAAAGACTAGTGTCATTTGGTCAATTTATATCATTGAGGTAGCACTCTAAAATACACAAGGCAAGTGACTTTTGCAAAATGGACAAAATCTGTGAAAGAGCAGTGATCCAATATTTGCACAGGAAAGGTTTAGTACCTAAGGATATCCAAACTGATATGGTAGTAACACTAGAGAAAGATGCCTCTTCATATACTATAGTAAAAAGGTGGGTGGCAGAATTTAAATGCGGCAGGGTGACCCCTGGAAGGCCCGTCACTGTTGCAATCCCAGAAATGGTCAATAAAATCCATGATATTATTATGACTGACAGACGAGTTACAGAAAGATATATAGCCAGTACAGTTGGCATTTCACAGGAAAGAGTGTAGTATTCCATTCTGACAGAGGATCTTGCTATGAGAAAGTTTTCAGCCCATTGGGTACCAAGACTTCTCTTAGTTGATCAGAAGCACACCAGCATACTTTGTCATGTACTAAACTAAACCTTTAATAGACAGATAATACTAACTTCAGAGATTTGTTCCTATTGATGAAATGTGGGTTCATCATTTCAACCCAGGGGCCAAACAACAGTCTAAACAATGGAAGCACCCTGGTTCACCCCCACCACAGAAGGCTAAGAAGACAAAGATTGTTCCATCAGCTGGAAAGGTTATGGCCTCAGTTTTCTGGTAAGTTGATGGTATTCTGATGGAAGATTATCTCCAAAAGGTATAAACAATCAATGGTACAACAAGGCTAACTTATTTCCAGTTAACCAAGATTTTCATGCCTTGTTTCAATACAAGTTTTATACCTGGGAACAAAATTGCATGCATATCAAGTCATTCTGTTAGCTGATGTTTATGGGTCTTCTGCATCATCTTATGCTCAGGTTAAATTCTGGGTATGGGAATTCAAATGTGGTAGAACGTCTTTAGAAGATGAAGCCAGGTCTGGACGCCCACTGCATGCCACCAACAAAGAAATGTGTAACAAAGTTCAGGATCTGGTATACTCTGATAGGCAAATTCAGGTGGAAGAAATAATGAAGCATTAGGCATTTCACATGGTAGCGTTTCAACAATCTTATGATCATTTAGGTATGTGGAAGCTAACTGCCCATTGGGTCCTCAAATCCCTTAGCAATGAACAAAAAAATGACAATCAGTATTCAGCACCTTGTTGAAGCATATTAGGTCAAAAGATGATTTTCTTTTGTATCTGGTGACTACAGATGAGACTTGGGTTCATTACTATAAGCCAAAGAATAAAGCTCAGAGTCGTCAGTGGGAAGGGCCAGGGTCCCTGAGGCCAAAAAAGTTCAAGATGTAACCATCTGCTGGCAAGGTGATGGCCACAGTATTTTGGGAGGCAAAAGGTGTTATTATGTTAGACTTTTTACCCAAGAGAAGTACAGTAACTGGAGTGTACAAACTTGCTAGACCAGCTGAGAACCGCCATCTGAGAAAAATGCTGAGGTAAACTCTCTAAAAGTGTTTTGCAGCAACAGGACAACGCAAGAGTCCACACTTGCAAAGTTACAATGGATGCTGTAGAGTGAAATGAGTATGAATTAATACCACATCCTGCCTATTTGACTGACCTAGCTCCTAGTTCTTTCTTCCTATTCCCAAACTTGAAAAAGAATATCCATATAGCTTCTTTAAGCTATATAGCATTATAAAGCTATTTGAAATAGCTTGATTCTTTGGACCAACTGCTTGAATTTATAACTTTTAATTTTATTTTTATTTTGACCCCCCCCCCCCAACCCAATTAAAAAAAAAATTCCCTTAAAATAAATAATAAAAAAAAGTTGGCCTTAATTTCCTAATTCTCCTTCAATGTAGAAATAAAAAATACACTTCCCAAAAAATTGACATTACTCCAAATCTCGGGTGCATACCTCTTTAAAGAGTCTCTGGTATTTAGATAAATTTCTTCTGTAGAAACAAGGTTAAGAGGATTCAGTAAGAAACACGAGCAAGATACAGGATTATTATATGATATTTTTTGATACTTTTTTTAATACATATTTGTATATAGGACAATCGAGTAAAAAATATTTGATATTTTATCTTGCAATGGTAACAAAATCTTTTTCCTCTAAGAATGACAGGATTACAATATCTACATACAACTGGTGCGCATTTATTCTTAATTTTGCAAGATAAGAGCACAGATTGAGATTCTTGTGAAATGGAAGACACAAATATGGCTGGATTTCTAATTATTTGTCATCACAGCAGAATACTGTAAATTTGTGGAATTTGTTATCATATGGAATTTATTATCATGTAATTTTGCAAGAAGCATCCTTTGCGAAATAAAATTACTCACTTTTATTCTTATGTTGCTAATTTAGCAACATAATTTATTCTTGTGAATTTTAAAAATACATGTAAAAAGTCTTGATCAACATAGCAGACACGAATTTATGCTCTCGCAATTTGACACATACGAGTCATTTTGCGATATTAAGTACTTGTGTAAAATAAGGAATCTAGAGTACTGTACTACAAAAATTAATGAGATTTTTCCCACAACATGTCTTATTAATTGTTCCAACTCTTCAAAGGATTTATATTTACAAAGAAATCATAAAATAAAAGAACCAAAAAGTTTATTTCTTGTATCACAGTTAAAGGGGCATGGACACGATTTTGGTACAAAAAATTATTTAGACATATTTGATTAATAATATGATAGCATTTGATTCGTGTACAACATAGTAACAAACCTAAATTTCAAAAACTGACACAAAGATGTATTTGAGAGATCTACACTTTTTCATTTCAAAACAAGACACAAGCCTAGTTCATGTTTACATGTCACGTGACTCAACTGTCAATTGATGGTTTTGGTGAAAAAATGGTTTTACTTCGAAAATTTTGTGTTCTTTGTTATTTGAGCTTGCTCCCTCAATTGATTAATCATTAACATATGTCTAAATGTGGATTGTTTCGATATACTTTTTAGAAATCATGTTCTCACCTCCACAAGTGGTCACAACTCCTGGCTATGTCATGCATATTGACAAACATGATTTTGGAAGCAGAATTTTATGTAAATACATCTAGTATATCCTTTGTAAAAATATTTTTAATCCACTTACTCATTTCTTTAACAATAAAATGTCAATTTCAATTGATCAAAACTTGTGTACATGCCCCTTTAATATTCTCAACATTTTTTGTAAGGGTTTTATAAAACTCTGCCAACATTTTTTATTTTTATTATCCAACTTTGTACAAGTTGTATCTTCCAATACTGATTTTTAAAAAAAACAAGATTATCATTATCTGAATATCATTTGAATTTGCCAAATTTTCAATTTGAAATAGTAATTAAATGCAAGCTGATATAAAAGGGAATATGCCTAGTTCAATTCTTGCAGCCAAGCTAGATGGTTTATTGTGAGCACCTAAATTGTTCTTCATGATGAAATTTGATTGAATTTTTTTCAAAAGATGCTTTATCAAAATTGTTCATATCTGTATTAAAATTGGAGATCCACATTTCTGAGGAGCATGTTAAAATTGGAACAATAACTGATTCATATAGCTTCCTCTGCAATTTGGGTGAAAGACACATCAGGCCAAATTATGCTTTACTAGCTCTAGATGCAAGATCATCATATGGAAGTTTTAAACTGCCAACTGACTGTGAAAATATGCCAAGATATTAATGGTACTGCTGTAATAAAATATATGTATGACTCCTATAGCACTAGTTTAAACATCTGTATACCAAAGTACCCCTTCGAACCTTGGTATTTGTGTATGTATATTTGTATACATATATGTATATACTGGTATTACCGTATAAACGTTTATTTATTTTACTTTAAAATCCATAACAATTCTTTTATCTTCACCTTCCTAAGATCCCTTTTGAACAAATCAGAACACTTGTTTTATTTTGTTTGTTTGGTTGTTTTTTTTTTTTTTAACAGAAATGTCTATATAAGTTTGGAGACCTTCGACCAGCTCTGACAATAAAAAAAGGTCATAAGTATTCTATTTACAGAAGTGGACAGACATAGCCTACATAAGAGGTCATGTCTATCCACTTCTCTAAAGAGAATAGGTCATCAGCTGTATAAGATAAAAAAAAGAAAGTCTTTCACCTTTGCCGTTTCCAGTTGTTTACTTTGTTTGCAAGTCGTAGTAAGTTCGATATCATTACTAGCTCAGACGCCGTAAGTGCTGCTATATTCATGAATTAGGGATAACATAATTACATATCCTCCAAAGTTGGTATTTTACAGGCTCGTATCGGCATAGAGCAAAGTAAAAGTAGATCTTTGTCACTTGGACGCTTGAATATCAAAGGCCAGTAATAGCCGAATATTGAACATGGCAGCAAGACGACTCGGCAAGGTGTCGCTGAAGAATACAGCATTACTATTGTGTGACATGCAGGAGAAGTTTCGTGGAAATATAATGTATTATCCACAGATTATCGAGGTGGCCCGACGAATGTTGGAAGGTGCCAATGCTCTTGACATGCCCGTGATTGTAACGGAGCAGTATCCCAAAGGTAGATAACCCGAGGTCAAATTCTGTGGTGAACGAAAAAAAAAATAAAAAAATCATAGAATATTTTCTGAATTTATTGCAAAATATTTAATAATATTAATTATGTCCCCGAGATCGAAGATCGGGGGCATATTGTTTTTATCCAGTCTGTCATTCTGTTATTCTGTTGAAATTTTAACCTTCCAAATAACTTTTGCACAGTAAATGCTATTCAGAGCTTTGAATTTCACATAAGTATTTTCGTTGGGACCAAAATTTGTTACGTTGACCTTGGCGTTTGACCTATTATTTAAAAACATTAGCCTTCGTCATAACTTCTGAATGGTAAGTATTGGGACTTTCATATTTCATACAAGTATTCCTTGTGACATGACCTTTCTGCTGGTATCAAGATAGTTGACTTTTGACATTTGACCTACTTTTTAGTACCTTTAACACTGACATGGCCATCATTGGAATTTGCCATTATTAGGGGTGTTTGTGTTTCACTAAACACTCCTTGTTTTTAATGTTATATATATGTTATTAATGCAGAACTTTTTCAAAGGGTTGGGGCATACAGTGTCTGAGTTAGATGTTAGCCAGCTGAAAGTCTTTCCAAAAACTCATTTCTCTATGTTAATACCAGAGGTTGTGGATCATATCAAAACCTTGAAAGGTAAGCTTTTCTTATAATTATTCTTATAATTATACCTACAATTTCCAAAGAAACTTTGGTCATCTTAGTCATAAGATGTTTTTGTGAAAATGACCCTGGTTCCCAGAACTCCTCTTATGATTTATGCAGTAGCCAATCATCTGGAAGATGACTGGTGGTGTTCTGTAGATGTGCAACAAGACTTTAGAATCTTGATTTCCAGAAGTCCTCCTATTTTTAATTCAATAGCCAAATCAACTTTTGGGATATGAATGGTGGTGTCCTTTAGATATGCAATAACTTTCAGAAGTTTCTTTTTCACTTTGAGTGGCAAGTGAAAACCTGGTGCTCAGTACATTATCTCATGTGTAACAAGAATACATTTGCTTTAAGAACTGGAACTTTAAAGATATTTGAACAATCAAAAAATGATGTGGTTGGGATGACCCTTCAGAGCTTGCCTATCAGAATACTAAGCAAGAATATACATGTATATGGTTTAGAGGTCAGGACATCTTTCAACAATTATGAAATAGGGGTTTGGGATGACCCCAAGGCACTTGCCCATCAGAATAGTCAATGCATCTTGACATATGCAGCAAGATTATATATGATATAGGGTATGTTATATGGTAACTATTGTGGTTTCTTTGCTAGCTAGAGTATTTAAAGACAAACAGGTATTAGTGTCTCACTTGTCTGCTTATGACAGCATCAAGTTCTTTATCGTTTTTATACAGCTTGTATTTATACAACATAATAATAAATATAAGGCCAAAACAAAATATATGTTTGTTTAAGGTTTCATGTCCCCCAAAAATAGGGTCGGTTGGTTGGATTTTTTTTTTGATTTTTTTTTTTTCATATTGATTATCCTCTACAGATCTCGATCTTTTAACCGTAAACTGACATGGTTTACTGGCACTGAAGGAATTGTGATACCGATGAAATAAATCATCGGACACAGGTACCATAAATCATTTGATGCCCTCCTGATTGTGAGAACAATGTCCAAATTCCAAGGACAACGCACTAGTCATGCTGTCAGATTTCTTCCTCAATCAGATCGTAATCTGCGTCTGTTCAGTGTTTGATCAAAGTTTACCTTTGCTCGCATATTGTTAAGTTCCGATATGACGTGGATCATCCAAACTACTTTTAAAAGGATGACGTAATTTCAATTCAGGATTTTTGGGCTCAGATACGATAAAAACTTTAAGGGTCGGGGAGTAAAAAATAGGGTTGGTCAGGAAACCGTAAACAGACACATATTTGTTTTTGGCCTAACAGTATTTTACATGCCCACATTTTACACTGGCATATTATGCTATACCACTGTCATCTGTCCCCTTAACTTTGTCTTCGCAACTCCTCCTAAACTCTTCAGGGGATTTTAATGAAACTTGGTTCAAAGAAAAGTCACAATGTGTAGATGTGCATATTACAAGGGGAGCACTGTCCATTTTTTAAGGAGTTATGGACCTTGGACGAGTTATTGGTATCAGAATCAGTAGACTGGTATTATCTGCAAATCATGCTTGCAAGTTTGGTCTAGGAAGAGTTCAAAGTTACATGGGGATGGAACAATGGTAAAAATTTTGAAATATGTCACATATTCAAGAAAAGATTGGTCACATGCTGTATTTGAGCAAGACTGATGTTAGATATTTAAAAAACACTCTCATATTTGATGATATTCCCATTTGACATTTGGAACTTGCCCAAAGACAGGTTGAAATGTCAAATTCACTTACCCTACCACAAAATTCACTTGCCCCATCTTAAATTAAGACATGTATAAAACTATTTGAAATTGTTAATGTTGTTGTATTTTATTTTATCAACTCATTCATATCTATTTCTATTAGCTTATCATTATAAAACAATGGCCAAGTTCCCTCTCATGATTTGAGATATCCCCAGATTCTCTTCATTTTGTCATACTTTACATGCTTTGTACATATAGATGGCCATTCATTGTTATTATTACATTCAGGGTCCTTTCTTTTCCCGTTAAATGTCACAAACTTGTCCACATTTCAATTTATCAACACACTGAGCTTTCACCTTGACATTGCATCTAAGTAGATCTGATATTTTGCAGTTTATTTTAACTTTGCCATGCATTGAAGCATTCCAGTGATCCATGTCATTTCTTAGAAGGTGTATCTATCACTGGATAAATGTTGACATACTATAATACTTTCATTTTATTCATGATTGACACTTTCAATGCTATTTATATATTTTAATTTCACTTAAAAAATTCTAAAGCGTTATTCGTCTACCCCTGCATAAGAGTTACCACCCCTAAAAATCCATAAAATTTTATGAACTTTACTGCATTTTCATCTGATCCTGTTAAACTTTCTTGGAAATTAATTTCAGTCAGAAAATCACACAGACTGTAGGGAATGGAGATTCTGTCAGTATCATTTTAGAAAATTTGTTTAGATAAATATGTATCAGTAGTCTAGGACTATACAAATCAACACTTCACCGCGAGTTAGCAGAACATAAAGTGAAAACAATCACTGTTGAGATTTGGAATCTTTGACATATTGTAATTACATGATTAATGTCCTGTAGATCCTAAAATAGTGAAAATGAGTCATTGGCTCCAGTATTTCAGGGTGCATTCCCATAACTTTAACATGGTAATGTAATTCATATTTTGACTATCATTTTCCAGATATCAACTCGGTGATGATATGTGGTATTGAAAACCATGTATGTGTTCAGAACACAGTCCTTGACCTTCTGGAGGACAACTTTGATGTCCATATCATTGCAGATGCATGCTCATCGCGGTCAATGACAGACAGGTAAAGTACCCATTTTAAAAATTGTCCAACTCTGATCGCTCAGGGACTTCTTTTTTTTTTTTTTTTTAAATAACTGATTTTTATGAAATCTACATAATCAGTTTAAGGGTGTATAGTGTAGAATTTATGACCCTTTCTTTTAAAAATGCTGAGGTTATTAAATAAATCATTTCCTATGGGAGGAAATGCTGGGAGGGGTGATTACAATGCATGAAAATAAAATATAAATGAGGTAGTTTACCATATAACGGGTATTTTCTGAAAATAAAATATAAATGAGGTCGTTTACCATATAACGTGTATTTTCTGAAAATAAAATAGAAATGAGGTAGTTTACCGTATATCGGGTATTTTCTGCAGCTTTCCATTTTTTGTGGAACTTTGTGGATTGGAAAAATCTGCAGAAATTACAATCACAAAATATAAATACATGCTCATAGGTTCATATAGGTATTATGTAATCACAGAAATTGAAAGTGCATAAAATAATATGCTGTAGTTATGGATCAAATTGCAGAAATTTCCAACTGCAGAAAATAACCGTTACATGTTATTTCTGTTTCTAGAAATAACAACAGTTAGTACTTACATAGAAAGATAACATATTTCAATAAGATCTCTGTCTTAGGATTGTTTGGCTTCATTAATTTTCATCATTAAGGAGATTAAAGTTTGTGGTTTGCTTAATCATACAATTTTCAAAGTCAGTGATCCATACTTCATACAAGCGCATATCTAGAGTGAGGGTGGGGGGAGTCTGGACCCCCCTGGAATTTCCAACTGAAAGAAAATATAGTCATCTTTCATCCTAGCATCACGTTTAATATTGTTTCATCAATTCTCTCGATCGACTTTATTCGCTCACTGTGGACAATTCAAGGTCATAATATGAAAATTACCGTACTGCAATTTTGGGTGCAGATTTCACATAGTCTACTATCTGTAAAAACGTGGATATTATGGAGGCTTCACCCTGGAACCAGGTCCCAGACCTCTGGCCTTTTGGACCTTTTGTTTTTACTATTGAGGAAAACTTATATCAACAAAATAGCTTTGATTCAAGGGCATACACCAAATAATTTTAAACAATATAAGTATGAGAATAAGTAAATTGTTTAACCGATATCACTATTGCTGCGCAGATGTCATTAGTTTCTAGTTTATTCATAGATTTCAAGACTAATGGCTAGTTATGTATCTTGGATTTGCACCTTGGATCATTGATTTGAGATTTAACTCTAGGTTCACTTGTTGCACACTGGTAAGGCTTACATGTGTATGGCTCATATTTATGGTAAATTCTTAAATTTTAACCTAGTGACTAGAGGTGGTTAAATCTGAGTTTACATTTTTGAACATTTTGGACCATTCTTGGTCGAGTTGCGAAACATGCTTATAGTATGGTGAATTCCAGGCAGGCAGGTGGGTGTACTCATATAGGGTACCTACTTTGTATAATTAGCTCCTTACTCAGCTCTAACCTCACATTCCCCAAACTTTGTATAGTTGTTATTGACACATTGAAGATGTGCATTTGACTTTTGGAAGTGCATAGACATTTTTCGAAAAAAAAATTCATTTTCTCTGCATACTGTGGATAGATGGTACCTACTTTGTGTATTCAGCAACCTCTCACAGGTTTCCCAATAGAAATTCCACAAAATTCAACATAGTAGCAAATGAATGATATTACTGTCTCCATCTCAGATATTGTTAGAATAGATCCTCAACACCCCTAGCTTGTCGTAAGAGGCAACTGAATGGTACGGTCCTTCATATGAGACCGCAAAAATCGAGGTCCTGTGTCACAGCAGATGTGGCACGTTAAAGATCCTTCCCTGCTCAAAGGCCATAAGCGCCGAGCATAGGCCTAAATTTTGCAGCCCTTCACCGGTAATGGTGAGGTCTCCATATTAGTGAAAGATTCTCCAGTGGGACGTTAAACAATACATAATCAATCAATCTATCACAGATAATGTATTTTAAAAGCAACCTGGCCATTTCTATTCTTGAATCAGTTTTGATTAAATCCAAGAACATTTCATAATAATGCCAGTATTTTATTATATATATTGACTAACTAAAGAACTTGATATAAATATTTTTCAGTAGATTAATTGTGAGATTGGTGATGGTATTTTGCAGAATTCCTCATTGTCTCCATTGAACAAACTTCCAATAATACTGAGTTATTAATCTATATGAATTTTGTTGACTGTAAACGGTGGTTTGTTTGGGGTGCACTATGTGCAGTTAACTTTAAGGAATTGGTTAAAAGAATCTAATTGTACAAGATTGTTATAGTTGGATTACTACAGTAGGTTTCAGGTCCATTGATGACCTCAAGATTTGAATTTAATTTTTCTGCAATGTTTTCCCATTATGCCCTTTTCAAAATTGCCATTTTCCATCATTCTGTTTATTTTTTTATAATACCGTTTTGAGATTCGGTATAACTGACTTCTCAAGTGCTATGTAATTTGGTGACTTCCTTGCTCGTGATATCTTACTTTGTGCATATGTCGATATTAAATTGATGTTTGATTTTCTTAAGAATACCAATGAATGTTTCGATATCACACTGAAGACATTCTATTGGATTCCTGTGTAGGTAATTATGATTGTGATGATTTTTTGAATGTTAAAATCAGTGAGGAGGAAATTTTAGAAGTAGTTAAAGAATTGAAAAATAACAAGGCAGCAGGTTTTGACCAAGTATTGAATGAACATATTTCATCAACTGTGTCTATATTTTTGCCTGTTTATACAAAATTATTTAATTTGATTTTTGAAGAATTTCTTGTTGATAAAAATGTGCACTGGCTCTCTACTAATACAAATAACCCAAATACGGATGAAAATGAAATTTTACTTTATTTAAAACTTTTTATTTTATTTTATGCAGACGATAGAGTTATTGTTTCTGAGTCTGCGGAAGGTCTGCAACATGCTCTTATGAGTTTCATTCATATTGCAGTCAATGTCAATAAGACAAAAATTATTGTTTTTTCCGAAGATCAACCTGCAAAAAATACATTTTACTTTGATAACACAGTTATTGAAATCGTTAAAGAATTTAAATATTTGGGCATAATTTTTACCCGGTCAGGATCATTTTGCAAGGCAATAAAACATTTATGCGAGCAAGCCCAAAAAGCCATGTATGGGGCAATACGAAAAATTAGACAATTCAATTTTACCAGTAGAATGTCAGCTTGATTTATTTGATAAAGTTGTTGCACCAGTACTTTTGTATGGTAGTGAGATTTGGGGTTTCGAAAATCTAGACATTGTTGAACGTATCCATTTAAAATTTTTAAAACACATTTTCAATTTAAAAAGTAGTACCCCAAGTTATGGAGAAACTGGTCGTTTTCCTTTATATGTAACAGTGTATACAAGAATGATATCTTACTGGAGAAGGTTACTTTTAGATCCAGATAGTTTGTATTTTATATAAGTATGTACGTGATCAATTCTGTAATGAAAGTTATAAGAACCCCTGGTTCTCTTATATCAAATATATTTTTGATCTCTGTGGACATTCTAATATATGGAATGAACAAACTTTTTAAAATATCATTTGGTTAAAAAGTACTGTTGAACGATGTCTTAAAGATCAATATATACAGAAATGGCAAAGTGAAATACAGGAGTCATCTGAGGGTCAAATATATGGGATTTTCAATAGTGAATTTGGATTTGAAAAATATTTAACTAATATTTAACCTAAGATTAGAACAATATTTATGAAATTCAGAACTGTAAATCACCATCTCCCAGTTGAGACTGGAAGATGGTGTGGCACTCCAAAACAAGAAAGAATTTGCCACAACAGTAACATTGGTCAAATGGCTGACAAATACCACTCTATTCTCGAGTGCAAGTTTTTTGAAGAATGGAAAAAAAAATATCTTTGTAAAAAATACTGTCACAAACCAAACTTTTTCAAATTTGCAGAATTATTGTCAACTTCTGACTCCAATGTGCTTATCAAACTTTGTAGTTTTATATCTAAAATATATAACCAAGTCTGTCTTCCATAACTCATTCTATTTATACCTAAATTCACTCTGCTATTTTCACGTATACCTTGTATGTTATCCTTATTTGTATATAGAACCTCATGTACCACAATGTGGTGTGAGAGAATAAACTGAACAGAACTGCAAGTCATATTAGAGAAGCCTGACTCAGTGTTATTATGTGCAACAGAATTCCTTCTCGGATAAACCCGACTCATCTGGCAATTAAACCAGGCTTATGTGATTGTACATTGATTTATAAACACCTGTCAAACAAGATAATGCAGAATTTTCACAGCAATAGCATTAATGTATATTTAATTTCACTATACATTATGACAGTATTAACAACAAATTTTAGTGCCTGTCTTTGCACAAGATCAGAAACGTATGATATATATAACAGAGATTAGCATCTTCTCAAATCTCATATTATCTTGCAGTCCCAGGTCTTTCGTAAAAAATGCATACAGCCATTTCACTGATGTAAATCGTGTATACCATCCTAATAATCAAAGATATGAAGTATATACCTTCCAAATCACATCACTAAACCTTTCAAGACACAGTATTTTCAGAGGATATTTCAAGTAAATTAAAATGAAAGGTGACACATGTTGCACCACACAGTGTCACAATTACATAAAGTGTTGCAAGGCAGTGATGTGCGACACTCTATGTAAATTACAACACTTTGTGGTGACGTTGACTGCACAAAGTGTTGGTTTGTGACACTTTATGACATGATGTCTGTGGTACGAGAGAAGTGTGGAGGACTAGCCTACTTGGCAATTCTTGCAATGCATAAGTTAACATATTAAGTGTTCAAATAAGTAAATGTAATTAATAGTTGCATATACTATGTAAGGGGGGGGGGGGGGGGGGGGGGGGGTGTGAGCTTAATACTTTGTAGCAATGTCAACTCAATTTGGAGAGAGTTGAGCTAAAACTTTGACAAATTGATCCTCCTCGCAATCCATCCGACCCTTGGAAAAGGTTGAACTACTAAAATACTGAAAAATCAGTTGGATAAAGTGTACAAGTGTATGTGCAGGTCACTGAATTGCTGACAAATCTTGCAAAAATGCACAACGACCTTTCTAAAACAATTTGAAAGGTAAATCAATTTTTTTTTGGGGGGGGGGGGGGGGGGGGATGTTCCTACCCAAGTTGAAAGGCAGTAGTAAAGACTGGAAATAGCACCTGCAAGGATTTCTGATTTTCTTAAGAAAAAAAGGGGCCAGGGGTCCGAAATTCTGATCCATCATTATTTATTTTATACTGAACTAGAATTGTCAATTAGGAACCACTTAGAGACCTCAATTTCCACCATTTTACATGGTCTTTTGAAAGGGATTAGTGGATCTTTGGCAGAGTTTACAATCTCTGAATGCTTTCTATTTATTTCTTACCTGTTTGTCTATCATTATTAATTAGAATTGTCAATTACAAGGCAGTTAGAGTCCACAATTTCCACTGAAAGCAATTTCTTATTGTGGAACATACAGCTCTTCACTTGCAGATAACGATGATGAAATGCAATGCTTTTTAAGCCTTAAGGACTATCACATATTTTAAGCAGTAAACATCTGTCAAAAAAGTTGCTCATATCTGTTATGTATGTCTCTGGTTAGATTGATTTAGTATAAAATCATTATAACAGTCTGTGTGATGTCAGTATTAAAAGGTGAAGATAATGAACAGTGATCAATCTCATAATTGTATAAACTATACAAAATTGAGAGTAGTGCAGATGCAAATCCCTGGACACACCAGAGGTTGGATCATGTGCCCAGAAGGAGTAAGTATACCCTGTTGACTGGTCACATCTTATTGTCAGCCTTGTATCTTGATCAGGTAAACAGAGTAATCCTTAGTGAAAATCATTGTGTAAATTATGTAAAAAATGACCTAACAATTGGTATGAATTATGTCAAACAGCATTTGATCTAATGACAGATTGTATATGCAAATTAGATCATTTCAAGGATTGTAGAATTCGTGAAATGCTGATATTAAATGAGACTGTTGAAACCCATGTTACATCAATTGATTTGTCAGTAGCCTGCCTCGATTTAAAAATGATCATATACACATAACATGCTCTTGCATATCAAACCATATGCAGTTGATAATGGAATATTGTTAGATAAATATTGGAAGTTGATGATGGAAAAGCAGAAGTCATCCCATTGTCATAAAATTGAGTTGTCAGTTTGCTGTTAATGTCTGTGTTCAGTAAAATATCAAATATGAAGTAGATATGGAAGACTCTATGGTGTGTTTTATTTCGAGTTAACTGGGATATTATATCTAGAATCATGATTTTATAGTGATGTTTAAGGACAAAATTATGCAGTGTTTCAGACATTTTCTCTAAAATTGTTTTTTCATCTCGGTATAGAGTCAGAGTTTTTGTATAATTTCCGAAATAGGATTAAATTTTATATTGTAGTAATATTACTAAATGTTTTATATTGACGTGGGTAGCTCAATAATTAGATACACCAAACTTGTAATGTAAGAGTCCCAGGTTTGATACCCAATTGATTTTTCTCTCCTTCTTTACAATGGTAATGCCCATTTATACATTAGTCCAGAATTTTCATATACACACAGGAACTATCAAAACAGACATGGTAATATACATCAAGATTTTTTGTAGAAAAGAAATAGAATGCAAGTGAATTGTACGTGAAATGTCACGAAAAATTATAATATTATTGAGAAACATCGCATATTTCCTTCATATAGCAAAGTAATTTTTTGGATGACTGACTACAAGATATAAATATTTCCGAATTCCAGAAGCAGCTGTCTGTCTTTAGTTCATCATGAGGAAAGGTGATGTAGAGTGCTAAAAAGTTGTATGTTTTGATGCTGTTGATTTTATAAAGAATGTCACTGGATATCAAGCTCCAGGCAGACCAAAGCTGTCATGGAATGACTTAGTAAAACAAGACCTAGAATCTACAGGATTGAGTGGTATCAATCCACAAGACCGCAAAACATGGACATAAAGACTTCGATCTCAGCAGAGCAGCCAGGCCTCACCCTTACAAAAGGATTAATAAAAGGCCTGGATAATAAAAATGGATGATGATTTAATAAAATTTGTTTGGAAAATTCGGGAATCTACATTTATTGATGCCATTTCTCACATGTGTTGTGGCACAATATGTGTGAAGTTTCTCCTTCGTAGCAGTTAATATTTTCATGAGGAGTAAAGTTAGGGGCCTGGTAGAACATTTGCTGGATACTGCAATGTATTTCTCTTTGTAATGATTTTTGCAAAGTTTTGGAATCCAGTATAGGTATAGGTAAAGTAACTCGTATTTATATTTTCCATTGATTGGGATATTAAATGTGTTCAGACCTGAAAAGTGATTTTGAGGAATTTCCATCTTTTGAGGAGGGGGGGTGGGGCGGGCTCCGTGGCCAAGTGGTAAAAGCATCACCCTCAAAATTACAAGGCCTAGTCAGCACGGATTCAATTCTCGCTCATGCCAATATATGTGAGAAAGTTTGCCAGTCTAATTCCTGAATGACAGTAGTCTCTTCCCAGGTACATTGTATCTGGATTCTCTCTTCTACCAATAAAAACTGGATGCCACCAGATAACTGAAAAGTTGTTGAGTGTGGCGGAAAGCAAAAAACAATCAATCAAACTTCTGAAAGGGAACTTGGAGTATACGTGGTGTTACCAAAATGTGGAATTAAAAAACCAAGTTCATTTAAAATACAGTTGTTACAATAATGAGCCTTACAAAGACAATGTTGTTACAAACTTTTTTCAGCTGGAACCAGTATATATTCCTCATTTAAATGTATATAATACTTTCATCACTTCTGGTGTTCTTAACACAGAAGGATAAATAGTACATGTATGTGAACTTTTATATGTATGTGTCTAATACAAAATTTTAATATTCTTCTTACACTTTTTATCCTTTATGGCAAAGTGACAAGTTCTTCCTTTCCATATTCTATATGACATAGTGTGAAAATGCACTTTTAGAAGACTTTCAGTATCTATGTCAACCATTTTTCCCGTCAAAAGGATTGGGTGTTAATTACTGAATATAATATTTAAAAAATTGTTAGTTCTGTATTTTTTATATTTTCATTTGAATTGAAATGCCTATACTAGGTCTAAACTTGCATCTGTATGACTTTGTTTTATTTTTGACTGTAAAATTCCACGTATCATGTCAACAAATTATTTTGATAATGCAGGATGTACGCCTTTCAACGGATGAAGGATGCAGGAGCTTACATGACAACCAGTGAAAGCATGCTGCTAGCATTGGTAGGCGGGGCTTCACATCCAAGATTCAAACAAGTCCAAAAAATCATCATGACGTCAGCCCCAGATACTGGCCTCCTAACCACCATCAAAGGAGAAACTGCTGTGTGATTTGAATGATTTTGTTCTTGATTTCTAAAGAGATGAGCTACATTGAAGTGCCATTTTGATACTAAACATATGTTAATTCATATTTTGTTTCATTTATTTGATGTGATGCATTGTATTGTGATATATTACATATACATGTATTATAAAAACTGTAAATGACATGAAATTTATGTGATTTAATACAGATATTTAATCAGAAGAAATTGTTGTATTAGACTAGAGATGCTCTCTAAATATGTAATAATTTATATAGAAATCTGTATTTTAGATGCAATGTAAATGCTAGTCGGTGTGAAATTTTTACACTAAATGAATCATGATCTCTAGTGTAAAGCCTGAAGTGAAGTAATTTTTTGTCAAAAATAAAGAGATAGATATTTTACGTTGTAGATTTATTACATTTTTACCTGATGCCAGAGAGTGCAATAAAGGGGCATTGACATGATTTTGGTACAAAGAAATTATATATTTAATTGATATATTACTATGTTTTATATTTCATTGGATTCTTACAGAGACTTAAAGATCATTCAGAATTGTGAATATATCCATATTTTATGAATTCCACTGCAAAACTAATTGAACCAGAAAGAACACATATATACAAAATGTAGTTTACACTAAATGTGTAAACTGAAAGTCTTTCTTGTCCCCTTAAAAAGCTTTATAATTGGAAATTTAAAGAAAGTCATTAAAATATTTTACTCCACCTTGTAACTCAAAGGTATAGAAACTCTATGATGTCATAATAAACAAGGAATTTGTGCAAGACAGAAAAAAAAACCAACATGATGACTTTATAATTATTAGAATAAGGATTTTACCAGCAACTGTGATATAAAATACAAAATATATACCATAACAAATATCAGCACAGACAAGATTATAAGCCCATTTTTTAAAATTTATTGACATATCTTAATTAGGTCACCTGAGTAAACTGAGGTGATGTATTGCAATTGGTCTGCATGCATCATCTGTCGTGGATTAACAAATGAACATTTTTAACTTCTTGATAACTAACATTCCAACCTTCAAATTTGGTATGAAGCATCATTGGGAAAAGGGGGACATAAACTGTAAATTTCGGGATTCCTAGGGCCTTAGGGGCAGTGCAAAATTGAACAGTTTTTAAAAATCTTCTTTATAACGACACATGTGGAAGAAAAACTAAATGCCTACTGATGTAGAGCAGGAAGGCCTCTACCAAAATTATAAATTTCTTGATCTCCTGGGTAGAGGTTTTGACTACAGGATGCGGTCAAATTTTTTGTATAGTATTTATGTGTAAAACATTTAAATAATATCATCTTTAATACTGTTGGTACTGAACTGACACTAAATGAATATTTAGAATGAGAGGTAGCCTTTACCAACCAAACATTGTAAATTTCACCCTCATCCCAGGGGAAGGAGTTTTGGTATTAGGGTAGGCCAAAATGTTTTAACAATTGAACTTCTTGATAACTACTACTCCAATTCTTTTGAAATGTTGTATGAAGCATCTTCGGGACAAGGGTGACATTAATTGTAAATTTCAAGACTCTTGCACATCTGGAGCCTTAAGGGTAGGGAAACTGCCAAAAACTGACCAATTTTCAAAACATCTCAACTATGCATATCTGTAAGAAAAACTACATGCATAGTGATGTAGAGCAGGAAGATCTCTACCAAAACAGTAAATTTTATGATCACCAGAGTAGAGGTTCTGACTCCAGGATAGGGCCGAACTCCAGGGTATAGCCAAAGTTGGTATCTGTAGTGTATATAAAACATTTAAATAATATATCCTTTAATGCTGTTGATACCAAATTGAAACGAAAAGGATAATGAGAAGCAGTAAAAGGTAGTCCCGTACTAAGATGGTAAATTTCATCATCCGAGAGGTAAGGGTTTGGTTCCAGCCAAAATTATTATATTGATTATTGTCTTTATTATTGGAAAGGCTTCTTTAAATTTGCTGATACAGTATAAAAACTATATGCATATACAGGAAAAGCAAAAAAGGATGTACCAGACTTTTGAATTCCGTATTCCTAGGATTTGATGGCAGGATGGATCCAAATACATCCTACTGTATTAATGTTACATATCTTGCATTATGTGAAGCATAGGTATTTTTTAAAAAGTTTTAAAAACACATTATATACTTTGCTGAATATAAGAATTTAGTATAGATTTTCAAAACAGGAAATCTGTTCTACACTGTATATCCCTTAGGACAAGTGAAACTTTTAAATACTGAGAATACTCAGGTGACTGGTAAGTCCTGTGGGCCGATTGGCGGACGGACGCACCAAATACAGTTAGCCCATTAATCGAGGTCAGTGTTCTACAATAAAATTTTGCAGTGATAATAAATACTCAGACAAGCTTGATTTTCTTAACTTTTTAACTTTATCACTTGTTTATTTATGGAAATTGCTTACATGGATATTGAGCCCAACTGAAGTTTCGGTAGGCTCTTTGTCCCTCTCTGCTCAAAGGCTGAAACCATTGAGCATTAAGGCCTATAAATTTTGCAGCCTTTCAGTGGCAATGGCCAAGTCTCATATGAGTGAAAAATTCTTGAGTGGGACATTAAAATATACAACCCAGCTGTCAAACTTTATCAATTATTATGTACATACTTTATACTAAATTATGTGTGAGTAGATGGATGCATGCTTGCCTTAACTCTCGCTTGAAGCCAGAGCCCCCTTCCCCTGGTTACTTTCGCTCCTTAACATAATTAATTGCACCAAATGCAATATTAAATTGAAACTGCATACTTGATTTATTCAGAAGGGTGTGATAAAGTTTCATATTGACTGGATGGTACATGTATCTGCACTAAATATGAGAATGGATTTAGATATGCATTAGTGTTCAGTTTGTTAGAATAAATCCATGTTAAACTGGGGCATTTGGAGCATAGATCATGCAACCCTCCCCCGTATTTTTTTCTGATCTAGGATCAACATATTTTTTACTTATGCTTTGTAAATATACATTAATTATCATTCAGAAAGGGTTTTTTTTTTTTTTTTTGTCTCTAGTAAAAATCTCATTATCAGTGATTATATTTCTTCTTACAATCACTGCTGAAAATATAATTTTCACTACATGTAATACGTAACATAGATGAAATATTATATTGAATAAGTTTGTAGATCCCAGATCAGAAAAATAATAAAGGGGGGGAGGGGTGTTGCATGATCCATACCCCCAAGTGCCTGTGTTATTAAACTATAAATTTTCTTCAGAAAAATTGTGACGCACAGGCGCACGAAAAACAACTGCACGGCCATTGAAAAAGAAATACATGTACTAGTGGAAGAACCCGCATAGTTTCTAGCATGATGGTGCCCACTTTGTGGGACGACGATTAACATTAGGGTTAGGTAGCATATATGTTAGAGCCATATTTATGGGAACTTTTCATAGAACAGTGTGTTCCAAAACACCCTTAATTGGTATTGCAATGCCCAACCCCCAGCGGTTGGTCTAACTTGAATCAATTTTGTATAATGTTGCTTTCATGCAAATTTGGTAAAAATCTGATGACAAAAACAGGCAACTGACAAATTTAAAACTCACTTGAGCCGATTGATATGAGATACCGGTATACTTATTCCCCTTTGCGATTTTGAAATTTCCCGCGTTAATTTGAAGAGTCAAAGGTATTCTGAGTGCGTGACCTTACGTGCGTAGTTCAGGGAAATCTGTGTCAACGATGCATTCAATTTATAGGTGTTGCAGGCGGTTGACAGATGTTTCCAAGTATTGTTTAGGACTTCAAAGCTGTCCAGGATGGGTTAGAAGTACCGTGCACGCTCGTGCATATTGTTCAGAAACCGGACAAATTTACGATGACGCATTTTCAAGATCGGTAAACAACCCCGCAGAGTTTTGGGCCGAAGCCTCAGAAGAAATTGTGTGGCATAAAAAGTGGACAAAAGTATTGGATGATTCAAATTCTCCATTTACTCAGTGGTACTTATCTGTCTTGCAAACTTTAAATTTAGAAATTGATGGACAATTTTGCTAATTTCATTACGTAGGCCGACAGAAGTTGACTTTGACAAATATTTCATGCTTTATGAACTAGATGTACTATATATGCAGGTTTGTCGGTGGAGAATTGAACACTTGTTATAATGCACTGGACCGCCATGTGGATGCAGGTAACGGGGACCAAGTGGCCATCATCTTTGACAGCCCCGTCAGCAAACAGATGGACAAAATCACATATGAAGAACTGCTGTACCAGGTAGGACAAGGGCTATGTATTTGCCTGCTGTAACAGTATGTATCTAGATTCAGACCATTGTGATATGGAAACTGAAATGATGGCACATGCAGTTTACGATCACTGACAAGGGTGCTGCAGCAGGGGTGCGATGGCAGTGCTTCAATCAAAATCACTTGACACTGCACAGAAACCATGGTCATGATCAAGGTTATTGGACATGAAGTGTGAATATCATGTGCGACTATGAAGTTCAAAATTAATCCCACTGACCATCACCAGTACACAATTTTGAATACCCCGTAGAGATGGGCAGTTATTTCAATTCTTTTATATATAAGTTTTTAAAATACTGTCTGGAATAAAGAACTTGCTGAAAATTGAATTACCCTCAAGTTGACTGAAAATAGTCTGAGATATCTAGGAAGCTTCAGTTTGGATGAAGATCAAGTGTTGTGTATAATTGTTACTTTGCATGGTGAGTGTAGTTCTTCAATCTAAGATGCCTGGCGTGGCACCTTTTGCCACATGATTCAATGTACTAAATTTTTCTTTCTATCAAGTGATGGATCCCACTCCCAAATGAGTTTGTTGTCCATTTGAAATTTACTGAGGTTGTCTGCCATCCCCCTAAATCTATACTGGATATTGTAATATTTGTAAACTATTGTAAGGGCATAATATGATGCCTTCCAGGTTACTCGTCTGGCAGGTGTATTGAGGAAACATGGAGTAGAGAAGGGAGACAGAGTGCTGATCTACATGCCTATGATCCCCCAGGCTATTATTGCTATGCTGGCCACAGCCAGGCTGGGGGCTATCCATTCTCTAGTATTTGGGGGATTTGCAGCAAAGGAGTTGGCAGTTCGAATTGATCATGCAGAGGTATGTAAAATTAAACCAATAGAAATGAAGGGGTTCTCCATTTTAATATACTCAGTACTAATAAGCCGGGAGTTATATGAGTTATTAATTCCACCTTGATTATGTTATTTTTAAGATTTAAGAAGTCTGCATGTGGTGTCTGTTTTTGTTTTGTTTTTTTCATATTTTACATTTTTCAGCCTAAAATTTTGATTAGTGCCAACTGTGGGATAGAGCCCAATAGAAATGTTATGTACAAGCCCATGCTGGATGCTGCTTTAGATATGGCCACCCATAAACCAAACAAATGCATCATTTACAACAGACCAATGGTATACCAGTTTCATATACATATACCTTTTTCTTTTCACTATAATAAGCAGCATGCACTGAGTTCTCACCAATATTCAGTGAATACATTTGTTATTTTCATGGTTGAACCATTAAATCAAGTGATGAGTAGTGTTAATTTATTTTATCACGAAGAATTATAATGTATGCACTCACACTTCCACAGAATTTAAGTGAAGCCACAGTGTTACTTTATGTCCCAGCAGATAGGAAACAGAACAATAATCTTGTTATGTACACATTATTTAATGTGTTAAAAACTTTTCATCTCAGTTACCATTCTGCACCTTCCATAAAAATCGAGATCTGGACTGGGCCATGGAGGTGGAGATGGCTAGACCAGTAGACTGTGTACCAGTAGGGTCTATGGACCCAGCCTATGTATTGTATACCTCAGGGACAACAGGGCTTCCAAAGGTCTGTACAGTCTGCAAATAGGATTTTCTTGTTCAATCTGTTGAAATGAATTGAGTTCTGATAATGACCAACAATGGATGCTAATTTAGGAAACATATTACTTTGTATATTGCATGCTAACAGGTAAAATTTTAAGCATTACTTCTGCAAAGGAAGTATGTGTTTGTGTTTGCTTATAAGCAAGATTTGCCAAATGTGGATGTTTAGAACATTTTGTAAGAAAATTTAAAATATGAGTTGGAGCATATTGATAAGCAACATGGAATTAAATTTTGGAAGAGATTTCAGAGTTGGGGGATGAGAGTGATTTACCAGTCTTGATCGGAGAATAATCTGCTTTTGTAGTAAAGCTGTAAAGGGGTTACTGGTTTTAAAAAAAAAATTTCATTGTGAATACTCTTTTTATTGCATCTGTAGGCAGTGGTACGACCCAGTGGGGGCCATGCAGTAGTGCTGAAATGGTCAATGTGGAATATTTACGGTCTCAAACCAAAAGAGGTCAGTCCACAGTACTTTCAAGTTTCACAGTGATCAGTGTACTATTCCCAACAGATTATAAAACCTTAATTAAAAGCATTGTTTGGTTAACTGATCTGTGTAAATGTTAATGTGTACATTTCTATAAAGGTATGGTGGTCTGCCTCAGATCTTGGATGGGTAGTGGGACACTCCTACATTTGTTATGCCCCTTTGCTCAATGGAAACACCACCATAGTGTATGAGGTAAGTCTCACCAAATCATATTGAGGCTTTTTACACCTCTGGAGAGAACTATAAACTCTTATATACGGATTCACAGAATTTTCAAGAAACATGAAAGAGGCTGGGTTTCACACTTTCCTTCCACTAAGTGTGTGGAATCCTCATTTTTTCATGGGATCAATGTTGGATTTTTTGGGTCACCTTTACCCATGAATTTTACATCTTCACAAACATTAATACACAATTTTAAGTTTCTTTTTTTATAACTAGAAATAGTCTATCAAATTGCTGTAGGTAGGTATCTATAGATGTTACTTTTTGTCATATTATTGATTTTATAATGACAATAATTAAGTAGATTATTTCAGAAAAAATAATAAGTAATCTTTGATTTTCATTTTTATTATAATGTAGTGTTAATTAAGCACTTAGCATGGATTAGTTTTAGAGTTGAAAGTACCCATGAAATTAAGTCCCCACGAAACAGTAAAATTTTGGTTGCCCATGAACATTGACCCCCACAAACAGCGATGAGTCCACAGTAGCCATTGAAGAAGTGCTTCAAGTGCAGAACAAATCAAACATTTCATTTTACATTTGGCTACATCATAATCCTACAAGCATCTAAATTAGCAAAAATCTGTGTGAAGTTTCATTCATATTAATAGTCATAACACATGAATACATGGTTTGCAAATTGATATTTGCAAAATATTACAAATATGTCATTTCAGATATAAGATTGTGTAATAGTTAACTTTTACAATATTCATCATCCAGACTTGGGTATTTTGAGTATTTTTTTTTTTATAGTTTTTGTATCAGAAAGGCACTTTTAAACAAGTGACCATTATGTTGTTCATCAATATAAAATGAAAAGTTTACAATTAATTTTGACATAAAGAAAATGACAATTTTTGACATAAATGAATTGAAAACTGAAAATGTATGCAAAAGGCAAATAATTGACAAATATATGTAAGAGATATTTTTTGTTAGAACTGGGGCCAATTTTATTCCATAATACCTCTACAAAATGGCCTCTTAATGATTATGCAATAATTAGCCATTTCTGATCATGAAAATTAGAGATTATATTTTTTTTAATTTCTTGAGAAATTGTACAGTAATATTTGCGACATTTTATGTTTTCATGCATAGAATATTCTAGGAAGTAGCCGAATTGTTTGCAGTTTTTTTTTTTGTAGGGTAAACCTGTGGGTACTCCTGACCCTGGTGTGTACTTCAGGATCCTGAAGGAACACGATGTAGCAGGGATGTTTGTAGCTCCCACAGCAATCCGAGCCATCAGAAGAGAGGTAAATGATAGGGGTGAAACAATACAGCCCCTTTATGATGCAATATGAATTGCCATCCAATAGTTTTAATTCAATTATATTCAATTCCATAACATGTAGTGAATATCTATTATGTACATATTTAATTTATTAATAAAGTTTGATATTTTAATTCTTTCAATTGCTTATTGCTATCTGCATTGTACACATTAACACAGAAAGATAATGTGTAATTAGATTTGTTAGTTTAAAAAAAATTAAAGATCAAAAGTGTTCCATACATGAGACCTGTATGTTGAGGGGGCATTTTGAACCAGATTTGACCAATCAGAGAGCTCATACTGA
This sequence comes from Ostrea denselamellosa, assembly GCA_024699665.1. NCBI lineage: Eukaryota > Metazoa > Mollusca > Bivalvia > Ostreida > Ostreidae > Ostrea > Ostrea denselamellosa. The sequence continues at coordinate 10,114,236 of JAMZEH010000064.1, forward strand.
AAGGAAGTGCATATTTATTTTCTAACTGAATCAAAAATTGAATACAGTACCTTGAATCACAGTTCACGATCACATGATCACAATCTATCACCCGTAGTGAATGAGCTAGGTCTCTTTTACTGCTTTACTTAGATTTACTATTTACCTGATTATATAAGTAGGTGATTGTTTATTGATTTATCCATTTGTTTGTTGATTTATCCATTTGTTTGTTGATTTATCCATTTAGAGATCTATTTTTGTAGGATCCGGATGCTTCTTATGCACAGAAGTATCTTCCACTGCCAAAGTAAGTACATGATTTGTATTTTAAAATGGCAGATTGTATAATTATTCAGATTCATTCAAAACTCTAGAATGTAATTTAAATGCTTGTATTCAGTTTTTCTGTCAGTCATTTAGATATCATGACTACTATATGCTATGTGTATTGTGAATCCATGAACAGGTTAATCAGTGAGACTGATGGCAACTAGTAAAAAGTCAGTAGACTGGGTCCAACATTGTACTGTACAGTATCAATTTCTGGAGATACCCAGTGGTGATGACTATGAACATTATTGTTTTGGTACCAGATTATTTATCTGCCATACATGGACGTCAGTGCTTCACAAATACGTCTTGCTCTTTTTACTAATACTGTATTTTAACATTATTTTCTGTGTGGGTTATGGTTTCTGTGTAGGCACTGGCAGATTTGTGTGGTTTAAATGTCAATTGACATAGTCATATAGATAGCAAGTCTGCTCATAAGGTCATGCTACTGCTTGGTTAGAACAAAGAACCAGTAAATAGTATTTTTTGTAGTTGTTTATGATGATTATTTGATGCATAAGCAATATATTTTTGTTTGGGTTTCAGGATGTATGTCATAAATAAGTTGTTAATAAGCAGCGATTCATATGAATGCATTTCTGTTGTTTTTAATATCAATAAATATTGGGGTTATAATTTTTTATATTTGGATGAACATGGTGATGAAGAATATATTGACTACTCTAGGTTTCGCGGTCTCTTTGTGGCTGGAGAACATTGTGATAAAGAGACACTGGAGTTCGCTCGGTCAATACTGAAGGCCCCTATACTGGACAACTGGTGGCAAACAGGTCAGCAAATGCTCAAAATTTTGGAAGACCTAAGAAATTAGTATAATCATGTAAAGAAAGCTTTGGATGTTGAAATTTTTATTAGTACGTAGCAGTGATTTGATTTGGATTGTAAGTACTACCCATAAAAACAAGTAAACAGCTTATATAACATAAGCATTTATCATTTACAGAGACTGGTTGGGCCATCAGTTCAACTTGTGCAGGATTAAACATGTCTTTGACCCCACCATCAGGGGCTGCTGGCAAACCAGTACCAGGGTGGAATGGTAACACCCCCCTCCCCTTTGAAATCCTTTTATTCATAACCATGCAATAAATGAAGTGTTACGGTAATGTAATCTTAGATGCCTCCATGATCTTCCCCGGGGTTGCCATGGATCCCCCTTGGATTGGACAATTTATTTACGACAAAATATATGTTGTTCAGGAAAATAAAACTTTGCAAAATTAAAGATTTGTTTGACAAAAATTGACAAATCAAACTGGTAACAGTATAATGTGCTTGATCAAAATACCATAGTAACTGACTAAGTTGTCTATCCTTTACACCATAAAATAAAATACACGTTTTGTACGAGATCGTTCTATGGATTCACAGGATATACAATTTGGATTTCTTTACAGTTCAGGTTTTAAAGAAAGACTTTACACAAGCAGCACCTGGTGAACTTGGGGACATTGTTGTCAAGTAAGTTTTGAATTATATAAATATCATATCGTACAGTCAATTTCTGTTTATAAGTTTGTGTATTAGAAACACAAACTTCAAGAGTTGCTGAATTTAATACAGTGTCCAGCAGCATGTTTGGACATTATGCATATAGCATTAAGATGTAGATCTGGAATAGGTTTATATGTAACATTAAATAATGAAATTAAAATAAGATATGTACATGTAGGATATGTTTAAACTTTAAAAGTGAAATTTGAATTATTTATCTTTTGTCAGACTGCCTCTGCCACCAGGTGCATTCAGTACACTATGGAAGAATGAAGAGCGATTCAAGAAAACCTATTTTGAAACAAAACCAGTATGTTTTTTAAATAATTCTTTTTAAAGGAATATATAGATATGAAGCACTTGCATCTCCAATATTGTATTATATGTGACATTTTACATAAATACGGGGAAAAATTTCAATGAACTTCTAAAAATTTTGTCCACAGCTTCATTGAAAGTGATGGATATTAATTTCAGTCTGTCATAAATACTTCTTTTCCACATGAAATCTCAGATGATGTTTTTTAAAGTTTAAGTCTAAATTGATCAGTTGTTCATTTGTTTTACATCCTGTCGAGAATTTTTCACTCTTTTGAGATGTCACCAGTTGTAAGTGAAGTACCACAAATTTAGACCTATGCTTAGCGCTTATATAGCTATGGCAATGAGGGTTCGTTAATGTGCCAATGTCTGACATGACAAGGGATCTCAATTTTTAAGGTCATATTCAAAAGACCTGTGATTCTCACTTCTAAATGCTGAGCATTTGGCAAAGGAGCAATTGCTACCTATGTTTATATCTTAGGTTTGACGCAGCCTTGGCACAAGCGGGGCTCAAACTCACAACCTCCTGGTTACAAAGCGAATGCTTTACAAATGAGATACCGCAACAAGTTTTAGTCTAAGCGATGTCTTTAAGTGACTGACGAATAACCCCTCTTGTATTTAAGTCTAAAGTTACCAGGTTAAACAGTTCCCAGATAATATCTCAAATACTGTTTGATATACAGCATCAGAACTGTGTTTGAAGAGTCTTTGTGACATAGGGAATGACCCCTATTGGTTTTAAGGTTAAATGCCAAGGTCATTGGGTCAGATATTGTAAATATTAGTTTACATGTAATATTTCATACTGTTTAAGCTTTTACATTAGAATGCATGATTTCAGGGTAATGCCTATTGTATTTTAGATCAGAATGTCAAGACCATTGGGTCACATATGGTAAGAAATGGTTTCCAGATGATATCTCAAATTCTATTTGTGCTTAGCAATAAAACTTCACATCAAGAGTTGATGACTTAAGAGGACCCCAATTGTATTGTTTCACATATACTGACAAATTTATGTGGATGTATCTCTGGTACCATTTGAGATTTAACAACTAATGAAGTTTTGCATGAAAAATCTGTCGTAAAAGGATGGCCCACGCTACTTTTTTTATTGAACTTAAGTAATAGATAATCTCTGGATATTTGAATTTTCTTTGTAGCACTGAAACATTGCAAGAAAATGTCTTTGTAAAAATGATGTCCCCTTTTAAAAATGCATAGATTACAGTAACTAATCACAAGCACAGAGCATCAGTTTTCAAAGGGAGCCAGCTGGAGGAGATAATTACTTCTCCAAATTTCTTGACAAGTCAACAAACCCACATGTTATTATTAAAAACTTCAAAATCCTAAGTTGGTGGTGGGGGGCGGGGTATTCTGACAATTAATTTTGCCCAGGCTTTGATGTCTTAAATTATGATTATGGTGGAGTACAGAACATGTCCTTCAATACACAGTCAAGCTTATGTTCTTCCCATTCACTACTACTATCAAATTTAGTTAGGTGAGGAGTTACCCATTTTATCTTTATTTCTGTATGAAAATAATGGAAAATAAACATTGTCAAAAAAGAGAGGGCTCAAGTGAGCTTTTCTCATCACTGTTTTTGTCCATCATCTGTCTCTCCATCCATTTATCTCCAGAACCACTGGGCCAGTTTCAATCAAACTTGGTACAAATCATCCTTGCTTAAAGAGGATTCAAGTTTATTCAAAGGAGGGATCATGCTTCCTTTATAGGGGAGATAATCAAGAAAACACAAATAGGTTGGAGTCATTTAAAAATCTTCTCACAAACCATTGGGCCAGTAAAGTTGAAACTTACTTGAAAGCTTCCTGACATAGTGTAGATTAAAATTTGTTCAAATCATGGCCACCAGGGGTAAGGTAATAGGGGATCAAAGTTTTATGTGTGCAAAAGTCTTTAAAAATCCTCTCAAGACCAGCAGGGCCATGATTGGTCATATTAATATGCAAGCCTCCCAAGGAAGTGCAGATTCATGTTTATTCAAATCAAATCTCATTTAATCTCCCTCTCTCTTTCTATCTCCCAAGATCTCTCTCCCATTCCCTCTCTCTGGAGCAATGTTTCAAGATATTTTGACTGTTGTCAAAACATGATAGGGTTTAAAAGTCAGACTACAGGTAATGAGTAATTTGGCAAACAGTAAGGTGATCGATGAAAATTAAAAGTGCTAAGAAAATAAAAGCATTAAAAAATGCATTAAATATTTTTCAAGAATTTAAATATTGATTTTAGGATTTGATATTCAGACCTTCTAATGACTACAAGAGTAAGCGGTTACTCATTGACAACCCTATCAATAAGGCTGGTTCTTTCCCCTATTGCTAACCATTAAGAGTCGTAATAGTTTGATTACTAGTCATCATAGTTAACCCTTGTATCCATTTAAAGTTAAGTGGACCAAGTATGATGCAGCAGAATAAGTGTCTTGTCTACATGAATACAAGTAAATTCTGTAGAGATAAATGCTCATGAGCGTTTTAGTTTCAACTTAACCCAATATATCACTGAGCCACATGCTCAGCTATCTGTTATCATTTCTTTTGAATTTAATGTATGTGTGCTTATTTTATTGTATTTAAAATTTGGCACAGGTGGAGCTTATGTACTATCTCACATGATCATAATTTAGTGCTTCTTCTGTGTATGTAATGGACAAATAGATAATTTCATATTGTAGTGCAAATATGAATTAGCACACTTGCTTAACCACCAAAGCTGTTAATCCCACTGAAATAAGTACACATACAGTATTATAGAAAACAGTACTTTAGATTTTGTATTTCAGTGAATTTTTGTTTTGGCATTTAAAAGTAGAATTTTTTAATTGTAGGGTTACTATGACACTATGGATGCAGGATACAAGGATGAAGAGGGCTATGTTTATGTAATGGCTAGAAGTGATGATGTCATCAATGTGGCAGGTCACAGGCTCTCAACTGGTGCAATAGAAGAAGTAGACATCTTTTTTATATCCTAATATTTGTATAAATATGAATTCAAATGAAATTCTAGTGTAGGTTCAATGTCAGTGGTATTCAAAATGAAGTCATAATTAATATGCACGCGTTTCTAAAAGAAATTTGTACAAGCCACACTATACAAACTGGTTACTCATAAGGAAACACAGCAAAAAAAATCCCCTGTACTTGTGTGTAGTTGAAAAAGTTGAAGCAACCCAGTTCAAATGCATTAATTTATAATGTCACTCCAAAATTTGCCTTTCTTTTTTTTTTATATTTTTGATTAGGCAATCATGACAAGTGAGGATATAGCAGAGGTGGCAGTTGTAGGAATCCCTGACACCCTTAAAGGGCAGATACCACTAGGACTGTGTGTGTTAAAACATGGTATGTTTGTCAGAATAAACCCCTCCTCCTTTTGTTCCATTGCTGCTGTTGTTACATTATGTGTGTTTTTAGATCATCCAAATCATTCAGGTGGCCTATTGCTATCCACGCGAGGGATTTATCAGGATTCTTTTTACTATTGGTAAAGGGTACCTTTCTCCCTTTGACAACAAATGAATATTTTCCTTCTACAAGTAAAGAATTCCCTTAATTGTAGAAGCTACACAAAATTTTATGAGATTTTAACAAAAATCATTTTGAAAGTCATTTTCTATAATTACATGCATCAAAGTCTTATAATATAGATAAATGATAATCAATCAATTGATATATCTGTTTTAAGATATTATAATCTTAGGATGCCCCTCACCCAGCCCCCTCTCCTGAAAGCTCACAACTGCATTCTCAAAAATTCCCCTTAAGTATGAAATGGATAGTAACATCTAAAACCCGAGTAAAACCCTGCACCCAATCTTGAGTTCATCATTATGATTTTTTTTTTTTAGTTAGAAAAATAACTAAAGAAAAAATGGCAACTATGGTCTACTCAGGATAAATTGAAATTCAGTGGCAGCACATTATTGTATTGAAAGTTCAATATGAATGAATATGACATCTTTCATCCAATATATAAAAATTATATTTTTATTTTATCTCAGTCTAATAATTTAACGTGTAAAATGCAACCTGAATTTTTCATCCGACTTAATCAAGGTCATTCTTAATGTTGTATGAACTAAGTTGTCATTAAATTTCACCATGAGACATCCTATTGGTTATCCTCATGATTTGTAAATCCATCAATCATGCAGGAAGGTAATTGTAATTGAACAAAGTTTTATATGGGATTATATGCATGATACAGGAAAGAAAACTTTAAAAGTCTCTAGAGCAACAGTGCTATGATTAATCATATGAAGATTCAAGCATCTACATGATCTGTTCTTTACCCTAGACATTTTTATTGCATGTCTATATTATAGAAATCAAATTCCAGAGGAGATGAGGTTTACTGATAGGTGTTTGATCTTGGCTTCACAATGGCATTGGAAAAATATGTCCCAGTTGCAAAAGCGTTGTTATGTATTTTTACCAATGCATGTGTAATTGGGGTCAATTTACATGAATTTCGAAGATTTTATAGTTTCCTTTTGATGTAATTTCATGGATATGATTTCTGTACCTTGAAACATATTGTGTATTTCCTGGAGGTTTTATAAAGGTATCCACAAAATTCACAAAAATTTAATACACATAAAATATAATGATGCCAGAGCATGTTAAAGTTTCTCACATCTCAGACCGAATTTTAGATATGGAAAAAATGTGCTTTGTTGAACCGTTGTTGCTTTAGTGTTAAATATCTTCTTTTAGATTTAGTGTGATTTTACTGCATACAATTCATTGGGTTTTATGTTGTTGTTTTTTTTTTTTTGAACAGGAGTGAATAAATCTTCAGATCAGGTTCTAGACAATGTCAGAAATATTGTAAGGACAAGTATAGGGCCTGTGGCAGCTTTCAAGCTTGCAGTCATTGTCCCTAAGCTACCCAAGACTCGAGCTGGAAAGATAGCTCGTAATACTGTAGCTCTCATGGCTGCTGGACAGCCATTCAAAGTGAGTGACATTACTAATATTATAAAAACTCTTTATGACCCACTAGTTTAGCATTATTTTTATATCATGAAAATTTTACATCTGTAGCTCACATGAGCATTTCTGATCAAAATTGTCCTTGCTCTTCTGTTATAAAATGTTCACATTTTTTTTATTTCCTCTCCAGAACCATTAGACCAATTTCAATCAAACTTACCACAGAGCTTCTTTAAATAAAGGGGATTCAAATTTATTCAAATGAAGGATTAGGCTCCCTAAATGCAAGAAGAAATAATTATGAAATAGTGAAAATAGGATGGTGATTATAAAAAGCTGTTCAAGAATTACTTAATCAGAAAAGCTAAGACGTGTATGAAAGCTATAATATACGCTATATTACTTTATGTTCACATGTATGTCATGAATAAACTGATATATGATGCTCTGGACTAGAGCTGTCATACAGCAGAGATCTAAGATTGCTATGAAAGAAATCTTTTAGAATCTTTCCAACAATAAGATAAGAATTTAAAGTGGCTCATTACACTAAAATTTTATTTAATGGCTCATTAATTTTTTTGTGATTTTTTATTGGGAATGATTAAAAAGGTGTTATGTTTACAGGACATTATGCCTGCATTTAATAGTAGGTGTAGCCAGAATTCAGGATGGCAATGAGTACAATATGTGAAATTTTAGAATAAGGAAACAAATCAGTGACAAAAATCTCAGCAATTTTATTATAAATTTAACACGGAACCATAAAATGTGTCTTGATTCATCACTTTTTTTCATATGTTGATCAACGTTTTATTTCTATATAGTAAGCAGAGTCGTCATTCCTGTTAAGGGTTATGTTATCAGGGCCTATATTCTACGAAATTACCTTGACAGTTCATATAAGGCTTCACGGTTGATTCTGTTATCTTGATTTCTCATTTTCCCCAAAGAATTTGTCATTGAAAAACAGCATTCATATTAACACATCATTCTACAGTGTACTGAAACATATCAATGAAGCATGCCCAGTACAACATGGTCCAAATATTTGAAAAATCTACCAATTATTTTTTCAGGTAATTTCACACCCCATAGGTGTATGTCTTCATTGGAGATTTCTTTGTTAATTTGATCAATAGAATATCTCGAGTTTTCAGAAACACAGCTCTTTACAGATTTGTAAATTTGATTGTAAATAAAAATTTGTGTGATGGACGTAGATAAAGAAACGTGACCAGGTTTGACTTTGTACCCTTTCTAGATCCCAGTGACTATCGAGGATGCATCTGTTTACCCGTACATCAGAGATTCTCTACAACAGATTGGCTACGCCAGAGAGTAATGAAGCTTACCTCTAATAATAGCATTCTGTCTTATAACCTGCTGTGTATAAAATACTTTATGTGTACTCATATTTTTATGACAATATTTATGATTGTAAATTAGTGCACTTTTTGACTGCATGAAAGAGACATTAAAATACTGCACTGAATGTATAAGTACACATATGGTATCCTGACTCTGTGAATGGCTTCAGATTTCAGAAATATGGTACTGTATATCTGAAAGTATTTTCAAACCCCATTCAATATAGTCAGTGTGTTTAATGTGTGAATTGGATTTATTATTATTATTATTTTGTTTGGTTATAACTTTTCATATTTATTTACCAAGTTTCATTAACACTTACTGACATGGTATGTGGGTTGGTTTTATTTGCATATTGATATTAATTTTGCAGATTTATTTCAGTTTTATTTGACTTTACGTTAGTCACTAACGCTTTTACTGACATGGTTTTATCTGTATACACTGCATGAATGTATATGGATTTCACTTTCATTTATAGTGTGCAAGAAGACTATTATTCCTGATCAATTTTATGCACCAGTATAATTTGGCCAGATGGAGTGATGTCTAATGTTTTATGGATGATTCTTTTTTGCTCAAAGATTACAAACATTTAAATTTTTACCCATCAGTTTGCATTCTTTGGTGTTGAATTCATGAAACCCCCCACAGCCATGCTTTTTTGAATCAAGAATATTTTTAAAAGCATGTTTTGGTCTTGAGCATATTCCTCCACAGTTTGATATCAGCCTTACACATACAGTGTATATACATGTAAAGACCACAATAATTTCCTCATAGCAAGTGTGTTAATGTTTCTGTTATTTTTATGTCTATGCATCCATGGTGAGACATTCCATTTGTTCCATCTGTCTATCCACCATGATGGAATCTATGAACACAATTTGATTTCACCAGCATTTATTATTTTGTAACTTATTAAAAATAATCATTAAAGATCAAGGTACTCTACATAGTCTTAATGGCTGATTTCCTTTAAAACCATGAATGGAAATGTAAATATTACCAATATTAGTCTATTCATTTCAAAGTTTAATGCCTAGCTGGGTAGCTCAGTCAGTTAATGTGTTGACTGCGGAACTGTAAGTCATGGGGTTGGAGTCTAGCATGGGTTTTAATTTTTTTTCAGATTACTTTCTATTAAACTGCTTAAAGTATATTAAGTTTTTAATTTCAAATATTGTTCTATATATCCTCCATTTTTCATCCACATCAAATTCCTCTGGTGTAACATTCCTCCTTAATTAAGTACAGTTAATGCATGTCTGTCTATCTATTCAATTCCAGGTTTCTGAATGGGTTTGTTAGTGTAATGCCTTCAGACTTTTCAAATTTGGATCTGTTTGATTTTTTATTGAATATTTTAACAATATGTTTAATAAAAAGATTTTTTTGTTTTAATCTTTATCTGAAAACAACACTCTTGTCAGTTTCACACTCTACTATTGATGCACTTTTCTAGGTACCTTCCTCAATAGAAGATGCAGATGTGTATTCACAGCTAAAGGTGGCTTTTGAAGATGCAGGATTCACTGTTGGTGCACCAGAGTAAGCACCATTGAATCATGGGAAGGACCATACCATGGCATTGTGGGAAGTACAATCCCACATATAAAGTCATTATCTGAAGTTCATGCATCCAATTTTTCTTAGGTTAAATCCATGACATGAGTCATTTGTGTCATATTGTTAGTGAATATATAGACTTCCTGTTTTGTATTTTATGATAACCAGATTTATATTTATATCAGATTTGTGCCTAACACACTGCATAATTTAATGATATCGCAGTTGATATGCCTTGTTTATTTATGTTGTACTATGGGGGTAAATTGTGATACCTAGACATTATTAAATAACAACCCATACATATACATTTCTGATAGAGTAAAATGTGTAAGGGTAAACCTTATTAATAATGTGTTTCCCATGACATCTGTTGCTTCTCACTGGAATAAATGGATCCAAGTATGGCATTAAATATAGTGATGGTGTTTCAGAATTTGATTTTATCAGTGAGAAAAAAAAATACATCAAAACAAGGACTATATGTTTCTTGTGTGTATTGAACATAATGCCTGTACCATTTCTACTAGTATACCTCAATATTTTATCAGCATCATGTTTATCTGATATAGATGTCAACAGAAAAGTTTTTTGCATTGCTTTATCTTAAGAAATAGTTATTATATGCCTGTCCTTTGGTGGGTTGTTTTATTGTATAGGCATTTTCTGTCCATCTGCTCATCCCGCATTTTGCTTTTTTGTATCTGGGTCGTTTCTTTCACACTGTGAGGCCTAGGGCCATCAAACTTGGTCAGTTGGTGCATGTCGAGGAGAGGTGTGTTGCAAACCAAAAATAGTTTACTGTGGCTTCTTTGTGGAATTTTACGGCTCATGTTTTCATCATATCTTTCACACTCTGAGGTTTAAGTCTATTAAACCTGGTATGCTGATGCCTCTTGGATAGAAAGGTGTGCTATGTCCCAAATATAGGTCACTGTGGCCTCCTGATGAAACTTTATGGCTATTCATTGTCAGTTTGTGTCCAGATCATATCTTGCTTACTCTGAGGTGTAGGACCATCTAACTTGTTCAGTTGCATCTTTGGGGGAAGGTGTGTTGTGACCCCAAAGCAGGTCACTGTGGCCTCATTTTGGAATAGTAAATGACAGCATCACAACTTGTGACTTCAAGCAAGTAAACTAGATATAAATCGTGTATGTGTAGTTGCAGATGGCATATCATGTACCCTAGCGATACACTTTATTTGTATACTGGTATATCAATTTCAAATCAGTGAAGTCAACATTTATAAAAGTTAGGACAATTGCAAGTAGGGTTTGACATCAAAGGTTTGTAAATGAAGGGGATGGAGGTTTACAGGACACATGCACACGTTTCATGTCTATTAGTATTATTATTTTGAAGGTTGTACAAAACCATTCACTTTTGAATGTTTACATTTATTCTAATATACAAGTATGATTTATACATCACAGCATTTTATGCATTAAAATAATGTACACGTCGTAGGTCTGACCTGCATATGCTACTTCATATTCTTGTTATTCATGGTGTTTGATGTATAAGCAATGCAACTGCTAAATAAGATGATGTAATCATATACAATTCTGTATCATGTTCTTGTAATTTTATGGATTTGTCATACTTTTATATCAGTGTAATTATGATTTGTATATATTCATATATTTGTAATAAATGTACATGATCATGGGTGTGTTTTGCATCATTTTTAAGCTCACCTGAGCTGAATTTTTTGATCACCTTTTGTCATAAACTTTTTACATTTTCATCTTTTTTTCCAAAACCACTGGGCCAATTTCAGTCAGACTAAGTACAAAGCATCATTGGGTGAGGGGGATTCAAGTTTGTTCAAATGAAGGCCATGTCTTATTCAAAGGGAAGATAATCATGAAAAGGCAAATATATGGTTTTATATGCTGATATATAGGAAAAATCTCAAAAACCACTGGGCCAGATAAGTTATATTTTCCCGGCCTATAGAAGATTGAAATTTGTTCAAGTCATAATTCCTGGGGGTAAGGTGGAGTTGCAATGGGGAATCAAATTTTTATGTGCTGATATGTAGGGAAAATATCCTGGGAACATTTTGAAGGTACAACTTTCATATTTTGTTTATACACATTTTTTATATGGGAAGACCTTTGATGTGATTCAATGATCTTGACATGGAAATTTGTCTCACTTTTAAGCGTCTCTGTTTAATCGAAACGCGGAAGTGATTGACACTGACTCATGAAATGACATCGACTCCCTTCAATATGTCCTGAACTGTTTAAAGTAGTTGGTTTTTTTTAAGTCCCAGCCTTTCATATCATGACCTTGAACTCCGAATTTGACCAACTTTTAAGAAAATATAACGCATTAAATATATCCAGAGCTATTTTGAGGGATTTCAGATTTTGTATACAGCTTATTTATGGCAGGACCTTGTGACACAATCATGTTTGATTTGTGACCTTGACCTACTTTTAGAAAGCCTGACCTAATCTATATCTGCTGAACTATATAAGGTAGAACTTTCACGAGTTGTATATACCATGGTGTTGGACTTTGACCTGCAATTTGACCTACTGACCTTTTCAAAATCTTTTGAAGCTTTCGTATTTTGTGTATATTGATTGCAAAATATTTCATGATCTATGACATTGTAACCTTGATCTTATTCAGAACAGCAAGGTCATGTTAGTAGTATTGGTGTTGAGGTATCTCTGTGTTACGAATTCACTTTCAATTATGTCGTGATCCTTTGGAGCTTGGTTGGGGGCCACAATATAGCTCTCGCTAAATATTTACAAGCACTTCCATTATGGAAAAGTTGCTAAATTTGTGTTTTGCTAAAATATCAACTTATATGTTATATTGGTTGCACAGATGTGACCTTTTTTTTACTTTTCATTCTTCCCACAAGGTGCTGATAAACAGAAACGCTGCACTATACCATAGTACAACTTATTTAATGATGTTGAGCATGTGCATCAAACCCGGTTATCCTAGCCTAAATAGTAATGTACCTGTCTTGTTTTGTGCTTATTAAATTACCCATGTAACTATGACCTTGAAAAACAATAGGCTTCTTCCTCTTATCATTGAGAACATACGTACCAAGTCTAAAGATCCTTGCTTTATACATGCATGTTCTGTAATGTGTTTTTATCTGACCCACACGTTGCTGGATGATCGTAGCATTACAAGTGATGTAATATGTTTTTATCTGACCCACAAGTTGCTGGATGATCGTAGCATTACAAGTGATGTAATATGTTTTTATCTGACCCACAAGTTGCTGGATGATCGTAGCATTATAAGTGATGTAATATGTTTTTTATCTGACCCACAAGTTGCTGGATGATCGTAGCATTACAAGTTATGTAATATGTGTTTATCTGACCTACAAGGTGCTGGAAGACATGAAGAAAGATGGAAGTATTGGGCCACAACTCTCACTGCATTAATATCATAATTAAGAATAATGAGGGTTTATGATATACCATATAAGCAAAATTTTTTCACCATACATACTAAATACCCATAGCAAATAAAAACACAAAGTATGACGTGATTTTTTTTTTCCAATTTCTTTATTTGCATGCAAGAGATTGTACCCATTCACAAAGAATGTGCCTTCATAATGGGGAGCAAACTATATGAAGGTGAATAAACTCCACAAATAAACTACTGATTTTTATCAAAAATCTACTTTGTGTACCAAGCAGATCAATCATGCGAGTAAGTGCACCCTCATTCTCTGTATACATACAATTCTATCATGTGAAAGACTTGCAAGTAAATATATCACATGCACCCATATCAATACCAGTAAGTTGTGCTGGTTTTTCTGTGAGGAAAAATTGAACTACTCAAGCACTTAAGAGAAAAAAAACCCCAAAATTTTACTTCTTCAAAAGAAATATATCATCACTGTTACATTTTTATTTTACATCATATCTTGATGACACCACATACCAAAGACCTGCGGTACTTTCAAAGAACACTATTGCACTGAATTATTTGAAGTAGAGTAAATGCTGTATACTAGTAAAAGTCAAAAATATAAAGGGACTTGTGCAAACAGTAATGGATAGCCCATAAAAACAAACAATTGGATAAATACAATTAATGTTTCAAAATGCTGCATAAATTTTCACAGATAATTTTAAAGAATTCATCTCTTAGAACATTAACACCATTTTCTACACTTTGTGTGAAAAATTTCCTTATACAACTGAAATTTTGTCATACAGAGAACAGATCCAAACAGAAAACATCACATTGATTTTAGTAAATAAATCTATGATGTGAGTACAAGCATTAAAAACACATCTTTAAACAGTACAGAATCTATAATTATTAAGTAACTTACACTGTAGTGCAAAATATATTGCAGTACCTTGTACAAATTTATGAAAGTAAAGAACAGCACTATATAAAATGTACAGTAATTCGATATATGATATCCATTTTTGCCACACTGCAGCTACACAACAATTTATTATGAAACATTATGAAGAACTTGTCACTTCAGTAGAGCTTTCACCTCTTCTTTTTCAGCACACTCTAATAGAGACTGCCCATCAGGAGATGTTACAGTTTTGTCAGCATTCTGTGGGAAAATTTTTTAAAGTTATTAATTAAAGTTTGACATATAATGGCTGAATGAATAAAAAGGTGAGTTGTGAAACACTTCTACAATTAGTAGTCCACACATGTTCCTCTGCTCTCCTTGGACATGACAGAGTAGAATCCTCATCAACCAGCTCAACATGTGAAGACAGAAGGCATGTTGCATATATAATGCACTGTGCTCCTAATGGTGGACAATCAACATTATATTTAATGGACTTGATTTAATATCTTGTACCACATTTTGTGATGTCAGGTGGACCTGGAAGTGGGGGGGGGGGGGGGGGGGGGGAAGAGGAGGAGGGAAGTAAGAGGAGTTGGCAATCCCCACCCTTTGGTTGACTATTTTTATGATAGTTGGTTGGGGTTTATGATACCCCTTTTTAGGACAGAAAAAGTATAATCTTGGGTGCCCTCCCCACCTTTGAAAATTTTCTGGATCTGCTCCTGAATATCCAATAAGTAAAATTTACATACCATACATGTAAAGCAGTTTTTTCCGTGGTTGTAAATTTTGGTGATTATCTAGCTAACAAGCACACAAATATTTTAGCAAAATATATTTTGATAGACATGAAGTCCCAAAACTTAAAAATTGTTAGTGTTGAGATGCTTTTCTATCATTAGAACCAACTCATATATATTTATTAAAAATAAACAATAGGCCCATGGGCCTTAATGGTCACATAAATATCACAGCCCACAGAGGGAGTCTCATATTTCCACATAATCCACAATATGGAGTCTTCTGTGCACATGTTTATGATTTTTCAAAATACATACAATTCCTATTCAATTACAGAAGAAGGAAAAATGGAAATTTGAAACATACATGTATAAATCATTTTAACATTCCCTAATTATTTTTATACATTTTCATTATGTGGCCATATTTGCCCTGCACAAGGGCCTGAACCCCTGACCCAGGAGCCACAAATTTCACAATTTAAGTAGAAAGCTTCATGGACATTATGATCATGCATTTAGTTTCTCTCAAATATATATAGTAGTGGAGAAAAAGATCTTCAAAGATTTAATACATTTTTATATACTATATCACCATACTGATCCCACCCTATTGTCTGAACCCCAAATCCAGGAACCATAAATTTCACAATTTAGGTAGACAGCTTCATGGACATCATAATCATGCATTTAGTTTTTCTCAAATATAAGTGGGAGTAGAGAAGATTTTCTAAGATTTGATACTTTTTTACTATTTGGCCATATTGACCCCACCCTTGGGCCTGAAACTCTAGCCCAGGAGACTCCCCAATTTCACAATTTAGGTTGAGAGTTTCATGGACATCATTATCATGCATATACATGTAGTTTTTCTCATATCTATATAAATATGGAAGTAGAGAAGATTTTCCAAGATTTAATGCATTTTCACTATATGGCTATATTGGCCTGTGGCCTGAACCCCTGACCCAGGGGTCATGAATTTCTGAATTTTTATAGAGGGCTTCATGGACATCATAACCATGCATTTAGTTTTCTCCCACATATGTGGGAGTAGAGAAGATTTTTGAAAATATATCCTTTTTGAGGTTATTTGACACTGCCCCTGTGGCTCCAGGGGTGGTAAAGTCATCAAGTTGACAATTTATATTCCTCTTACCCTAGAGATGCTTCTACCAAAATGGTAACAAATGGCCTTGTAGTTTTCAAGAAGTCAAAGATGTAAAATTGTTAACAAACGATCCAAAACAATGGATGAAGACCAATGGCAATAGGTCACTTGAGTGACTCAGGTGACCTAAAAAAACCCAGTAATTTATTTATCTCCAAGCTGAAGAGTGCTACATGAACCTTTGACATGAAAACTACTTCTGTACACAGTTATCTTTCTTGTGAACATATATATGTATTATGATTGCAGATATAATTATTTTGGCAAATTTTTAACTATTGTAAACTGGTGGTATGATACCAAACTGCTAAAATAATTCACCCTGTGAAAAAAAAAAAACAAAAAAAAAAACTACATGGCATATAATACACATAAAACTGTTTTGACCATAAGTTTGAAAGGGCTTGTGGGTGAAGTTGAAGGTCACAAAAAGTTCATTCATCTGCCATGTTCATTTCTTAAAGTCTGTACCTGTTAGAAGCATAGTGTTCCACATTAAAACAAAGTTTAATACATTATATGTGTACTGTGGGTTTGTCAATTTAAAAGATTATATAAAGACTTTTTTCCAGAACTGTCACACAACCTGTGCTCAGGACCAGTACTTACTAGTTTTAATAAAGTCTCCACACTGGATACATGGCCCTCCCACACAGCTGCCAACAATGGGGTGATGCCATGTTTGTCTTTTTGCTGTCAGGTAATAAAATGTATGATTTAGATACATTATAAACTAATAGCAGGTAAAAAATATTCAAGTTTTCTCAGTTTCATATTAACAATCAAGAGCACCACCAAGGGAGGCAATCGGTCACTACTACACATATTTATCAACAGGTTGATATTACTGCACTCATCACAAAAGCTTTCTCAGAAAAAAAGTTTCATTCTTTGGTTATTAATGCACCATAACTAAATTTTATCTGTCAAAAGACACTTAAGGATGGATTCCTGTCATTATTCAGACAAGACAGTTTTTTTGTATTTACAAATTTTATTGATAGGCATTTCCTCACAAATGCACTGCAGTTGTAAACAATGTGCATATAAATACAGAACTACTTGATGAATATAGTAAGTCTAATTTAATGGCTGGGAATTCCAACAAAAATGAAAGCAGTATGTAAACAGAAAATATATTTCATTTTTGATAGTACATGAGGGTATGAACTACAATGCTTCATGCCAGCATACTTTTTATGAAGTGTCACTAGTATTTTTTAGTACTTTTTTTCAGTTATGAAACATGTGGGTCATGAAGCCACACCACTCTTCCTTACTTACATTTGTAACATTTAATACAAAAACGGGGTCTGGGGAGCTTGATTAATAGAGGTCTATTTTTAAGTGGAATCAACATATAGTCAAATATCACTTTATTCCCTCATTGGAGAAATTTGAAAATGCTGATTTGTCTCCAATAGAGCTAAATCACAGCAAAGGAAGAATTTTGAAAAAATTATATAATTCAAAAGTGACCGAGTGTAGTAAATTTGCTTGATATTTTGAACTTCCTATCCCTCTTGGGACCATTTTAAATCTCCTACCCTGATCTTTTCTTAAAGAAAACATTGAGAAGATAATTTTCTCTTTCTTCTAATTAGATCCAATACCCCTTACTTTATCTTATGTCACTACATACCTTATTGCAACAGTGTCATTCACAGGCTTTTTGTGAATAGTTATGATATCTGTATACATAAAACATAACTTATAATCAATACCCAAGGCCAGTGAAAAACAATTCGTTGTAACCAAACTTCATTATATCCCAAAATTATTTTTTTTATTTTCCTCCCATAAGGAAATAGATATCACTCCACAATAAGCATGAATATGCTATAGATGTGCTTGCTGTGTGTTTTACTGTACAAAGAATTAACACAAGATTTAATTCTTAGTATACGGACATCATAACTTTATTTATAGAAACAAGTGCTGCTGGTGTTATTCTACAAAAATTTATTTTGGTTGACTTAATATTTTATTGAATTTGCTCCTGTTCATTTGTTCTGCTCTACATATATACAGATATGTGTTCACATAATTTGACTTACTGCAATTCAAGGCACAATTTGTGATTAATCACAAATATATAGAATTAATTATGGAATTCCAATGTTCATTGGTGTGAAAAAGTCCAACTTTAACATAAACAAGAACTGTGACACTTTTCTTTGTGTATACATATATTCTTCAGTTGTCACATACAAAATATCTCACTGCATCCAATGAATATGAGAAGAATCCATCCTCAGTTGTCAAATACATTAACAACTTTGTGAATCCAAAGAAAAATAAGAGAACTTTCAAAGACATTGTCATATGTACTGGACTGCAAAACAGAAACAATTCATTTAACAGCTACAACTCATCTACACATTTTTGTTCAAATATGTGTCATATTTACAATATACATTTATAATGTATGATATAATTAGGTTTCATAAGGTATTTTTGATGGATAACTTTGAATACTTCACATCAAATACTAAAATAAATATGATGTGCAATAATGGGAGAGGTGCAATCAGAATGTCTCACTGAAGTTTGTTTAATGACCAATTTAAGGTGAGGAACATTTGCCTGCATGCAATCCAGCCAACATCTGTAATAAACTTACCTTGTGTTGAAGTCACTAGTAAAATATCTTAAAGTAAATTTGTCTTAAAAGCAACACTTACTCATGCATTATTTCACAAAATTTGCTAGAAAGCATAATTATTTGAAAATACTGTCATATTATTTTAATATATATGACAAATCAAGAAAAAGAGTTATATACATCATTTCTAAGTAATCTATGTTAAAATCTTCTAATATGTCTTCCTTAGCTACAGGTCAAACCATAATCTTCCTGTATAAAGCAGAGTTTTAGCTTGGTTTAAAAGCATATTAACCTTTTTACACCACTATAAAACTTTTAAAATTTTGTAATTGGTTAAGAAATTAGTCTAACATTTCTCAGACAATCAAGATGTTAAACCAAAACTGCAGCAATGATTTGATGAATAAGTTTCTAATCCAACTTAACAGTTGATATCTTGATTAACCAAAAAAATATGTCCTTTTACAATTCAATTTCCTTAACTGACTTTAAAGAAAAGAGTAACTTTTTTGTATTATTTTGATGAAAATATTAAAAACTGCATCCTTCTGTTTTATATTACAAACTTAAAAGTGGGGTTTCAAACATTTCTCAGTTGATGTAGGTACAGCATCAACAATTTTTTTTTTTTTTACACAAATTTCAATTACCATATCATCCTCAAGCTAACTACAGTCAAACCTCGTTATCTCAAATTCAATGGGACAGAGAAAAAACTTATCGAGGGTAAGATACTTAAAGAATAAGTTGTTGGGACTTCCGAATCACTTCAACATATCCATGGTATTCAAGATATCGGTGTTAGAGATACCGAAGTTTAACTGTATATCATCCTCAAGCTAACTATTTCACCCTCATGTTAACAAAACGTAAATGATAAGAAAATCAATGCTGTTGAAAGTTTCCACAAATCAAAATATCCTACATTGATGTTGGCTCCTTTACTGACAAGGTATTCAATGACCTGTGCCTGTCCATAGTCTGCTGCAAAGTGAAGAGGGTACCTGCCTTCTACCTCCTGGTTTATCACATCAGCTCCCTATAACAAAACACTGAAGTCAGTCATTCTCTCATATATCTAAAATTTCAACTAGACAGGAAGTAAACTATTGTTGAAATTTATATTCAACTTTAAATGATACACTTTCACCAGACCTTCACTAAAAATTAAATCAGGTATTTTACAAAATTTAAATGCAACAATGCCATGTCCAGAGTGACACAGAAAAAGATCTGTGTCGTTAAAAAGATGACATGGGAAGATAATCAACTGAAATCATGTATCATACCAGATGGAATCAAACCAAAAATTTTAATCAGTTGGACTTATAAGAACTGTCTTTGAGACTCAGTGAAAAATCTTAGTACATATATCACAGTTATGCTGATTTTAGCAACATTACTTCCTGGGGGGTTGGTTATGGAATGTAATGGCAGAAACAAGTGACCATGCTGTGATGCACACTGATAATTTTCATCGTGGGTTAATAAAATTGGAAGACCAAGTTGCTGACAGGCACATGACAAGTGTAACCCTCCTTAATTCTTAACATTAACTCTGACAATTTTAATGGTGGGCTACGACTCCAAAGGGTTGTTTTTTGGTCTCTGGTGCAAGTGTGATTCATAGTCACTGCATATTTTGCTAGACTCTTGAAATCTGGAAATGCTCATCCCCAACATTTACTTTCAAGTTATTTTTTCCCATGCACTTCAAAAATAGAACAAATAATAAAAATTTCTTTTTCTTTTTTTTTCTCAAATGCTAACTTTATAAATTTCAGTATATCACCACCATGTTCAAATATTGTAGCCCTTCCCATAAAATGTTAGAATGCTAAAAACTGGGGAGGGCTACACTACTGCAGCAAAATTCCTAATGGAAAAAGACCTTCAATTTGAGCAACACATTTCATACTCATACATAAAATCTACAAGTTTTTAAATTCCAATAGAATGTGGTCACTAAATGGCATCTAAATCAGAGGAACTTCATTTGAAAGATGTATGTAATAACTGATCACCATTGTCAGGTTGCATTTTTCCACGACAGTTTCATCATTTTCCAGCACACTGCTGAGGCGATGTGAATATGGTTTACAGTGTGACAACTGAGACAAGCAAAGACCCTTAATAGTTTGCAACAAGACTTTAGACATTTAATCCGCCTATTCATTTAACATGGGAAACATAATGCAGTTGATATAAACAGTGCATTATGATGTCATAATAGTCTGTGATATTCTTTCTTTCAAACCAATCAATTATAAGCAACAACAAAGTATACAAAGGTATGAGAAAGCTTGTCTAGAATTTAAAATGTTTCTGCTACTTTCAAAACAATTTATTTATTTTATCTACAGGATTGTAATTGAAGTATACCACAATGAAGCCACATATTTATAGAGCACTATGGGTAATCCTCATCATTTTTCAGCTGATGAAGAGCAAATCATGTGACATAAATGTGTAATTATTAGAGCAAGCTTGTTGCATCAGCTTCACTCATTATTACATGTATCAGTATGTCTGAAAATATCTTTTACAAATATTGCTAAAATAATTGTCTTTCTGCTTTCCAACATTTGATACCTCTGGATTTTTATGTCCCTGCAACTAAATTTAAACTTAAGCATATTATTTTACTTATCTGTCCATCTAACAAATCATTTATGGTCATAATCTTACTGGCTATCTCCTCCTATAGTTTTCAAGCTAGGATTAATATATCATGCATGTTGTAAGTACTATAAAGGATGTGTATATTGTCACTGACAAGATTGGGTCTGTTAGACTTTGTAATTTTGTGGCAAACGTGTGTGAGAATGGTATAATCGCAACCCTGTAGTTACCATAGATTAGGTAATTGACCTGGCACGTTTGATGCCCCGCCCCTCTCAATAATCAGGTGTTTATATACAGGTATATGATATATGCATTACTTTCACTGGTGCTGCTCTCCAGCTTAAAAGACAAAAATTATATGTAATTAATTAATTTTTTTTCCCTCTTTTATTAGAATTTCACTTTTAAATATTGCAATACACTTCACAAATACACATTGCAAACGACGTTTGAAACGTGCAATAAATTTTACCGCATTGATGAATATTACCTGTTCCTCCACAGTTTTCTGTACGTCGTTCATTTGTCCGTTTTTAACGTTCCAAATAAAACTCGTCATCTTCGTCAAAATATTATTAATGTAGTTTGAAGCAATGAGTTCCCCTCGATCTCCAATCTCGTTGCAAACTAAAACCGGAAGCAATATACGACTTTCGTTCGAAGCAACAAAATTTTTGATTGGTTTAAAGGCCATTACGATCTACCAATAAAACAGACCCTTTTGGATGAAATCATATATTGTCATATCGCGCTTAGAATCGTCGTATTATGATTTTACTGGCAAGTTTGAGCTATATATAAATTTAGGATGAATAAGTAGATAAATTCAAAAAAGCACACCCAAAATAATAATCAATGATAAAAACGATGAAGATAACGAACAATGATCAATCTGATCAATCCTATAAAGAATATGTACAGAGAGCAGTGAAAACACGGACCCCTGAAAACATAAAGTGCCAAGATGGACAAAACATTATTTGTTAACTGGTCATATGTGTCGTCAGCCTTCTCCCTTAATGAAGTAATCGGGCTAATCAGTAGTCGAAATCAGCAGTGTTCTTCTTATATTAGTACTCGTGATTAGGTAGGCCACTTTTCTTCTCTTAATACAGAACTTCATAATTTTGATAAATGAAATGTAATGTTGATAACACCATCGTATTTTCCTTTCACTTGTACAGAGGTGAAAAGAGATATTTCAAATTATGGAAAAGGTGTTGATCAAGACCTATGATACTTAATGCGTTTATTAAAACAAAAACAAATATTGATCATGCTTGCTTCTCCTGTAGTTATTCAGTAGAGTGCTTGCTATTGGTTGATCCCTGATTTCTGGAAGATTTCAACAGTTCTACATAAATCTGGTGATTAGAATAATTGTAAGTCAGTCTAGCTAGTTGTCTATTTAGCAGTTTATTACCAGCTGCTCTTGCTACTGACCCAGGGTCCAGGATCTTCTTAACCCAATTCAAGCAGGTTTTAGAGGGGAAAAAAGTTATAGAATTATCTATCGTTCTTATAAGACTATATTGAACAAGTATATCCAGAAGCTTAAGAAATGTATATAAAGGGTGTTAAGAAAGTTCGTTCCATGATTTACAGCATGCCTAAAATTATTTATAAACAACTCATATACAAGTTTATATGTTTTTAATAACCAGACAGTCCACCTTTGTTTTTCAATACATTTTTAATTCTATTTGGCATTGAATGAATCAAAGAAATCAAAATGTTTCTGAGGTATCTCCCTCCATGCACGGTGAAGTCGGCGTCGTAATTGGCACATTGTCGTTGGGCGCGGATCCTTGTGGGCAGGTGTAAAAGCCGGAATGGGGCCGGAATGAAGGTAGTGACATGAATAAAAATGGCAATATCTCCGCTAATACTCAATATATTTTTATTCGGTAAAGTTTCCGCGCACCTGTGGAACCAGAGCTATAAGAATATATAAAAAAATTTGAAAAAAAACTATGAGGTATATTAAAAAACCCTGCCGGAATGGGAACCGACGTGGTAAAATGCGCTATCAAAATAGGGCAGTGGATCTCGATAAAATGCAAATATCGGTAAAGTTTCCGCGCACCTGTGGAACCAGAGCTATAAGAATATATAAAAAAATTTGAAAAAAAACTATGAGGTATATTAAAAAACCCTGCCGGAATGGGAACCGACGTGGTAAAATGCGCTATCAAAATAGGGCAGTGGATCTCGATAAAATGCAAATATCTCCCAAAGTACATAATATATTTTTATTCGGTAAAGTTTCCGCGCACCTGTGGAACCAGAGCTATAAGAATATATAAAAAAATTTGAAAAAAAACTATGAGGTATATTAAAAAACCCTGCCGGAATGGGAACCGACGTGGTAAAATGCGCTATCAAAATAGGGCAGTGGATCTCGATAAAATGCAAATATCTCCCAAAGTACATAATATATTTTTATTCGGTAAAGTTTCCGCGCACCTGTGGAACCAGAGCTATAAGAATATATAAAAAAATTTGAAAAAAAACTATGAGGTATATTAAAAAACCCTGCCGGAATGGGAACCGACGTGGTAAAATGCCCTATCAAAATAGGGCAGTGGATCTCGATAAAATGCACATATCTCCCAAAGTACATAATATATTTTTATTCAGTAAAGTTATTACTGTATAATACTGTATACAGTATAGTATAATTATGAGATATATTCAAAAACCCTGCCGGAATGGGAGCCGACCGACGTCGACAAAATGATTTTTGTTTTCAAAGACTAACCTCATCATCCCTCATAACGCAAACATGTGATCGCCTTTAAAAACAACACCAGACGATGTTGTATGGGAGTCCCAGTCAGATGAGGTTCCAGATGTAAGCTGCGTTAAGTCGAGCGCTAAAGCCATGGTATGGAGTGCGATGGGAGTACAGGGATTATCCAAACTTCACATTGTTCCAGCCGGCAAAACTATTAATGCTGACTATTATGTGAACAATATCCTTCAAAAAGAACTAAAACCTGCTCTAAATCGACAGAAAAATAGTGGTAGGATCGACGAACGAAAGTTACTTCAATATCCAGGACACGCCACATTTGTTCAAGATGGAGCGACCCCTCACACTGCCTTGCTAACACAGAATTGGTGTGAAAACAATCTACCAAACTTTATTACCAAAGTAGAATGCCCAGGCAATTCCCCAGACCTAAATTGTATCGAAAATCTATGGAGTATTCTGGACAGCGAGGCCTACAAGGATCGGGCAGGTGTAAAAGCCGGAATGGGGCCGGAATGAAGGTAGTGACATGAATAAAAATGGCAATATCTCCGCTAATACTCAATATATTTTTATTCGGTAAAGTTTCCGCGCACCTGTGGAACCAGAGCTATAAGAATATATAAAAATGTTTGAAAAAAAACTATGAGGTATATTAAAAAAACCCTGCCGGAATGGGAACCGACGTGGTAAAATGCGCTATCAAAATAGGGCAGTGGATCTCGATAAAATGCAAATATCTCCCAAAGTACATAATATATTTTTATTCAGTAAAGTTATTACTGTATAATACTGTATACAGTATAGTATAATTATGAGATATATTCAAAAACCCTGCCGGAATGGGAGCCGACCGACGTCGACAAAATGATTTTTGTTTTCAAAGACTAACCTCATCATCCCTCATAACTGAAAATAATGGTGTTACATTTGTTGATGAGCAAAAAGCATTTTTGGTAAATGGTAGCAACAATAAAAAATACGCAGTTACTTTATTTCCTAAACAAACTTGTCAATGTCCCTCTACTGGCACATGCTATCACATCTTAGCAGCGAGGTTGATAATGGGGGACAATATTTCAGATACCAAAAAAGTTGTTAATTTAAAACAATTGTCAAAAAATAATTTGAAACGTACCGAAAAAAAATCTGGTAGGAAAAAACCGCGGCCTAATGATTATGATAAAGATATAATACCCACACCCGATTCTCCCATTGTTTTAGATGAACAAGACGATTTATGTCCAACAACAACAACAAAAAAATAAAACTTGATGAAATGAATTCGCCTCCAAAAGAAAATGATAAGTGGATCCACGGGTTAAACATAACTCATAAATCTGATATATTAGACCCACAAGGTTGGTTATGTTCTGATATAATGAATAAGTCCATGGAAATAATTTCTGAACAATTCAAAAATATCAACGGTTTCCAACTGACAAACCTTGCTCCGGTATTTGATAAAGATTCAAACTCGTGGAAATGTAAAAACAAATTTCAACCATCAAATTTACCATCTGCACAAATTCATCACACCGGTCGTGACCACTGGATAATGTCATTTCAAAATAAAGATAATGAAATTTGTATATTGGATAGTTTAAGTAGTACTAAAAACCATACCATTAACACACCATCCCTTGAAATTCAATTGTCTTTGATTTATGGAAAAGATAAGTCGTCTTTAGAAATGAAAATTTTAGAAAACCAACATCAAAAAAATGGTTACGATCGTGGTTTATTTGCTATTGCCAATTTAGTAGAGATTTGTTTGAACGATGCTACATTTGAAAATAAAACCGAGTATAAAGTAAATAAAATGCGGGAGCATCTAGTAAATTGCATAGAAAACGGTCAATTTACAAAATTTCCACAAGAAACTAAAAATAATATTTCGACTTTAAAATATAAAACAATGAAAATTGGTTGTAATTGTTCTTGTAACTTTCCAGACTGGGTTGATGAAATGATTGGATGTGACTTTAAAGTAGGTAAAAAGAAATGTAAAGTATGGAAACACTGTAGATGTGCAAGAGTGTCTGTGGATTGTAATGAGTGGGTTTGTTCTGAACACGAGCGTGAATAAAAGACATTGAACGTTGGTTTCGTTAATCTGGTGTTGTTTTTAAAGGCGATCACATGTTTGCGTTATGAGGGATGATGAGGTTAGTCTTTGAAAACAAAAATCATTTTGTCGACGTCGGTCGGCTCCCATTCCGGCAGGGTTTTTGAATATATCTCATAATTATACTATACTGTATACAGTATTATACAGTAATAACTTTACTGAATAAAAATATATTATGTACTTTGGGAGATATTTGCATTTTATCGAGATCCACTGCCCTATTTTGATAGCGCATTTTACCACGTCGGTTCCCATTCCGGCAGGGTTTTTTAATATACCTCATAGTTTTTTTTCAAACATTTTTATATATTCTTATAGCTCTGGTTCCACAGGTGCGCGGAAACTTTACCGAATAAAAATATATTGAGTATTAGCGGAGATATTGCCATTTTTATTCATGTCACTACCTTCATTCCGGCCCCATTCCGGCTTTTACACCTGCCCGATCCTTGTAGGCCTCGCTGTCCAGAATACTCCATAGATTTTCGATGCAATTTAGGTCTGGGGAATTGCCTGGGCATTCTACTTTGGTAATAAAGTTTGGTAGATTGTTTTCACACCAATTCTGTGTTAGCAAGGCAGTGTGAGGGGTCGCTCCATCTTGAACAAATGTGGCGTGTCCTGGATATTGAAGTAACTTTCGTTCGTCGATCCTACCACTATTTTTCTGTCGATTTAGAGCAGGTTTTAGTTCTTTTTGAAGGATATTGTTCACATAATAGTCAGCATTAATAGTTTTGCCGGCTGGAACAATGTGAAGTTTGGATAATCCCTGTACTCCCATCGCACTCCATACCATGGCTTTAGCGCTCGACTTAACGCAGCTTACATCTGGAACCTCATCTGACTGGGACTCCCATACAACATCGTCCTGTCGGTTCGGAACATGAAACAAATATTTCGTAGATTCATCACTAAAGATGTAGTTTTCTCAGTCTTCAGCCGTCAAATGTTTGTGATCACGAGCAAATTTCAATCTCTTTTGCCTCTGTGTTTTCGTCAATAGTTGATTTCTCGGTCTTTTAAATGCCTTCCATTTTTTAACTTTTCGCAAATAATTAAAAACAGTTACATGACTCACATTAATGCCTGAGTTCTTAAGTTCCTTGCTGCATTTTCTTGTTGATTTTCCTCGTTTGTATTTTATGTTTTCCACTTTTCTCTTCACTACCCCCACTATCTTCGAAGGCCGGCCGGACCTCGGTTGATCGGATAGTTGTTTATTCTGCTCTCGCCTTCGCCTCCACTTTGTTACCCATCGCTCACTTTTACATAGCTGCTTAGCCACATCCTTCACACTTAATCCTGCATCTAATAAAGCCAAAGCTTGAGCTCGTTCATTAATTGCATCAACACTTGTACAGGACGTCTGCTTTTTCACTGAATTCGGCATATTTATTTCATGACGTAATAGACACTTTGTTTACATCACACTATAGTAACACAAGAGAGTGCACATAGGGAAGGATAACTGCTGATATAATGGGGAAAAAAAGTCTATAGAGTTACCAGTAAAATTTGAAACAAAAACATGTCGTTTTTCTATTTAATTTTTCAAATTTACAAACGGAACGAACTTTCAAAACACCCTTTATATATATAGATATATATATATATATATATATAGATAGATATATATATATATATATATATATATATATATAGTTAATTTTTCTAAAGTATTTGACACTACATGAAGATCTGCTTTGTTACTGCTAGTGTTATAATAAAGGGTATAAAAATATTTATGAAAACACGAAATATGCCATAAAAGAGTCCAAGGCCGAGATAAACCTTGTACGTAAACATCGGTGGTTATTGTTTTTGCCAAATGCTCAGTATTTAGACGTAATCAGTATGAATCTCTCGGATATGACCTTAAAAACGGTGGTCCCTGTCTGGCAGGGAAATACAAAATACAAACAATAACCCCCTCCCCCCCTCCCAAAAAAAGAACCCCAAAACAACGTTAAGAAAACCCAAAAAAAAACAAACAATCAAACAAAAAAACCAAAAAAATTCCTCTGTGAAATGATAACATTTTCATCGAAACTGTAAATGAATATCAAATCTTGGTGTCAAATCTATATGAAACGGAATTTTGACATCAGCCTCAAATAATTTAACTTTAATTAAGAGCACGGAAAACATCTAAATATACCACCATATATAACAAGTTTGGTTAAAATTATACAATTCTATGATTATTTCAACACTGACATATAGGTCTCTGATATCAACTCTGACTATCAACTATCAATGCTGTCCGACATGTTTCATATCTTTGCACACAATCGGTGCTTGTTTTAAATTCCTATTGTCCGAGTCGGTTCATAATACCCGAATACATGACGTAATTAGACCGAATGCTGTCTGGCGTGTTTTATTCCAATTTTCAGGTCGTTCTCTGCACAATGATTTTGACTATATACAGATTACTCCGTTTACCCTGTCCTGATAGATTGCTCACGGCGGGTGTGATCGTTCGACAGGTGATGCTTAGTCCTCATAGGCACATGATCCTACCTCTGGTTTGTCCAGGGGTCCGTGCTTGGCCTACACTGAATTTTGTATTCTTTATAGGAATTATGAGATTAATCACTGTTCGTTATCTTCACCTTTTCATAGGATAACTTTTGACAAAAATACAAAACTTTGTTTTGAACAGGATGTGTTTGTGAAACACTGATACCCCCGGATTACAACAAAGTAGAACTGTAAGACATTGTAGTTGAAAATGTTATAACAATACTGAGAATGTAAAGAATTTTTCATTTTGTTCACCTTTTAAAATCAATGCCGTACGGTTTAATAGACATGGCTTTTACTAAAATTTTCTAAATCTAGGTGAAAGGTCAGTGTGAAGGTCCGCAGGTCAAAGATTTTGGTACCAAAGGAAGGTTTCCAGCAGAAATGTTTTTGATATTGTAAATCTTACAAATGTTTTCCAGACAAAACATGCTTGTTTGTTTAAACAGAATTAGATGGGGGGTGGGAGGGGTTGGGGTGGGACTACAATAATAGACTACTGTGTTTGCGTGTTTCCTGGTATGTATATGATAAAATATCCTGTTGTTATTTTCGTTGTAGACATTTACGCCGATGTGTTTAATGACACTTTTGTCGTCTTATTAAAACTTGTATTTTAAAAAGGTAAAGTACATGTTTGTAGATTAGAGTCCCGTAAATTTCAGGCAACTCTTGCTTTAATTTAACATATACAGTTCAAATATTCGTTTTGTGTACACTTAATTTATCACTGAACTTTTAAACACGATTATAATTTGTTTTAATTGCCCTCTTTTTTTTGGGGGGGGGGGGGGGGTCAACTTCGTATGGCAATATTTTTAAATCACCTGTTTTCAAATTGTTACAACTAAGAAGTGTTCACATTACCACGAACTTTGTAATTTAGATGAGTAGTTATTCGTGCATTTGGCTCCAAAAAAGCAATACTCCAAGAGTCATTTTTTTCTTTTAAATAAACAACACTTGCACAATAGATCCAGGTAATTGAATATACATGATATTAGGCAAGAAGCATATCCTATAAATACCCTCTCCTTATAGTTATAAATTATAATATCATAAGATATGCTAGTATTATTTCATTGCATTCTATACATATGTTATCAGTATACTATTTATATTAGCAACGTCATATTCCTGATTTACACTTGTATTAAGTTGGCTGTTTGTTTTACATTCCGTCGAGAATTTTTCAAATACGAGTATTGATGTTATGTGATGAGACGTTTGTCTCACGCATAAAGAATTATTAATAATATGATCACACGGGTTATTTACAAATAAAATATAGTTTAAACTAACTGTCCGCATCAGGATACTTCGACATCCAGCGCACAGGCAATTATATCGTTTGGGTTCGAATTCACCATTAAAAAAGTACTATTTTAATTGTAAATTCGAACCCAAGCGATATCATCATCTGTGATCCAGCGCAAAGGAGGTGGAACAGGGGCCTCCCTTTTCCAGTAAAGGGCGTCTAGTTACGCACGTTATATTAAAATCATGTTTTATTTTGATCTGAAGTATTCAATATGTGAATCAATTTATTGTATGGGTGATAATAAATGTACTGGTGGTATCATTGGGTGTAGGGAATCATCCTGTTTTTCAGCTACTTTATTCGTGGATATTTGAAGGGTGACATCTTTTTCTCCATTCAAAAAAGACCAGCCATCAGAGTGGATATATAAAAGCAGAAAAGATATTACTTTAATAACACTTTTCCACGGTACGTGGTGAACTTAATCACAAGAAAGTAATGTACTGTCCACAAATGTAATATAGATTCAAATATCTTTTGTTTTAAAAAAAAATTTCACTTTAATTAAAGTATGAAAATGAAATCCCCAAATCCAAAACAAAAGCGCCCCCCCCCCCCCCCCCCCCCCTGAAGAATGGAACTCCCAATATCCCCCCACCTTCCCCCTCAATGAAGAAAGGAACTCGCATTAACCAGTGCTTCTATTTGGATCAAGAAAAGAGCAAATTTCATGGTTTCCAAGTTTCAATTTCCGTCGACATGCCACGTATTCTGCGTTTTGAATTAGTGGAGCGAGATACGGAATCAACAAACGGATGGCAAAATTGGACCCAGAATGTCACTTTCGAAGCAAACGCTGTGGGTGTGTCCACATTTCCAATGTTTCATTACAAAATGTAATAGTAGGCATTCTCATGAACGTGCTGCAGTTGTAAATAATGCGCGTATGAATACAGAACAATAAACACAGTATGTCATTTTAATAACGGACCCCGTGGGTATCCGGGTTAGAATAGGTCCCCAGTACCCCTTGCTTGTCGTAAGAGGCGACTAAATGGGGCGGTCCTTCGGATAAGACCACAAAAACCGAGGCCTCGTGTCACAGTAGGCGTGGCACGATAAAGATCCCCCCCCACCCCCCTGCTCAAAGGCCATAAGCGCCGAGCATAGGTCTAAATTTTGCAGCCCTTCACCGGCAATGGTCGTCTTACTATGAGTGAAAAATTCTCGCGCGGGACGTTAAACAATATACATCTATCCATCCATTTTAACGATTGGGAATTCTGACAGAAGTGAAAGTTGAATGTAAATATACACAGCAAGAAATAAATTTTACTTTTTGAAATTACTGGAGGGTATGAACTGCAACACTTCATGTCGGCATATTTTTCACCAATTTTATGTTTTAAATGAACATTTCACTTAAATCAATAAAACAAATACAGTTTACTTGCTATCACTAATTGATTGTTTTTAACTTCTTTATAAATCCTGATCCTAACAGAAATCGTATCTAATGGGGCGGGCTCCAATCCCCCCCCCCCCCCCCCCCCCCCCCAATTACCATACATGCATCTTTCTTTGCCTATATGAATTTTTTAAAAAAAATTTAAAAACCAGAAAAAACTTAATCTAAAACTAAATCACTGGCTTTGGATTTATTTTTATTCCAAACTAAAAACTTTGATTTCTCTCATGCAGAAGTTCAGCATCACATTATCTCATGTTGACCTTTAATCTTTCTTCTTTTGATTACTGTTCACTTTAAAAATAAAGTCTGCAGGTTTAAAAAGACAAGTGTTGATACAAAAAACATTCATTAATCTTCATTACCTTACCCAAAGGGAGAAAACATTCATTTAATCTTGATTACCTTAAAGAGAGAGAGAGAGAGAGAGAGAGAGAGAGAGAGAGAGAGAGAGAGAGAGAGATAGATTACCACTCTCCCATACAAACTGTGAATCTAATCACCCTACAGCATAACCCATCACAGTCCACACTGTTATCAAAGTTGTAATACAATGATCAATGTAAAATAATAATAAAAAGAACAAACCAGAATACTGTTATAATCTGACATTTTATTGCAGGTTTTTGGTCATCTTTCACACATACTTACAAAGGTCACTTGTACACTGTTTGACAGACTGTCAAGTTTCCTAACAAACCAACTGATTCAAAAAATAACTTAAAGCAATACTTCTCAGCCAGGGATAATGAAGTCTAGGGTAGGGATATTGTAAATGAATATACATAATAGAATAAGGCATGATTTTTAATCATAAACCAATCATCAAAATATCAATGACACATAGGATTTCCTAAAGGATTTTCCCATTACACTTTCAAGCAAAAGTTCTTGATTTTTATAAATCTGTGATAAAAATATGAATTACCCAGTACATATATAAATATTTTTGCAATTCAAAATAGAAGGAAATGCTCTGCATTTATGAAACATTTTGCAAGTCTATAGATACCATTAAATTCCATATCTGCAACTATGTTATTAACAATTTGAAAAATGGCCACCTAAATATGAAGCAGAAAATATAAAGTAATGATAATATTTCAGATTGCCATAGATAAGATGTATATATTGTAATAATTCAGTGAGAAAATTATTGCTAACCAATGTTTTGAAGCAAAAAATATACCAACTGGTGGTAAATGAAAATGTATGATTGACTGCCATAATATGCACTTAGAATCATAAACATAATCATGAATATTAATGAACTCCAAAACAATATGGATAACTTGTCAGCAGCTTTCTGACAGATCCGTACTTGCAGGGGAAAATATCATATGACATTCTTATATGAACTTGTATGTCAGACATCGGGTATTAATGGAAATTCAGTGGGAGAAGATATCAGACTGAAAATAATATGAAAAGCATGTCTCTTAATACTGCATACACTTAATTAACATACAAAATTTTATCATAATGACATACTATGAGAACAATCAGACATCTTCCATTTTCTTCATCCTCAAAACATTTATCATCTGTGACACATTCGTGACACTTGTTTTTCACAGCCAAAGATGAGAAACACTCACAATTAATACATACATACTAATACATACACAATATCCATTTCATTTCACCTATTTATAAAAATTCTCGTATATATGGTGCATAAGACTTTATAAAAACACTTTTATCATGTGAAATACAATGATCTTGAAAGAAACTAATTAAAATCAATTTTATCACAGGATAAATTTTTCTAAAAAATAATTCTAAAAATTTGAAAGAAAATTTGGAATTATATGAACAGTATCAGATCTCACAGAAAACGAAAACAAGTTAACAACACACAGTCACACAGCATACTCAATACATTAAATAATTCAAAAAAATTAGAGTGAATTTTCTTCACTTGGTATATTACAATATATCAACAGCTTTCTATTTACATTATATATACAAAAATACTCAATAGAACACACCCCAAATTGACAATTAAAGTAGCATTAAGAGTGTAATACAAGTTTAAGGAAGAAAGAAATTCTCTATAATTCTTCAATGATATATACTGATTTAATTTAGTTCAAACTTGATAATAAGTAGCACTGTTTACCAACAATCAAGATCCAATGATGCATATATGCTTTTAACAACCATAAATGCTCTAGCTTTAAAGCAAAATGGAAATCACAGTACAAGTATGGCAAATAAATGGTTGCTAAGGAAATATGTTGCCGATGGAAACCCTTTGTGAGACAATACAATCACAGCAGGAAGATCTGGGGGACTAAATATTGCAAAACACCAGTGTCATGACAACACATCAGTATCATGACAACACACCAGTGTCATGACAACACACACAGATTTATCGCCACATTGTCACTATGTAATTATTGCAATGTTTCTATGACAAAGATACAATAACATATTGTCTTGTGAAACTTTGGGCTAAAATCCATGAACATTGCAGCATTGGAATGATTATGATTGAGCACATTTTGTCGTGTCCTCAAATTATGACAGATGATATCTACAATATGGCTAACCAAATCTATAGTGTGGAAAGGTTTTTTGTTGGAAGTGTTTCCTTCTTTTAAAGAAGTCTGTTGATTTTTTTAATCTTCTATTAAACAGAAGTAAGAATTTTCCAGAACACACAAACTCTTTCCACTGTTGGTTGTCTCCATCGTTGTAAAGCAACACAACACTATAGCCACAAGAAATGTTTCACTAATCAAAGTTGGTGCTATCGTAGAAGCAAGATAAAAATCATTAGCATTGCTAGTGGCAATGTTTTTGAAGAGGAAATTGTCCTAGATGCACTGTTTATTGTCCCTGTGTTTTTGCTAGTTCCTGTGGCATCTATGACATTTTCTTTACTGGGGTCTACTGGTTTTTCTTTGAATTTTGTTGCTGAAAAGATGAAATGTAGTAAATTCAATATCAAGCATTTTGTTTTCTTTCATAACAATACACAAAGTTTTTTGCATACTTTAAATAAAATCGCTATCTTTCCAAATGCAGGACTTCAAAATATCTTTGACATGTTCATAAAAATTTAAAATACATTAGATTTCTGAAATCACTTACTTGTTGATATGGTAGTGGTAGTGAGTTTTTGTGTTGTGGTGATGGTGGTGGAAGTGGTAGGTAATGGAGAAGGTGTCACCGGTTTAGGGGTGGCAGGGGTTGTTGTTGTAGATGTGGTAGTGGTTTTGACGGAGCCACTATTGTTCTGTGGGGCTTGAGTGGGGGTGGGGGTTTCGGATCCTGGTGTCGAGACAGTCATCACTAGCCTCATGTTGCTTGATCTACATGCCCCATCTACTTTGTTAGTCATGCCATTGGCATTTCCTGTCGATGTTGCTGTAAAAATTCAACACATTCAGTGAAGCTTGTCTACTCTGAACATGCTTAGTACTACTAAAAAAATCTATGAAAATAGGATTACGAGACTGCTGTAGAATTACATGTACTGCTTAAACAAAATTTTGGATTGTTGACATCCAAATTACAAAAGATTCACGGTATACACATGTACAATGTATGACGATTACTTTAGGTACATGTACAAAGTACATTACTGTAGGGTACACATGTGTGAAATACATTACTGTATGTACACATGTACAAATTATATTAGTGTATGTACACATGTACAAAGTACACAACTGCATGTACACATGTACAAATTACATTATTATATGTACACATGCACAAAGTATACTACAACATGTACACATGTACGAATTACATTAGTGTATGTACATATATACAAATTACATTAGTGTATGTACATATATACAAATTACATTAGTGTATGTACATATATACAAATTACATTAGTGTATGTACATATGTACAAAGTATATTAGTGTATGTACATATGTACAAATTACATTACTGTATACAGATGATTCCACTACAGTAACTTACTCATAAAGTAGTATTTTCCAGGTGGGAAGTCAATCATTCCTGGCACTGACTGGAATCGACGAATGAGAATTGTAAAATATTGCTCTGTGTTGGGATCTGAACAGCTGAGCACCAGTGTAGCATTAACTGGAATATTCAGTCTACAGTTGTTGTATTCTGTCATTGTTACCTAAAATTAACAAGAGTTATCTATCTTAACACACTTTCTCTGTAACATAAAAAAAATGCAGACCATCAATACCATATGGACAGCAATGCACTAATTGTAATTCATTTTTAATTTTTCCTATGTATACCCATAATTCACAATTTTCTCAATTAATTTCCCCAAAAGATCAATTCATTACTCAAAATTCTTTCTTTGGTGACATTAAGCAAATACACATGCAAAATCTCATACTTACAATGTAAACTATGTAGTATTCATACAAGCTAGATGAAGTGCTGGAAGGATAAAGGGGACACCTGAAATCTATACTATCATCAAGTTCGACATTTATCTCGCTGTTTGATTGTCTGAATCTGTAAAGACAAAAAAGATTCTTGTGAACACTGAAGATTATACAACCCTTATGCATTTCACATTTCATAATATTTTTCAAAGCTTTTTAAGCTTTGTTCCCTATAGTCATTGTTCCTTATGCAGCATTACTATATAACCTTTATGCTTTTCACATTTCAGTATTATTTTTCAAAGCTCCCCAGTCAATGTTCCCTACATAGCCCAGGTAATAGGCCATGCAGCAGAGTTAATTATGATTGAACTGCAGTGTTTCATTAGTCACAAAGTGATGAGAGCAGTTTAGAGGCTCCTTTAAACTGAATTGACCTGGCCTCAGTTCAACATGGTTGATGGAAAAGGTTTTGATTGAAAAGAAGTCGAGCTTTGTACTTCATCTCTCTTTCCAAACTAATCAATCAAAGCAGCAGAAAAAAAATCCTTGTGATTATTGTACCATCCTGATAGGAAAGAAAGATAAGTATTGAATCTGTCAACAATTGGAAAGACAAGATTTCCACACCCAAACAAGCAAATGAGAAAAAAAAAGCAATTTTTCTCTATTTCTTGACCTCATGAATGACGATTACTTTGCCAAGATTTCACATTAAACTGTCCCATAATACACTGAAATATTATCAAATTTACATAATGAAAAATTCATCTTTCAAGAGCCTGATCATAAAATGAATACAAAATAATTCATTTTTATACTCCTTTAATTATACAGGGTATAAACTGGAATCAAGCCTTGCAGAAGACAGTCTGTCAGCCATTGTTCTGTAGACCTGAGCTGAAGCTCTATGGTTGTAAACAGGGAGATAAACTTGACAAGGCTAGGGAAGAGTTCACATGATAACCTCTCGTAATTGCAGTCATTCCAATCAAACGCCATCATCACAACTTATAATTAAATGTGACTGATTGGCAATAAACGGAATTTCCATGTCACTTCTGTTTCTCTGAATCAGGACCCACTGTTTTACTTTGTGAAGGAATATTACACTCTAATGAAGCAAGCTTATAAAATACAATCCATTTAGAGTTTAACCTGGCATACAAAATATATGTACTGACATTGTCTTTCATCTTGAAATTTCCAACTGTTTTTCTATATATATGCTGGAAAAATATCAGCTTTTAATTTTCTTTTGTGATGAATAATTTGTACTCTTCCAATATCACAAACAATACCACCAGTAAAATGACAAGAATTTTTTTTTTTCATTCCAATTTTCATGCTTTATGCCTGTAACTTCCACCTCACTAGGTTATCTGATTCAAGCCAGTGTATTCTTCTATCAAAAAATTCTTAACTGTTTAGTAGAATTGCTGGCCACTGTCCAAGCATAATTCTGCCTGGTTAAATTTTCTGTATATGGCTTGGGGGTATGGGGTGAATGTCTACCCAGAAGAAAAATATCTTCTTATGCTTAATTAGTTAAGAGGGTGAGGAAAGCAAAGTGATGGCTGTATGTTTGAAAGGGTAATATTTGTTGGATTTTTTTTCTCCTCTACTAAAAAAGAACCTTTCAGAATGTTCTCAATTTAAAGCAATCTTCTTATTTGCATTCTAACTAGATATAAAGAATGGGATTGGAGAAAATTTCAAAGTCTGCATGAACATTTTTCTTTACTTCAGGAGTATAATGAATATTTCTTAGTAACATGTACACAGCTATTTATATATATATATATATATATATATATATATATATATAAAATTATATATATATTTTTATATATATAATTATTATTATTCCAAATTACCAAATTAGAGCCCAAATGGGCATAACACTGAACATATGTATAATTTAATCACAAATACAATACATGAGGTATTCATTTATATCCACTCCATATCCACTTCTATCCCAAAAGCAACATGCAAAATACAAACTAAACAAAACCAAAAACAAACACAACAAACCAAAAATAAACCATCCAGTAAATCTCACATATCTAAATTAACTGTAAAAGTATATGCAAAACAATTTTGTTATTCACAAATTAGATAAAAACGACTGTCTTGAGACTGTAATTGATGTAGAGGGTAGCAAGAGATGGTGCTGTAGGACAATTAGTTGTTTTATGTAAAATATCCACTTCTACCCATCTTCCCAAAACAGCATGTAAAACTACATACATACACAGTGGCTATATATATATATATATATGCAATCACTGTGTACATGTGTTCCTAAGCAATATTCATTTTATCCCTGAAGTACTAAAGAAACTAATCCATTAATTGTACTCAATTGGATTTGTGATATATTTATTATGCTAATACTTGTATAGATTTAGACTGAGAGAGAGAGAGATAGAGAGAATCAGGATTGTGAATACAGAAATAACTGTTAAGTATTTGCTCCAATAATAGGTAAGAAAATATGGCAGACAAATCTCTGTCTTCAGATAATGAACATTATACATATAATACAAACAAATTTGACAATTGTTAATTTACAAACAAAAATTTGTTTCACTATTGTTACATGCAGCATATGGCAATTCAAATGTCGGCATAATTAGAGTGCTGTACAGCCAGGTTTTATTGTGTCTCGTGTATAGGTGGTACATTTACCCTGCAATAACTGTCAAAAAGTCAGGTGCAAAATAGTTTCAGATTTGCGTGACTAGAAAACGTCACACGCTACATGCCATTTAGAAAATTGCACTCTTGACAATTCCACAAGGAACATTAAGGAAAAGCCCTTGTAATGTACAATTTGTATGTCTTACAAGACATTCAATACAGTTATTAATACTTATATGCAGAGATCACGAAATAAATACATAACTATAAATCATAATTAATTGTCCATTAGGATTAAAATCTCATCGTAAACTTGGCTCATATGGAAGCATTAACACCATGTGATCATCAAACTTTTACTTTCTGAATACAAGACATGCTAGTAGACATTATGTTAATATGAAAATCTGCAAGACTCTTTTGAAAATGTAATTTTTCAATGAGATACTTTAAAAACATCTTAATTTAACATTAACAAGGGCAGTCCAAATTTGGGTAGGTTGAAAATTTATATGAAATGGCACTTCATCAATGAAAGGAAACCATATTCCTTTCAGCAGTAATATTTGAATGGTTTCTACCTTGAGACTTTCTACAAAGATCAAAACGTAGATAACACATTAAAAAGAAATGTCTTCAAGATGTGATGAAATTATTTTTTAATACAGTAATGTTATTGAATTGATATGTTTGTAATTGTTGAGGTTTCTTGATTCCAAGTCAACATTGATTTAACCAAGACAGGTGGAAAAAAGAAATGAACTTAGTGTTATCGTAATCTGAATTGAGGTAATTTATAAATGGCCATTGACCATATACAAAAGAATCTTTTTTCTCCATAACACTTGTTAAAAAAGTTCTCCGAGATTTAATGGCTTTTTCATGACCGCCCATTTTGACATGCCTCATATCTGATCATCGATATAAATAACAGTTTCTGATTAAGCACCTTACTATTTTAACCGTGTCTCATGAGATTCAAATATGACCTATTCAAAGAGGCCATGTCTATTCAAGATTTTTTTTGATTACGAAGTTTTAGTCAAGGCTCATTTCAGTAGTAAGTGACTGCAAGCACATCTAAATTTTAATACTGGCATTGTCTACAGTACACTGCTCTCTATTAAATGTTTTTGGGTTAGGGCTTAAATGGTTGGTGTCTGCGAGGAATTAACAAACACTAACTTATTATAGAATGTGTATTGACATTTCTCAATCTGTGGGAACCTTTCCCAAATTTATTCTCTTTAATACATTAGTAAGAAAATATTACAATATTATTATTTTCACAACTGATAACATTTCCTTTTACCAATCCTTTAATGGTGGCCTACTTTTGTCACATTAAGACGGATTATAATTCTTTCAAGTTATTCAATTTTAGTCATTCAGTTTTAGTCATTTCAATTTATTTTAATTGTTCTTGTAATATTTTTAAAATATAAATTATATCTGAATATATTTTGTTACCGAAAATATATATTTCTTAAGTACGGAATAAATTTCCAGTCTACTCAATACATCCTACAAAAAAATTTCCAAATGTGATCACTCTGTACCAAAAGAAATATGTGACCATATTGTTCCTTTTCATCTGATGTATTGAAAACCCATCCATCATTGAAAAAAAGAACCCCGTCTGATTAAAACAGCCAAGTCCATCTGGAAAACTGAACCAATAACTTGGTGTCTCAATACTCTGTGATGTACAAACATGCTTGGGACCTCTGACACAGACTCGTGACTGTGGATAAATTAATTAATCAAGGATCCTCTCCACAATCTAACCAAAAATTCTCTCTCTCTCTCACTCTCTCCACTGCAAATTTCCTTCTAAAATGCTACCTTTTTATATGTACAGTAATAATGCAATGAATGAGCTGGTGGTAACTGACAAATTATATGTATGCCTCTTTAAAATACTCTAACGTTAAAAGCAAAGCACATAATGGATGATGGTAATTTGCATCACAGCCATGGATGTAAAACAAATAGTGCAGATTGCATTTCCAGACATAAACATAATGAAAACTGTCGTAAAAATTATCCCTTCTCACCTCACATACCTTCTGACAAGTTTTTGGAGTGTGGTGGTAGTTGAGAATAATTTATGAGCCTTCATTTGTGAGCAGATGGAAGAAATAATCATCAAAAAATGCCACTGATGAACTCTTTCACACCTTCAGTATTGAAAAGTCACATCCAGAAAATTGTCACAACAATGACTAGGGAGATACCATCATTAATCAATGCAACCTGGAAAATAGGGGAGGCTAGTCTGCACCGTTCCACAGGAAGCCCAAATTACAGGTGCCCCACAATGCAAATTACAGGTGTCCTTCCATAACTGTCTCTCTCTCATCAGCATTTAATCAAAGCCTGTTGAAAGCTTGGTATGGAACCTTGCAAACCCCAGGATAGGTCATCAAAATTTGGAAAACCCTCCTACAGACATCTTTGAAGAAACTTCCACACAATAAAATTCCTCCAATCAGGCCTCAGTGACTACATTGTATAAAAAGTTTACTGTTGACATTTTTTTTCGTAATTTGTATATATCAAAAAAAACCAAAAAACTGTTCTTTAATACAGATTTGTCTTGATTGTTTCATTTTTGAAAGTAATTTTAAAAATTGTCAATTTTCATTCTTGCAGGATATCAAACTCTTTTAAAAACCAAACATTAAAGAACCAGATTAATCTTTCTAAGATGGACACATGTATTAACAACACAGGGAATAAGGTTAATACCTTGGCAAAAGATGAATTACTGACCACAATTTATGGGTGGTCAGTTCCAATAATAGACTCAAGACAAGATACAACTTGGCAGCTGTTGTAACATGACTTGGGCTGGTTTAGCTGTTGAAGACCAACCAGAAAAATTACCAGACATGCTAATCCCCCCCATCTTTTTTGTCTCAGTAATAATTACAAATAAATTACTCCATAATTGATTAAAAATAGAGGAATCAAGCAGCACTTAGTCTGCAATAATTGCAATTGTAAATGGATTTTAAATGAACCTTTCTTGTGCTCTCTTCATAAACTTTCTCTCCAAATGTAGGATGATTCTTTGCACATGTCTAACACATTCTCTCAATCAATTTTATATGAAAACAGTCCTCAATGTTTTGTAGAACTCAGACAAGGGGAGGAATAAATCAGATCAGTAACATCGATAATCAATTCAGCATTGTGGACCAGAGGCATAATTTTCAATCAAATTGTTTTAAAGTTCCTTTTGATGTGGAGCTATTTTGCAGAATCCAATATTATTTCTGTGAATTTGTTAAATAATGATACAAGAAATATAAATTGCTTAGAAATTAAACTTTAAAAATACATTAAATGATATATTATTTTAACTATCACTTCAAAACCATACGAACTATTTGGTTCATCTGTGAATGAAGTTTGCAGTTACACTACTGAAACAATCCTTAATCCAACCCTTTTCATACATCAATTTCAACATTGATCAAGATGTCTGATAATAGTCTATATGACAATCAAAATTACAAATGCAAAGTTTGATTAAAAGTTTTTATTTCTAACCAGCTAGCACCAACTTATATACAATGCATCACCATGCTAATATTAACAGAATTCAGAAAAATATCAATTAATGGAACTTTAATCTATATATGTTCAGGTTATAACTCAGGGGGCATCTTTATGGTAATACAGTAAATGTAATTCATATGAATTATTAAATTTCAATGGTGTTACTGTATCAGTAGTGGATTGTTCTATCCTTTATAGTAAGCAGTAATCAATACATATTATTACATGATGTGAAAACATGTCATATATGGGGCAATAGAAAATATTTTCAATTACTTTAAAAAATCATGTATTGAATTTTCTGTCATCATAGCAGTAACCAAAATTGGGTTGAGAAACAAAACCAAAAATTGAGA
Source organism: Ostrea denselamellosa (assembly GCA_024699665.1). Classification (NCBI taxonomy): domain Eukaryota; kingdom Metazoa; phylum Mollusca; class Bivalvia; order Ostreida; family Ostreidae; genus Ostrea; species Ostrea denselamellosa. Next base: position 10,156,827 of record JAMZEH010000064.1, read on the forward strand.
TGCCATAGGTGCTGCATTTTGCATCTCTACATCTGAAATCATGCTATATAATATTGTCTGATACCCGAATAAACTTCCTAATGGACAATTCAACATGCACAAAACAAGAGAGACATTTTAAGGGCATATTAAACTGGTGTTGTATCTACTGACAGGCACAACCCAGAACACCCATCAATCACCACCAATAGCTGCCACTACCTTGAGATCAATGTCCATTAGCCCTCCAACCAGAAAATGGGGGCTGTGGGCCTCTTTGCCAGCATTTTGCCTCATTTGGACATCTCCTGATGAGTATACCCTTCTTAATTTCCAGTCTCTCTGGAGAACTCGGATAATGCTTACAATTTGCATTTCCTCTGAAAGATGATTGCACTTGGAAGATGTATAGCTCTCTAAGAGCAGGTCATTGTATCATCCGGACTCTGATTTATTATCAGACATGGGTAATCGTAAGTCACTGGTGTCTGCTGATCAGGGCAGTAGGACATCATATTACCGACTCTACTAACCAAATCCATCTGGCATATACACATACCCAACATAATATAAGCAGCTAACTGTTATATTTGAAAGGAAATGTAGCTTGGACAGGTGATGTCTCTCTCTCTCACTCTTTTTTATTTATTGAATCTACTGTCATTTAAGGGCAAGTTCCTTCGGTTCATTCAGCATACAACTTATGTCTCCTTGTGACCCCACTCTGTCTCCTTGTTCAATAATAAATTTACACAAACCATAATGGTCAGTTAATGATCCAGCTTTCAGGTACATAATGTCATATCAAGATCTGCGCTTGGTATTGGCTTGATCAACAACCATGTCTTGTTAACTTATAGGAAATAACACATGTAATGGTCAAAGCCAGAGTAGTCAGAACAGATAAAAATCAATAGATTTATCAACAGTGTGACCTCTTCTTCATTAAAATTAAATTAATGGGATCTTCATGGTATCCTCTGTGGTCATAGATGATCAATATGCATTGAGCTATGTGTAGAATAGAAAAACTGAAATGCTTTATTATTAACATGAATGGTTTTGTGTGAAATTTTTACTTTTATCCTCTTTTCCCCCCCAAAAACTCTTTTTGTTATGTAAATAGCACTGAAAAATTGATACAAAGATGCAACACATTTGTGTATAGAAGGAGGGAAAAAATAGAGGCAATTTGATTCCAAATGTCTATTTAGGCATTTGTTCCTGTACAAGATATTTTGTCTTGTATGTATTTGAGTGCTGACAATGGGTTGGTGAAGATCCCAACAAGATTCTATTTAAGAAGAGAAACATAATACGTCACCCTCTAAAGGTTTTCCACCAAATGTCTGGGTTGGAACAATGGGCAAACACATTTCCCTCAAGAGGTTGATAAGATCTTTTTTTTAAAAGCCCCCAACACAGTTTGTCAAAGCCACTTTTAAGAAGGCCCCCAAATACTGAATTCATCACAAACAAATATGTTGTAAATCTTCACATTGTTGTGAATGCTAATGATGATGGTCAACCCCTCTGTTGCTCAACCTCTTGTCACACCAGTAGAAGAGGACTGCCAGCTGTCTCTAGTGTGTACCACCAAACATGGAGCAATTGACTTTCACCCCAGGAAGCAAATCAAGAATGGACACCTGAGGCAGATACATGAAAAATGGCCCAATCACAAAACATAACATGGACATACCTAAGATGTTAAGAACATGTACTTGAATGCTTAGATCTACACACAGCAACTCCAGAATTTCCCTCTGTTGAATAACAAAAATGTGGTTTATACGTATTACAAATGTTCTGTTTCATGTTGTGAACTGTTTACATTCATAGGAAGTTGAAACATTTTTCAGTACTTAGAAGCATATATTAATTTTCTAAATTGTATTATTCAAGTGCTTCTCATTTTCAGAGCTGAAAAGAAAAGCCTGAACTGTCTGATGCCTCATTAGAGGTACTGAGAGTGCCAAAAGATCTTTCCAAAGATAACACTAAACAGATGAATTGGAGGAAATTCCAACAGAACAACTGAGAAGGATAGGAAATGCTCCATAATGTACCCAGATGACATATTGTGAGTATAGTAAACACCTTTTTCCTAATTGTTCAGTATGCCAAGGCTGATAAAGCATCTGGGAACAGGTTCTCCTGTTGCATATATTGTCTAATATTACTACATTGCATACTCATGATATCGTGTCCCGTTATATGCTTTAATCTTATATTTCAATTCATTGCTGGCAAGTCACAGGTGCTGCAAAAACAGTTGTGGATGTGAATAACGGTATATATTAATAAATTAATCTTGCAATTTAACGCCAACAAAAATTAACAAAAACTTCTTAAGATGGAATTTCAGAGCATTTCATTCATCAATTAGTAATTCAAGATGGAATTTTGGCAATTTTTTTTTCTATCACAATAAAATCTATTATCTATGCAGACATGTTCACAGTTCATTACATGTTATCATAACTCTTATATGTCACCTCAATTTGAATACTTTGCAGACTTGATATGGGGTCTCCACAGTAATGTGCAGGATGGACCAATGAATAATGCTCTCCTAGAAATGAATTCCAAGTAGGAAAATTTCCCCAGAAGCAAGGTTTTTTACCTCCATAACTTGACATATGCAAACATGATCCTTTCAGTGGACATGATCTATATCATTTATCTAAAGCTAACACATTAATTTTAGTTCTGATTGAATAGTGGGAAATCAACTTGATGTTTTCTGTATCATTCGGTTTCAATTTTGTTAATTATTATACCCTGAAATGAATCAATTATGTCTGAATGTGCCTGCTTTGACAACTTTGTTGCAAATTATGGTGCTTATATGCAAATTTTTATGTGAAAATTTGCAATTTTACTGCAGGAAAAATTGAATTTAGGAGAGGTAAGTCATTAAACACTTCACATGACAATTATTACATCACACTATATCACACAGCTATCGTCATGGCCATCTATGGAATACAATTATTGAGGAAATAAATGGTTAAGCTGCTATGTGAAAATGCAGTCTAACAAAATTTGTATCAAATATAAATGGAGTCCAGAACTTAACTGAAATGTAAATGGAAAGCGTTTGTATAGGTACTCAAAAACATATAAAACTACAGGGACTTGAGGTTATTTGACTTTGGTCAAAAGATCATTTCCCAAAGCAAATTTTAAAGAAAAAAAAATCAAAGACGTATAACTTTAATCCATGCCCTGTATGGATGTAAAGCTCCACTCACATAAACTGAATAATTGCACTTCTTCACCTATTTGAAATTTGGATTAAAAATTTGGGATCAATGTATTGACTGACTTGATATGTGGGTAGGATACTTTTACTGTTGGCTTATTCAATTACAGTGGTTTTAATCTAATAGAATTTCCATTATGGTTGTCACAAGGTCAGGGAGAATCTTTGCTTCAAATTTTGTAGATAAAGTCACACCTGTGTCCATCTAGGTTGTCATGACAATTGATACATTTCATACACACAAAGATGGAGGTGAGTTTTTGTCTGTTGACAATACCCTCCCGATAGTGAGAGTGTCCATTTGCTGAGTTTACACAGCAAATAAGCACCATTTGCACAGGAAGACCTTCGGCATGCCCCCGTGCATCGGGTGGAGAAAGGAATGTTAAGTGAGAAATATTTCACTTAAGTCTCAGAACTTACAGTCTACACCAGTTTTAGGATGTATCGAGCAGCTTCTCTGGTCTAACAGATGTGCATAATTAGGTTGTTGGAAATTCAGTTTGTGTAAGGTATATTTTGAAATTTTTCAGTCTCTTACTGGGGAATAAAACCCATCCCAATATGTACATAAAAAGCTATTACAGATAGTGGCTTCACAGAAGGGTACAGACTAGCACTGTACACACATATCAACACATCATTAACTTCTTACCACTGAAGAAAAAAAATATCAATCATTCGAAACACATTTTGACAATAAAGTTTTTATCAGTGACCCCCAAAACACCGGGATGGCCTGGGACTTTGTCTCCAGTCTAACTTCGTTAATATTTTTTAGTTAGACCTTGTGCATTAGTAATGGAAAGGCACATAATCTGATAATAATGAGTAATAATGGTGATAAAATGGTTGTCTGCTAAGATGAACACATGCACTGAAATAGTATTCCATTCAAGCATATCCAGTAACTGGCAATTTCCCATTCTTGGTTCCACACACCTTAATCTTTATGGCAAAATAATGATCAAGACCTCACCTTTATATCTAAAATTCACTACTTTTCCCTTAAGCATAGTGCCCCTCTACAACATTAGATTTGTTTTATAATATTTCCAAGTTCATTTTTAAGATAATATATGTGTGGACAATTTCACTTATGTCCACTAAGGAGGGTCTTCTTATATAGATTTCACAAATTTCTCGCATGTGAATCTTAAGATCAAGACCTTAAAGTAATTTTTCATGTTTTCAAACATAAATAACCTTTTAAAATAAATCAATACTTTTATGTGAATTTATGCAGGTATGCTGGAGATGTCAATAAAGCAACACCCCTCAAAAAGTCATTTCTTCAATTCAAGTTTTACAACAAAAATTTCTGGTACTTGGCTAGCCAAATGCCAGGATTGAGATCTATTTACCAAGTCGGTATATTAAGTTTGTAGCTGCTAAGCATCAAAGTGTGATGAATTTGAGTTAAAATGTCACTATCAATTTCCACCATTAGTTTCTCTTGCATTTAATCCAAATAATAAAAAATAGTTTTACTTCAACTGTATATCACTACTGTGGGTTGAAAATGTGAAACAGGCAAAAACTGACACCATTAAAAACAACACGGCTGGAGACAGATTGTCACAGCCATGAAAATTAAGCAGTGCTAGCTTGGAGTTGTTCTGCATTAAAATCTAAAGGATATGTCTCAGGTTACTCTTGACCAAAATTAATGGAACTTGATCTAATGAAACACCTTGCAGGACTGACAATAGCAAAACATTCCAGTTTAATGATGTTCCCCTGCCTTCATTCATTTCCAAACTGGGCTGACCTAGGGCATATACACATAAATGTTTAGAAAAAAACCACATATATATTGACTGATGAATATACTTCCAATGAATGTATATAGTGAAAGAAGACTTCAAAATTAAACAGATTCACAGCCTGTTGCTGACTGAATAACTCAGCACCACACTAACACAACTGCAATCAAACTTCAGTCACAAAATTAATCGATCAGTCGTCTTTCCCCAAGAATTTAGAAAAGAGATTTATTTTTGAGATTTTTCTGGACATTTCCCCTAAATTTCATTGCATGGGCTGGGTAGCATTTTAACACCATCATATTTAGAGCCATGGAACATCAGAAAAAATGCAATTACCTGTCATTACTACTCCCGATTAAATTTGATGATCAATACCAATATCAGATATTAGATTCTTTGATAAATGTTTACAATACTGAATCTGAAGTCAAACTTAACCAACATTAAATGTTCATACACTAACATTTTCAGTGCAAAGTAATTTTAATGCCTTCCATTTGACACAACATGAAGTCATGAGAGTAATGAATTTCCTCTCTAACATATATACAGTTAAAAACAAAAAAATTATGTCCTCAGATTCTCTTTTCTAAAATAATTTAAGAATAAATCTCTCCAATAATTAAATGCAAGTCAGAGATATAATGTAAGAAACCTAGAAATTTGAATATTATTTAAATTTCAAAATGGAAATTTGATGCCTGCTAGCTTTCAATGTCCAATATTAAGCTTTATAGCTTTCCAAAACACATTTGGGAGAAAATGAGAGGAATTTGCATTTTCATAGTATACATTATCAATCAATTTGATCACAGCCCCTCATTTACATAAGAATACATGAGATAAGTTGATGTGCACATTTGCGGCATTTGCTGCTTTTTACGCAATCTGAAGTTGTTATCTTTTAATGGAATCTCCCAAATCTGACATATCATTATCGGGAGGCATAGTCCCACTAATGCAGAAGTTCTAAATGCATGTCAACATCAAGATGTTGTAAATGAAGAATGAGGGAAAGTGTTGAATCTTGAATAAAGGCATTGAAAGTTGATACGAAAGAGAAATAAAATTTTAATCACAATGTGTTGTGCATTATGAGCACTGAAACCCCATTTACCTATGCTCATACTATGTAGTGGCAGAATCAAGTGTAGAAATTTATTGCTTGAATTGTCACTGAAGGATAAATGATGTATGCCAATGTCCAATATATGCTATTGAAAGCAGTATAATAAAATAATGTGTCAGGGTGTATGGTATCTTCATGATGTGGATAAATTGACATTTAGGGGCTGGAACCAAAGAACATCTCACCTTTCTTGAGCACTTGAGAGCAGACAACACGACTACCTGAAGTACCTTCAAATCCTCAATGTGAAATTAATTATGACAATAGTAATCACAAATTTGCTATAATGCAGTTGAGTAGTTTTAAGGGAATCTAGCTCCAAACTTCCTCTAGTATAAGGTCAAGAGTTACTTTTTCTGCTGAATTTGTGGTCTTACTATGGCACTAACTGGATCAGACCTCTACTCAAATTTTGTAAATACTCCCTCAGATTTTAGGGAAAAGAAAAGATTATTCTTTTCAATTTCATATCACTATTGCAATAAAAACAAATGGGTGACAGATATCCAAGACCATTTCCTAGGGAGTTGTAAGGGAATGACCAGAATGAACATTAATTCGGTGAACTGAGGTGAAACCACAAAACACAAATTCATAAAATGGTAAAACTAATAATACACACACACACACACATATATATATGAAGAGGAATAATTTAGAAAGTCCTCACAAACTTTCATGAACAGATAAACTTTCACTTAACCAAAATTTCGAAGATAAACTTTTGGTTTAATCTCATTACAACAAGTGGACTTTATCTACCTTGAGTCAACATGAACATCTCATCAAATGGTTGCTAAATCCTCTGCTTCGATTAGCTTAGAGACAATAGTCAATATTGATTCAGAGAAGGACAATAGGGGACCATGAATGGAAGGGGACTTCAGAGAAGATGTCATAGAGTGTACTAGCAACTTATCCACGGAAAGTAATTATCACATTTCACAAAGAAACTTAAAGAGTAAATATTTGCACAACATGCAAACCCGTCAAGATTGCATTTCTCCAGTTAAACTGACACTATGACGCTACATATTTGGAGAGGACTTGCATTAGGACATAATTGGCTAGTGCCAGGTAAAAGATGAATTTCAATGACAAAAGATTTCAATGAAATCTCTCTGGGCATCAATGCAAAGTAGAGTCATCATTTACAAATTTTAATAAGAGATGACTGATAAATAAAGATTGGACTCGACTCAGGTATGAATTAATCAAAAGTCTTTACCTACACAAACACCTCTTAAAAGGCTGGTATTAGAACATTATTGAGTCTGGGATACCAGGTAAAAATACAGCCCTTGTAAATTGTGTTTTTCAAAAATCTCAAACGCAGTCCTGGTTTCAAATGAAGTTAACAAAACTTTGGCTGTAGGAAAATATTGTTGACTCAAAATGATTTATCTTTGAGCATATCTTCATTGCACAGGAAAGAAGAGTGAGCAATAAACCCAGTGTTTTGAATACCAGTGTTTGTCCAGATATGGAGGAAACAACTGACATTTCGAATTCTTGAATTAAAGGATCTTCAGTATTGTTCAAAGCATTCATGAGAGATTGATGTTTGCATGGATTAATGTACTCCATAATCTTCTGCTTTCATGATACACATTTTATTTTCTGTACCAGCAATTTTTTTTTTTTGAAAATCATCAGAAGAAAAAAAAAAGGGGGGGGGGGGGGGGGGGGGGGAGTTAAACATCATCTCAATCACTAGCTTCAAATCAGCCTTACAAACATTGACTGTTAATATCCAAATGTTACAAAACAGTTTTATTGCTGCATTTATTCTTATCAGTAAATTGAAAAGTAAAATTGTTCTGTATGGTTTTCCAATTCAAATTCCTTATTCAAATCTACTCAACAGAGACATATCTTTGAGATATCTACTTTTGTCCCAACTGACAATTTACGTGTTACAAGCTAGAAAATCCACAGTAACACTATATTCATGTGGATAATTTGGGGTGATCAGATGTTCCAAATTTTCCCTTCCAAAGCCCTGACAATTCTAATCCACATGATATATAGCGTTTTTTGTACATGTGATATTTGATCTTAGCTACATTTTGAAAGGATGAAGATCCTTACATGCAAATTCATTACTCCTTATAATGATGCACCATTATCCATAACACTTTTCATTTAGAAAATTTATATTTCGAACCACACAAACCCAACCCCAAAAAAGAAAAAAAGTAAAAGAATTAATCAGAAACTTCTCTTGATCATGTTAATAAAAATTAAGTGTTTAAAGGTACAAGATTTATTAACAGTAATAACAGGTAATTAATATTGAAATCCATCCATCTTCCTAATTTCAATAGCAATCAAACAAACATTTACACTGATTTCACTTTAAGACATAAAACTTCCACTTTCATGAAATGTTGAACAAGTCATATTCTGTCAGCGTTATTGTGTGAATAAGTCTTGGGACAATATGTCACATAAACAAATGAAGATGTATTACAGATTGCCTTTAGCGGACGTCTTGTTCTGAATTTCATGATCTTTATATGATGAGGTTGGTATAAGTTCTTGGGGACATCACTATACACTGAAATATGACCTAGCTGGACAATTATGTTTTGTGGTTAATATATATATATATATATACACATATATGTGTGTGTGTACTGACATTCGGATTCTTGGTTTCGATACATTTGATCAACCCTGATGTTTCTGTTCAAACTACAACAGAATTTGAACTGAGTTTGATCTAACATCATATTTCCAAGATACTTTAAACACTTCATAAAATTCATAAATTTCTTTCTATCCCATCATATGTTTTCCCTAACCAACCAAGAATCTATATTTATGTGTACAACCATATATGTTTTACCAATGGACAATTTATAATCAATGAATATGTTTTGAATACTTTGGAATTCTAAATTGCTATTTTAGAGGGCCTTTTCATTTAACAATAAAATATTTGAATTTTTATTTCAATGCACATTTAGGTTTGGTTTTTTGTTTTCAAAACAACATGTGACTATACATGCATTACAAACAAAACTGTAATCTGCTGGGGTGTTTAACTAATGGAGAAATGGCCGAAGGGAAAAATTGGGAACCAATAGCTCAATCACGTTCTTTACTTAACAGACAGAAAAGTTTAATCTCCCTTTTGTCCCTTTTTCTCATGTATTCAGCTGCTGCCTAAATCAACAGGCTTCTTTTCAAAGACAGTATTACCAAATAAAAGGACACAAATTTTCAACAGATCGCTTGTTTTGAGTTTTTGGGGTTACTTATTTAATTCACTGACCACTTGTTTGTACAATGGGATGTAATTGAAAAGTATTGGGAATCCAGATATTACTTTAAATAAATCAATATTGATTTGGAGATATGTGAAAATTTGGGGATCAGGATGTGCCAAAAAATTTATAAGGTGCTTAGATATAAGGTATGTGGAAAAAAAATCCAATGCTCCCACAAGTGTCAGGGGTGTTTAATTGGGTGAGCATTGATTGGAGGACTTACGCAGTATTAGACTTCATCTGAAAACACTTTCTTAAAGTCCATGAAAGAACCGTAAGTGGATATTAAAACATTCAAGTTTATTCCCATCAGTATAAATCCTATTATCAAGGAGTATACTGCAATGAACAGAACAGGTGTATTTGTTAAGGAAAAACAATGGGGCTTTCACAACTCTCTGCATATACAACAGAGGTACAAGACTTCTGGGGGGTACAAGGATATCGTATAGCAGAGACTTTTCATCAACTACTGCATGCATAACTCAGCACTGAACTGATACACAACATCTGGACAATGAACATTGGGTCATACCCAGTTAACTTGAACAACTATGAACAGTTATAAAAGGGAGACTTACAGAGCTATACAAAGAGATAACTATCTCTTTGGACGTGATCAGAGTGTAAGATTAGTTCATCATGTCCAAATAACTACAAACCTCCAACAAATCACTTCATTAATGCAAAGACAAAATCAAAGGGAGAAAACTGCACAAAAAAATAAAGCCTAAGGGGTAAAAAAAATTGTCAATTAGCCTCATGAAAATCAAAGAAAACATTGATTGAATGATCAATAATAAACAATTAACTGCAATTAATAATATTCAATGTGAATAGGAGAGAATGACTGGTGTGTATATAGAGATTCTGTAGCCTGAAGGTTACATGAACCAAATGAATAGCAATAAATTTGGATGTTAGTGAAGAAAAAGATTGGGTCTCGAAACAGAAAAAAAAAACACCAGTAGTTCTCCTATTTATGTATGTAAGAAAGGAAGAGTTGACAGTTTAGATGACTTAATTAGCACATCAAAGTGCCACGTCTCCAAATGACTGGAGGCTACAGGGAGAGAGAAAAAACTAGCATGAAATTACAGGTATTGTTTTAGATGAATATCAATGGACCGAAAACATTTCAGACTTTGCCCAGACCTATAGCGATGAAAATGTCACAAAAAGAACATTCTTGTGTTCTACTGAAGACATTAGCTCATGTTGTTTGGACAGCAAGCTTATGGTGAAATATTGCTATAGAGCCTCTGGTGTGGCTCAGCTGTCTTATCAGGGAATTAACCAGGGGCACTATGGTGAAAACTTCCTCCATTCTCAACAGGTGCTAATTGAAAAAAATCCTACCTATTTAGAAAGCTGTAAAATGTAAATGTTTTTCTAAGCATATTTTGAATAGAGTAGATTTCTCTAAATATATAACTAATACCAAGCCCTGGTTCTGCTGTCAGACTTAATCATGATTTTCTAAAAACATCCAGTCATAAAGTGTTAAATTTCTTTATATCTCTTAATCTAAATGAACATCTCCCATTAAGGAATTTTCACTGCTACACGTTTTGAAGATCTACATTAATACCCATTAAAGTCATCAATTAAACTAAACATTTCTCATTAAATTAGTTCTGTCAAAGAGAAATAATTCATTCAATTTCTGCACTTCTGACAATATGCCATGTACACATTTCATATCTATCTCTAGTTCATCTGTATATTTTATTCCTTCCAGTTTGAAAAAAAAATATTGTAGAGGTTTTTTTTCTTTTAATGGAAAAGGTACACAAAAATATGTTGTTACAGACACATTAAGATCCAGATTTAAAAGACAACCCCCAGAGAGATAGATGAGGGGCTGTATCTGCTGGGTACAAAGATAGAAAAATTAACCAAACCTCAAAAAGCATAACTATCACCACTGGGGTTTCTATAGTTCATGAAGTGTGAGGTTCATTTAGGACCAAATGCATTTTAACATTGAGAAGAGTTTTCACCTGAAACATGTATTTATAGTCCACATGTAAATTTCTAACCACACTGAACCAAAGAAATTTGTAATTTTATAATTTATATCCCGAAATACATATTTTTAACAACTGAAAAATAATGAAATTTATAATCATTCTATATATATATATATATATATATATATAAAGAGAGAATTTCAAAATGAAATGATTTACATATCGTTTGTTTTAATCTAGAAAAATTCCTGGTTTTCTAACATGTGAAAATTATACATGTATAGCTAAATTACAACCCTAACAAGTTTCTTAACTTGATCCGAAACACGATCTATCAAGCATTGAATCCAACGTTTTGGTCGCAATATTCTGAAATTTAAAGCTGCACTTTTCCTAGATTTTTATCATTCGTGGTATGAAATTACACGTGTGTACAAAGTATAATTCACAGGTTTAAAAAAAAAATTAAAATTACTTACATAGGATTGCTAGAGTTCCAATAAAAAGGGGGCAGTTTTCTTCCCCCGCTGTCCGTGTCAACAACAGAGACCATGCAAATAGCCAAAGGTAGAAATAAACAGAAATAATGGACAACACACGGCATATTACGGCCAACAGTACGTCTGACAAGCCTCAGAATCATGGCTAATCAATCTGATTTTAATTAAAATCCTCATTTCACATGTTCGCTAGGTCATCATTCTCACTTGGCAAAATTTTCATGAAGCGTAATGGAAAAGAAAAATTCACTACTCGCTCTACACTCGCGGTGCTATCCGGTTGAAAGTCTCTATAAAATGTACACAAACTGCTATGAATAGAGAACTCGGTCACGTGGTCAATCACAGCGGGGCACTCCGACAGGAGAAACGCTCAGGTGTGTTAAGTCAGGTAATTATCGGAAATGCATCACGAGAAGTAAATTCTGAGTAGTGCTTACAAGAAACATAATTATTGAAGGTAAATTCGACACAGCCATTGGAGAATCAACGCAATTCATAAACTAGAAAACAAAAACAACGTGCTGTCAGTGTTGGTTTGATAATTTATTTCATTATTATTTGTTCCCGTCATAAATAGTTGAGAACACTGAATATCCATTAGATATAACAGAAAAAGTCCGAATTACTTCTTTAAAATGTTATAGCTTCTAAGACATTTAAACTGTCTGATTAAGGACAATGCATTGTGAAATTAACATACAGCCAGACTGATTCATCTTAATTAATATTTCCTTCTCAGAAATCTTATACACGGGGAGAAGCACATAAATTAGCCTTGTAAGGGATGTGTCAAGAGTTTGTGGTATTTTCTTCTATAGTTTGCATGTGAATAAACATTTCACACAGGTTTATTTCAATGTTTGGTGATGCGGTTTAAATGCAGGTCATCACGAAATGATGTTAAAGAGTTCTGCTATCTGTTGTTAAATCTTTTGAATGGTGTAAGGAAGTAACCCTTCTCATCACAAGCCACAAGTTTGAGCCTTACGTTTTCATATCTAATGTGTTTTTTGGAATCATAAAAAATAAAAGATGAAATATGTTTAATTTGGTCCCACTAAGAAAAAACAAACATTGTTGACAAGAATATATCCAGTGTATTGTGTACCTGCATTGATACAAAATTGCTAGTAAGTGATTTTTCTGTTTGAAAGTATTAGCTGAACCATGAAATTTTCCAGAAAATTGGACTTAGAATGCACGCCCAATTCCCCATAATGCTCTATTTTAGCATCATGAATGACATCGATTACGCATCCTCTCTAATCATTCTACAATTAAATTACTGGCAGAAGTCAGAATTTACGAGACTTTAAGTTATGAGCATAGGTGCTTAAATGATTTTAAAGATAAAACAACAATTACGTGTCCGATAACTATACATATTTTGCCAGATTCTGACTAAAAGCAAAGGTAGATTGAAAAGATGCAAACTAAATTAAAAGTTATTCTTACACATTGACAAGCAAGATGAAAAGAAGAGCAGGGGTATGCACTCCGGGTCATTATGATGTATAACACTGCAGATTTTAAGGGAGTACTTTTCTGCAACCAGTGAATCGAAGTGCAAAATCAAGGGACATCAATTATGAATGGTATGATTATGAAATGAAAGAAAATGATGAAAATAATCCATAATGTATAACCCTACCGATATTTTACATGTATTGGCAATTTTAGTGGTAAATTTGGATTCATTGAGTGTTAAATTGAAATGAATTGTTCCATTTTGAAACCCTCTATGGTTGCGGGATTTCCAAGACTGCATTCTGTAATCATACCATAATCTAATAATGCTGTCTCAAGAGTCCCTTCATTTGTAGGATGAGGGTAACATCGAAACTTTGTACCGCCATGGATTGAAACTTAATCCAAATCAATGATTTTACATTCGATTCCAGAAAGATCCCTGTTTTATGCCACTCTGATCACATTTACATCTATATTATACGTTTCTGTACTATGAAGAACTACAATGTATAGTTGTAACTTATACAGCATGTGTAAAAAGAGAAATTGATTTCAGTTGTGAACTTTAAATGAATAATGAAAATAAACACAAATTAAGAATTTGTTAGATGTTTATTGCCACTGAGGAAGAAATTATTGAAAATTTAAATATTCCAGTAAGATGCAGTTTGGAAAATTTTGGTTTTTTTCCTTCATGACAATGAAGTAGTCAACCTTCATTTGATCAAGTTTACGAATTGTGTATCGTTCCATGTGTGTCAAAGTAAAATGTCTAAAAATGGATGTCTAGTTAACAAACTATAAACTAATTTATTTTCTGTCATTCTTTTCCCTTCGTGTAGATGTCCCAAGATTACAAGTTCTAGATTTTAGTGAGTAGCAAAATGCTTTTAGAGGACATATTTTTTCTATAATTCAATTTTCTCTGGCCCTTAAAAAATATCCTAAGGGTAAATCATTGTTATTTAATAAAAACTGATGTTAATGGATCTACCGATAACACTGTCGTATTCTTCCTCAAACACCGTACACAAAGGTTATCATACACAGGAAGCCTCAAAGCCTCCAACACACCATTGAAGTTATCTGTGGTATACCCGAAACGGCACCAATAGCCTTTCTTCAGGTACACCTTATTATCATATCAAATTCAGGCAGGCATTTTCTCATTGTAGATGAAGAGTCAGGTTACATGTCTATCTAGTCTCTCTCACCTAAAGAAAATCGTGTTCATCCTTGACAAATAAACCCAATAAACTGCAGTCTGAATCAGACAGATCAGTACCGGTACCTAAACATGATTTATGTTTTTATATTTTCAATATGACCCCTCTCTTTCCTTACAAAACACCAGTATATCATATATGTTATCTTTAGGACTTTTTTTAACATCAGGTTATGCATTCAGGAGGGACCTTCCAATTAACTGATATTGGGTATTGTTATCTCCCCTGTTTTTTAAAATTAACTTTAATGCACCTGGTGTTTGCCAGAAAGATACCTGGATATCTTGCCAAACTCTGTACTTAATTGTTATATGTAATTTATTGGAAATAAAACTGTAATTAAGTTGCATGTATTGTTGCAATGATTTTTCAGGGCCACTGAGAAAGCTCCCATCTCTGTGTTCTTCAACCTTTGCATGCCCAAACAATCATGTAGTAAATTTTCTCCTCCATTTGTTAACAGAGAGAAGTTCATAAAAATAATGAGGAAGTGCTGGAGTTGTAATGGCCCTAATAACCATCAGCCTGCCCCTAAGTCAGATCTGTCTGCACTGGCATATCAACATCTACTTAGCAATATGACCACCAATGCAGATGTACATCACTTCAGCATCAAGGTCGCAATAGCCATGTCAGAACTTTCTGATCTGGCATCTAGACATCAGTACATCACTAATTACTGAGCAAGAGGTGTTATTGTTACAACATGTTGAGTTTGGTAAGGATAGCAGTAGGATATTAATAAATACCCAAGTGGCAGTCTGCTTAATACCACTTATTATCCAGTATTGCACCCTCACCATCATGTCTAATCACTTAGATAGGTAGACCTCAATAAGCTGATTATGTGCAAGAAATTATCTATCGTAAAATTTCAATTGCATGCACTTGAAAAAATTCATTGCATTTGAAATAGTATTACAATTATGGAAATGCCACATTTCTGCCACTTGATTTGTATTCAAGTCATATCAATTTGCATGGGTTCTTTTGAAAGAAGTAAAAAAAAACAGTTTTCAATAGTTTATAAAGGCAGTTCTTCCAAAAGAAATGCTGAGATGTCTGGTACCTATCAGGACTTAAATTCAGGATGCGTCAAAGATTGATCGTTGCAAAATTCACATCTTGATTTGTAATTAAATGTCAACTCAAAGGTTGACTGTTTTGTATATACATTTTAAGTTGTGCATCATTTCCCGTGCACGTCTTGCCAATTTCAACCATCAGGTGCAAGGTTTTCTTGACAATTCAATGCATTTAATTTTCTCCATGAAATTTGTTTCTTCTGAGCACCTCCTTTTTTTCAACATCTCCAAAATGAGGGACAGCTTCTCTTTCTTTCAGAATCAATATCTATAGCAAAAATAGGGCCATCAAGTACAAAATTTTAGCCCAGATTTATTTCCATCTGACTACATGTTGAATAAGAACCACATTCTGTTTATAATCCTCAAATTCATAGGTGCAGAAGGCTTAAGCAGCTTGGCCCTTCCCCTAGTCTTTTGTGCGTATTTTAATGAGTCAAAAAGTTATGAATATCATATTCCAATGTTGTTTTATTTTGGATCTAGCACCTTTAATCATTTCTATTGTTTGCAATTGATAGAAAAATATCTTAAGTATTTAAATTCTCTAATATGATGGAAATCTAATTAATTCTTGTGGTGATTTGAATAATGCAGCTGCAAAGTCAGAACCATTTTTTTATTCATGTAAGGTTGAGAACATCAGGGTGAAGAATCAAACACCTAAGGAATGGATGAGAAAAGGACACAGAAAGTTGGAGAGAAAGAAGTAAGACATTAAATTGGTGAACAACCATGTAATAGTTAAGAAAAGGGGCAAAAAGTATTTCAAGTAAATTAAAGGCTTTGATTTAAGAATGCATCCCCTTCAGCAACTGTTGCTGTAGCTCCATAAAACACATACGTATCAACAGGATGAAAGAATAAATGCACAAACATTTAATTTATGTGCAGATGAGGCTGATTATCTTTATGGATGACTTTGTTTTATGATTCACATTAAACATATGCACAGGTATGGAAGTGAATGGACATGCTACTGGAGAAGGCAGTATCTCCCGACCATCATCTGCAGTCCACAGGGAAGATTTACCATCAGTCAGTGTGTGTACTACATTATTACAGACCATGCAAGCAAGTGAGATTGCTCATATTGCTTTGGTCACCTACAAGCATTACTTGATTGTAAAATATTTTATGCTGGGAAGTTTCTTGATATTTCTATCACAACTCATTGAGTAGTACATCATGCAGCTTTTAGGAGCAAATTGGGGCAATCATCAGACTCTGCCAGTGAGATACTGCGTTGTAGTAGATCACAAATTTCACTTGGGTTTTTTGCTATATACTCAAATGCTGCTTGGAGTTACAAACAGGCATCATCAAAAAGTTGATACAATTTTCTGGCTGTTGATAGAAATTGATTCCCTTTGATCATTCAAGCATGTAAGTTTTATTTTCATTGCAGAACAGGATTTACCTATCTTTATGATGATTACAGATTTTCAATTCAGTTCAGAAAGGCAGTGATGCAATGATTGAGGAGTATACAATAACCTTACATTGCAATCTAACATCTGTAAAGTAATCTTTAAAATGAATTTTTAAAAAAAAAAAAAAGATCAGAGAACAGTTTTTTTGGCTATCTTTCACAAATCTTAAAAACTGGCTGGGGTGTTTCGAGTTGACTGAAAAGAAGGAAGACGATCAAAAACCCATCATGGACCTTTGTTATTTTTCCTATTGAAAAGACATAAATATGGTGTCATTGTTGGTGCCTATCTGTACATTTTCACACTTTGTTGATGTTGGGAATCTTCAAAATTTCACTGTAAACAAACCCAGTCACACTGGACAATAGAGTTTATGAGTGGTCTGTGGTGGAAGGGTGTTTATTGGATGACCACAGGGCAACATTAAGGAGCATAAAGACATGACTGACCTCTTCAATTTTCAATAATGACTTTGCGACAGGTTGAAGTTTTTGGCTTTGACGCTTTTCTGGGGTAATATCACCTTTCCTATAGTTTAGGTGCTTGTGTTTGAAGCAGTACCCAATTATCTGAAGGGCTTTTCTTAACCCTCGAAATTTTTTAAATGCAGTCGTGCCAGAAATTAAAGTTCTCAGTCATAATAAAAGACTGAAAATGAAATGAAGAGAAAAGGGATTTTGTATTGAATAAGTGAAAATCTCTTTTATTAATAACTTGTTGCAGCTTTGTAGATGGATATTTAATTGCAATTTAGGTAATTCCTTCAATGTAACAGATCATATGTCTGCCAAATGTTCAGCTGAATGGGTAGCTGGCACCCTTATGCAGTACACCTTCCATTGTACACTGCAGACTTTGGCAATTAGCAAATGGCTGTAAATTTTGTTCAAATGGTTCTTTTATATTGCAATAATTACAGTGTATACATTTCTTTGGAACTGAAACTGAATACAAACAGTTCACATAACACAGTTATTGGAGACACAAGTATGAAAGATTTTTATGATGCATACCTAGCGCATTCTTTGTAATGATTGCACATTATGCATAAAATAGGTTAATTCTGTTTTATTCTGTGTTGCAAGCTTAAATGGGAAAATAGTGTTCTCTCTCTTAGTTTTGCAGATCCTTGATTATCTGTTATCCTACCTGTTCCTCAAACCATCTGTAAAGGAAGTTGGGACTTTTTCCTGCTGCCTGCTAGTCTGACAGAACAGAAGACCCAAGACTCCCAGATGCCTGTGTGCATCTCAGCCATTACAATGAAGGGATTTCCCCAAAATGTCAGACATAGCCTGATAAAATTACATTGATAAAACTCAATAAACTAATCAGCTATCATGTTTTATGATAAGAAAGAGACTGTAAAGAATATATCACTTTTAATTTAAAACAGATGATTTGTTACTATTGGCAAACAGATATTGTTAAGTGGATAAGACAGACATGATATCGGGAAAAGACCAAATCTGGAAGCTGCATTAAACTTCTTGTACACATCTTCAAATTTTTCAAAAGAAATGTTTTAAATTTCACAATTTTTACTTCAATAATGCCCAGCTTAAAGGCTGCATTATATATACAGCATTTTCTTTTAAATGATGCAAAATTATTTTCATGATATCTGTTGCCAGGTCAAATTCATACAGTGCAAGCAGTATCAGAGAGAGTGAGAGTCATTGAACATGTATGTTATATTTCCATACTTATTCCAGTCTACTTATATGAAATTCAAATTGACAAAGAACAAATTTTTGCTTCAGCAAAAACATCTAAACTAAGCCATTCTTTGAAATTTTATCACAAAAGAATATTAATTTAGAAAGCTGCAGGCTGTGTTTGAAAATCTCAACAGATACCTCACAGATCTGATTATGAAAGTTAATATGAACTTCAACAAAGAAAGTCCAATATGGACTGACAGTTTACAGCAGGGGATTTCGTAAACCTATGATTATCTCTTACATAACCCCACAAAATCACAAGGATTTTGCAGATTTTATGTGTGAATCATAGAAGGTATCAATTTCCCCCATAATGACAGATATATCTCTTATAATAACTCTGTTCTCATACCATTCCCTTTCTGCAGGTATATATTTTAGATGGCTACTTCAGAGATCAAATTGATCAAGGATTTACAGCAAAAATATAAAACAGTTCTGTTTCCTCATCAAACCAATGATTATTCTATGTGTCATCAAGAGATATTGAACACCTGACCTCATTCAGCTCATGTACTGATTAACCACACACTAAAGGTGTTGAGTGGATGTGTCCAATTTTTGCATGTACAAAACATGTTAAGTGGGAATATATTACTTTGTTAAAAATACAAAATATACAATACAAAAATATAAATATATATAAAAGTATATAAAAATACAACATATGACATTGATTTGACTTCTTTAATAAACTTGCATAGCAATTTTCATGTACATAATCTGTGTCTAGATCTGGACTGGCTAAAAAGACCTTTACAGTGGTAGTTGTAAATAATTTGTATATCATATTTTCAATTATACAAAAATTGTAGTCACTGTCAGAATTTTGTTTATCATCTATTTAAAAAATAAAGGAGGAGGTGAAATAGCTATTAGATTCAGCCCCTTTTAAAGTGGTCAATAAAAGCAATTCTACTATACAAAAGTTAAAAATTTTATACATAGACACCACAGACCATGGTTTCTGAATAATTATAATAGTTCTCTTTGTTTTTTGTCATGAGGAAAGCTGAAAAATCAACTGATTTTTAAACCTTATAACAGTTTTCATCTTTCACTTCTTCATGAATAATGATAAACAATATGAGCAGGTCTAAACTAAAAGGTAGAATATGACTGGACTTGTTATTTCCCTGTGTACAAATCATGTGACATTATTTTATTTGGTCATTGATTGATTAAATA
This sequence comes from Ostrea denselamellosa, assembly GCA_024699665.1. Classification (NCBI taxonomy): domain Eukaryota; kingdom Metazoa; phylum Mollusca; class Bivalvia; order Ostreida; family Ostreidae; genus Ostrea; species Ostrea denselamellosa. The sequence continues at coordinate 10,176,849 of JAMZEH010000064.1, forward strand.
TTGTTTAACGTCCCGCTCGAGAATCTTTCACGCATATGGAGACGTCACCATTGCCGGTGAAGGGCTGCAAATTTAGGCCCATGCTCGGCGCTTATGGCCTTTGAGCAGGGAGGGATCTTTTACGTGCCACACCTGCTGTGACACGGGACCTCAGTTTTTGTGGTCTCATCCGAAGGACCGCCCCATTTAGTCGCCTCTTATGACAAGCAAGGGGTACTAAGGATCTATTCTAACAACCCGGATCCCTACGGGGATATTTGGTCATTGTAAATTGTGCTGGAGTCGTGATATTTTATTAAAATTGGAAGCCATGCATGGTTTTCAATGAATATGCTGTATATGTGATTAATAATTAAAAAAAATGTATATTATTTATTTGTCTTGGTGTGGTGAATATACCTAAACATGTTTAATGTTCAAAACTTGAAAATTATCAAAAATACATTCAGTTATAGATACCACCACTGAAAAATTAAATCAGAATCAGTACAATTCTTACTTTTATTCAAACGGTTATTTTCAACTATACAGAAATTATGTGCGGAACTATTAACATCAACATATGTTTATTAATATATTCATAAGTGCTCACAAAAAATAAAGAAACCCCCCTCATTTTTTCTTGGGCTTTAGACAAATGATGTGTGTGTGAGAGAGAGAGAGAGAGAGAGAGAGAGAGAGAGAGAGAGAGAGAGACTCTAAAGTGTGATATGTCCATGCCAAAATGCAATGGCCTGTGCCAAAGTACTATCATTTGTTGAATTTGCGGACGCCAAAGTACAATGGTCATATAGACAGGCTACGCCAAAGTGCAATGGTTTAGCAGGCCAGAATGCAATGGGGTGTCATTGTGTCACACCAAAGTGCGATGGTTTGACAATTGTGGGTAAAGTCCGTGTTTGTAATGTCACATCATTTGGAATTGTCTTTCAAAATCCAACCGAAGAAATGAAACATCAGTTTGCCCTGATGAAGGTATTCTAATGGATAAATTGAAGAAACAGGAGATGAATGACCCTATTCCAGAACAGATTTGGTTTGTCATAGGAAAAATTGATACTCAAACTCCATGTACTTTCTTAAAAAGCAAATATCAATATGTATGATTTTTATCAACTAATATACTTTAATGCCTGATTATTACTTCCTTTGCACATGAAATAAATTTCTCCTGGGGATGGATATACAATAACATGAAACATTCTAAATGATTTCATGTTTGAAAATTTTAATATTACAACAACTAACTAGTAATTAAAGAAGTTATCAACTCTCCTTCTGTATTCTTGGTTCATTTATATTATTGTAAGATAACGTTAGAACAGTCTGTCTTTAAAAACTTCTCCAGAATTCTGAACAAGATTCAATTCCCAATGAACAATACCTAGCATGGGTTTCTTCGCAAAACAACCTGTTATTTTCTTCACAATGCACACACTACTTTTGTTTTGCTTAATAGAAATTAGGATTGGGATTACAGAAAACAAAACTGGAAATTGGTATAGCAACCAAACCATGACATTGCACAATTTCACACCACTTTAGTATTTATCTGTTTCTGCTGATCTGAAATAAGTCTTGATGAAACTACGAGACTAGATGTAAATGAAAAATTTGAGCAGGTTATTTTGTAAGTATTTAATGATATCATGTGGTATAAATTTTGCAGAAAAATCAGTTTAGCAATAAATCCATTCAGTAATAATGAACTTCTCTTACCAAGCAATCGTTATTTAACAATTGGTCAATGATATGATAATAAACAACAACATCAAAAACAGAGATGTTATTCTGCCTTTCAAATATCAATTAAATTCAATGTTTCAAAGTCTTGAATCTTAAGAAACGCTCAAAACCAATTAGCACTATTTTGATTTTGCCCATTGAGATTGGCTCAAAGGCAATATAAATGCAAAATCCTGCATGATCACTAGAAGGCTCTCAAGCAAGCTCGATGCCTTAAATACCTTCTTCTCAAGAACCACTGAAGCAGAAAAGTTCAAATTTATATGGCAGCTTTCTGACATAGTGCAGATTCAAGTTTATAAAATCATGGCTCCTGGAGGGTAGGGTGGGTGGGGACACAATAGGGAATCAAAGTTTACATCGAATGTATAGGGAAGTGTTGAAATATGGGCCTAGGTGACTCAGGTGAGCGATGTGGCCCATTGGCCTCTTGTTTTAAAATGTCACTTTGGGGTACAATATATTGCCATACAAAATTGAAAGTTTTTAGTAATATACAAACACAACCTAAATGATTTAACTTTACCTACTTGCACCCATATATTTCCAGATCAATGAAAGTATGGGCAGGATCAAATGCTGATGAGAATTTCAGCTAATGAGGAAAACCCAAGCTTAAATCTTATATCTGAATAGAGTTATACTTGAGTCATGTAAATTTGGACATGAAAAAAAGAAAATTCATTTTTATAAATATATTGGGAGCTGTTAGCATATTACTAAGTTATTTCATTAGGGCATCAGAGCTTCATGCCAGAGTGAAGCATTGCAGTTCATACCCTCATTTATTTTCAAAAATTGATATCATTTCTTATATTTATATTCCACCTTCATTTCTGTTGATATTCTCAGCCATTAGAATAAACTTAATAAATTTATCAAGATTCATACATGTATTATTTACAACTGCAACGCATTCATGAGGAAATGTCTATCATTACAATTTGTAGAGATATCAAAAGTAAAAACAATGGAAATCATGGTCATTGTATTGTAAGAACACCTAGAGGTATGGTCTGTATCAGAGACAAATTTCTTGACATCTTGACATTTTCCTCTGATATGTAAAGCTGGTATCTGTATACACTTCTGCTGAAATGAGGCAGATTTTCCCAGACTACACTGATGCTGGATTCTGTGGAAAAATGTGGATATTCAAACATTTTCTCTTTCTCTAATCTTTGTACAATGTTTATCTTTCTTTCCTTCAGAATGACCAGACATGATAAATGTTAATTGGAAGACAGCTTCAGTAGACTGCTCCATCATTTTTTTATCCATCAGAATTCAGATATGGAAAAAGAGCTTCAATAACCTCGTTTCACATTTGGTTATTTTGCATTATTTTGAAAGATAAAAAATGTGAACAAAAAATGCTAAGACCAGGCTTTGCAGAAAGTGTAAGACAATTGCCACTAATGGAAACAGGCTGATTCTAGCACAATGGATAATATCTTCCCCATGGGCCCATTCCTGGAAATAATGCCATTTCTCAGAGGGTTTTTTTTTTTTTTAGGTATTTCAGAGTGGTCAATTTCTCTCCATTCAATCTGGCTTATAAAAGGGTACTTTTTTCTGTAAATTGATCACATAATTGGAATTCAAAACAATATTTTAAATGCATGCTGTTTTATATTGTGTTAAATATGGAAAATGCAGGTCATGATCAGTGGCCACCACCTAGAATATGACAGATTTGTAAAGTAACTCGAGCAATTCCAATCTGTGAAATATTCTCTAAATATCCAATTAGCATGCATAATTGCATATTTGATTTCATTTTCCTTGGAATAATAACAAGCCGAGTTGTTGATTGAAAATGGAAGAAGTGCTTTCACATTTACTATCAGGTCTTAATTCTTCTGATTGGCAGTCTAAAGTCCTTTGCTAATTTCATGTTTGGCCGTTTTTTGCTCTTAATAAAATACAGAAAACTAAAGTTATTGAAATTGGAAGCAAACATCTGAGTCACTCAAAATTCCTATCAAGAAAATTAGAAATTAACGAATAAAAGAAAGAACATTAATTGAAAAGTCATGTTCATTTTCTACTTCAAATCATTTGTCTTCTTTGTTAAATTGTTCATTAGTAAATGACGAATTTAAGAAAAATGACCTTCTGAAGCAGATTTTATGTGAAGATGCTTTCTTGTTGTGATTTGTTTGTGGAAAGAGCTTCTCTAGAGTCTTGGACTTAGAAATATTGCTTCAACATGAAATATTAAAAATTGTAATGCTTAATTTCACATTTCTTTTCATTACTAATTACACTCCAATTTATCAATATTTAATATAAAACCTAATTTTGTAATAATGCTGGGAAATGAATGTTATTGAAATTTACAATGCTGGCATAAAACCAAACTCTCGCCTCACAATGAACAATTACCACATGAGAACGGGAGTTTTCCATTACAATTGCCTCCCTTGAAGACATTAATCATAAATTTGAGATGTTACATCACACTCCTATCTAGTAATGCCGGGCAGCAAGTGTGCTACAGGATTCAATCCCTCCTAATATCTCAGATTGAACATGATCTTAATGGAACTCTGTGCTAATTGCATGAAAACAAAATTATGGGAAAAATTATATCTTGTTGTGAAAAAGAAGGGTTCCACGAAAGAAATTTGATTACATTTGTAATACCTTGACATTTATACCATAATTTTCACATTAAAAAAACTTATAAATTGAATTAAAATCTGTGAAAAAGACTTGAGACTTGAAAATTTTATAATTATTTTTTTCTAGCTAATCAATATATTGAATTACAACAATAAAAAGTTTGAAGTTGTCAAGAGATGATGTGGCAAAGTTAGTGGTGTTTGAAGCAGATCTAAGTTGCGAACATTGTATATCCATTAATATTTAATCATGTTGCCAGCATGGTTTTGAAGAGGATGCTGTTGCCATAATGATAAATCTACACTCAAATGTCCTTACTTCCACAGAATACTGTCTTTACATTTAATAATTCATAACATTGATATATATATATATATGTGTGTGTGTGTATACATATATATATATATATATTTGTGTGTGCACGTACATATCAACATTTTGCACAAGTTATATCCCTTCTCTGCCATCTTGCAGTTTAAAAATAATACTCCCCTATGTTTAACATTTGTAATTTTCTGGTCTGTAGTTTTGACATTTGTTATTTTTCCAGTCAACTACAATAATGCCCCAGGGAGGGGCAGCCCATAAACTTGTATGAAAATTTAATTATTAGCTAATAATTCACAATAGCAACCTCTTACATTAGTAGGGTAAAGAAGGAAAACTTGTCATTCACCAATTGACCTTTGGTTTACCCCACAAAGGGACGGAACTCATGGCAAAGTGTATTGTAAGACATCTAAATTGTGAATAGTTTGGTTGAAGTATGAGGAGAAGAGATGGAGATAAAGATATTATACCAAGATTTGTATAAACTTCCACCAATAATTTTTAAATGTAAAAACTTAAAAGTTTTTGGCAGCATGTAGTCTCTTTCAGTGATTACATAAGTAAATGACCTGGCCACCAGCTAGTTAGTCTTGTTTTTAACCACAATTCATCACTTTTAAAGTACAAGAGATAGCAACCTTACATCTTATCACATGGCACTTGAATTACCTTCCACAACCAATCAGAGAAGAGATAAGAGGCAAATTGCAACATGCCAAGATGCACAGTTTTAACACAGTTTTCTGTGGCATCATATGCATGCTCTTTAACTATACACACTTAGTTCATTAAAGAAACTTAATTTGACTCCTAAATACATACAATACAAAATGTTTCTCAAACTGCAAAAATACAAATACTACAATACTATTACCTGTGTTTATTACATGTACTTATCATATCAGTTGTAACATCCAACAATAACACTAGTTATAGCATTTACACATAATTTCAAGTTCTGAGGATAGCTGTGCACAATTTGGTGACAAATTAAATACTCATTTTAGAGATGAAGTTAATCATGAATGTTTGATATGAGTGTACTTTTGATTAATCACAAAAAAAAATATACATTTTACTTCATACAATTCCATCACACAAAGATTTAATTCAATAAAACCAGAGTGATGTACAATTTACTTTCATTCTCATTCTCCTTACTGCAAACCAATTTCAATGCAAACACCAGTAGTGAGTACATTTGTATTTAAGGGGAATTAATTCAAAGCTATTGATTCCTGTATGCTTTCCCTTGATAAGATTCAATTAAAGTGGTTCATCAAAAAACTCTTGAAAATTTAGGTAAAACTGCCAATATATCTTGATTAGAGATCACTGAATTCAATTCTCACTTGGCCATCCCAATTTGTATGCATGATCTGAAATATCAATTCATTGTGTGAAAGTAGAATTTACATGGATTAAACATCAATTCTGCTTTTCTTGACATTATCACTCAAAATTTTTGCAGACATTTCGCAGACAACTTTCAAGCTGAAATCTCTCTTGATGTACTAGATTTTGCAGTTTCACTATATATTAAATAAAGAATAATATTCATTAAAGTTTGACTATCTGGAAATATGTGAGTGAAGCAACTGTTCAGTGCAATTTATTTTTATTCATTGAAACCCTGTTCATAGTATCTACTGACACCCCTCTTCACTGTTTAATTATCTTTTAAACATCATGGGTTTTTAAAAAAAAATTTCAACCCCTAGGGACAAACACAGACAATACCCCATGCATACCATCTTCCCTGTGGAAGGTAATCTCATTTTACTATATATGAGACAACCAAAGTGAGGTCTGGTTTCATTTACCTACGCTCTATAGTTACAAATTAAAGTCTTCTTTCATGCTGGTTGGAGATTAATGTGATGGATTATATTGAGCAGGTGTCTGTTTTACAAAATACACACTGGTCACAAGGGTATCGGGGTACTGCACCAATGTGGTGTTTCATCATTGCAGGAATCCTGGCCACACAAAGGCATTACTCTAGTCAAAGACTTGCAACAATTGAAAAGGAAAAAAAAAAATTGGTATTTTGAAACTGAGAATGTGAATATATCATTGGGTAGCCCAAATGACATAGACTTTTTTCTTCATATTTGAAGTGTAAATGCCTATACATTTATACATTAATTATGGACATATAGAACTTTCTGAACATTGCATGAGCTGATCTGAATTTAAACAACTCTTTTGGTGAATTGAGCTCACTGCTGCTCATCCAGTTTTCTAATTATCAGACATGAGGAGTGAAGTTTTTCCTTTATGTTTGATCATGGCCACACACTGTTTTCATCAACATGCTATAAATGGTTTTTCGTTTCAAACATGTCCAGTGATTTCTGTAGCTGTTGTGCTGAATGCTGCCCAGTGAGGTGTGAAGCGTTGATGGCAGCCATTTGATTTGCTGGAGAAGCTTAAAAGGACAATGAGTGGACAGTTGGGGTCAAAGTCTGACTTGTCAAGAGAGACAACTTCTCTGGTGCTCCTTCACCATGAGAAATTAGAAAAATTAGCACATTCTGTGATTGCTTGGCCAGATAAACTAATAATGACCAAATTAGAAGACACACTTGAAATAAACTAACTGATCAACTTTGGGCATTTCTGTCCTAAGCTGTGTTAATCTTGGCCAGAACCTACTATTGACTATAGTGGATGAATTTCTGATGGTGATTTTAAGATGTCGAGTTCTTGTACAATGTCTCCATGTGACAGATTGAAGGCTTTGTATGGAACATGACTAGAATATTGAACATAAAAATACAAAGTTGAGACATTCCTTTCGTATTTTTGAAATTCTCAAAGAGAAACCTTTCAAAATTGTAATTGAGTCTACTCAGCCCACCAGCTTTGAAAAACATTACAAAAAAGTTTGTCTTGAAAATCCAAAGAGAGCCTGAACAGTACATGTACAATCTAATTACATCTTGGCAATACATGGCAGAAGTCTACTAAAATTTCAGAAGAAACACAGTACCAATGTAACCTTACAGTTCGGATGAGAAACTCCAGAGACAAATGAAAATGTGTCTGTAAAGTGTTATTTAAAGCCTATAGCTTCAATGAATTTCTGTACAAAAAGCTTGATAAGCTGCAGGTGATCTGATCAAACTTAGCTTCTGAAATAAATTTTATCAATTTTCTAATTATTGAAAAATGATTACCCTTGTGGAGCCCCTCTTTGAGGAAAAAAAAATGTGAGATCCATTAAAGTGATCATGCACTTGCAGGCATCATGGCTGGGTCTTGTAAACACCTTAGAAAAGTTATATGTCACAGTTCAGCACCTAAACCCTGAGAAAAATATGCCAAAATATTGAGCGTTTGTCAGGTGGATCTAATACCTGTGTATCAAGCCACAATCTAATGCAAGAGGAAACTCAACACCTTTTTGCCCCACAAATGATTTGGGTTTGAAAAGTTTCAAAACACTTATCTTTCTGTGTTATCATTTTAAGCCATGCAAGAATTGCAAGGTCCGGTACCTCCTTTCCACTGGATTTGATCATATTGGGTTTTTGAATGAAACAATGTAATGATGGATGGCCCCTAGCAATGGGTGTACCTCAGGACTGGGTGTTGTGGGTGGTACATGCCTTTTATGAAAGGTATTAACATTTTACTTCCATTTAGAAAGAAATTAAGTTCACCTCTTACTTTCTCCTTGGTTAGTTAATGCTAGCTCAAAAAATGAGCAGTTTGGCTTGATTCATATTTTTCTTCATGGATTTTGAACAAAATTTTTGTCACTTGGATGGACAATTTCAATTTTTCTATATTCCTGAGCGTGTATAGATCATAGACATACAAAGAAATGGGAGTTTCATTTCACTACAAAGGGGAGGGAGAGAGTTTAAAATAGGGTTTATATTTAATAGAATTTCTTGATTAAAGCTGACCAGAGAAAACATCTACCCACACACATTTAAAATGCACTTTTTGTTCCTGTGAATTGTGTTACACCCACCCCTGTATAAGATGTTTAACTTGAAATTGGCATCATTGTTGAAAAACATGTAATAAAATATTTAAACTTCGTTTCATTAATCAAACTTGCTAATACCATTTTATTTCAAAGTGGATAATTCAGGCCATGATTCTTGGCATATTTGCCGAGTTTAATAATCGAAATCAAAACCTTGACGTTCATATCGGACTGTTAGATACACATAAAGAAGGTATATGTATAAGATGTACAATGCATTTGCATCATAATTTCAAATTATCACCTCATTGAATTAAATTACCTATAAATGAAGGGCTTTCAATTTTACTGTTTTATACTGATACTCGACAATTTTTGATCTGTTTAATCGGTGAAGAGCATACAGATCTAAGCCTAGAGACCATGAAGTTAAAAATTCTTTTAAAAGAGGATATGGTTCTTCAAAAGTAAAAAAAAAACATGCACAAGAATATGTTTTTCCCTTTTTCATGTGATACTATGAGTGCACTTGTGTGGTCATTTAAATATTTGCCTCTCGAGATCTTCTTTGGCTCACAACAGTACAAGCTTCATGACACCTCCACTAAGGTAACATAATACTATTCGTCCCTCAATTCATTTTAATACTCCTTACACAAACAAAATAATTAAGCTATTTGAAATTCTAATAATTTCCCAAAAGTTTGATATTAAGATTAACTAACGAAGTGTTGTACTTTGAAAATTGTTTGATGATCACCTTTAAAATTCATATCATTCAATTACATGTCTTTGACTAAATCGATACTAGCCTCAAAAGTATTTATCTAACACTACAGAACTGTCACTTAATCATTGGTTCTTTTCCTGAATAAACATTTCTAAAACTCTATCCAATCTTTTCTTCCCTTAATCCTAATTTACATTTGCATTTTTTGAAATGGAGTTTTATAGGAGACCACTAAAATGTTGTCTCAGGTAGAAAAAGACATGCCATACAAACAGATGAATTTATCACGGGAAGCTACGGCATGCTCACTCAGTCTGGAGGGTGTCCCCTCACTGTTGTTTGCTCCAGGTAGAAAAAAAAAATTGACGATTTGTCAAATTCTGGCGACAGCTTTGCCGAGTTACAAGTGCTTGGGTGACAGAGACTCTCATAGGGATACTTATACCCTGTTATTGACGACTTTGAACTTATATGGGTCCTCTTAGGACCATTTAAATAGTTGACAAAGTTTCCATGTATCTTGACAAAAATCACAGCACCTCCTGTTCTGTCCTCCAATTTTATCTATTGAGAGCTTGCTGTGATAATATTCAAGACTATGCAGAATAAACCCAAAACTGCAACTGTGCATTGTATAAACAAAGAAAGGAGAAATTTCACTAATAAAAAGGGAAAATCAATTTCATTATGAACATGGATAACAGAAATTTGCACTAAACATTTTTTTGATCTATGAGACAAAAAACAAAGTAATTTTCAATTAGTCTTGAACTTTGTTCAGCTTATGGTCATTAATCTCAATTTTTAATTAGTTTTATAAATGAAAAATGAAACTGTCTTCTTTATTACCAGGTCAAGTGCATTTTCTTTGTCCTTTTATTTCAAACCTTAATTCATAAACTAAAAATTCATACATTTCCTTTTGCATAACCACGTTTACTACCACAGCCCAAACAACATTATTCATTAGGTTGATATCTCACAATTAACCTGGTGAAATTTTCCTTATGTCATTGTTTAAGGTAAAAAAAATATATATATATAACTGTTCAGGCTACATACAACAATCTTGTTACACAGCAAAGGCAATAATTTTTTTTTTCTTTGTTGCAGATGGTTGAAAATGCTTTGAATTTTCTTGAGATCAAAGACACCAAAAGGCCTACTCATCCCCAGAGGTGAGACATTTGAACAGTCTTGTATGTGGTGACTGTTCTACCTTATCAATAAAAACACTGGATATGAAATTGTAATTAATGAAACATAGGACAATAGAGAGTCTAAAGAAAAAATTCACTGCTCAACTCTGCTGGAGATTTGGCACAAAAATCACAGGTGACACAAACATAGGCCAAGAAAATAGCTGAAGATCTTAGGTCTCTGAGAGTCTTTCTGAAATGAATGGGGTTATTTTAGGTGAATGCCGATTCTCTGGGTGTGAATCACAGAGACCTTAAAGATAAATCAGATCCAGCACATTTTTATGAACCTAGGAAAGTAAATATTCTTTGTTTTGTGCAGATTTAATAGAAATTCTTCACAGTATTTATATTGTGAATCAACGATACATTGAAGGCGATCATAAGAATTGGATCTGATTTATCTGTCATGAGTATGGTCAATAGGAGAAAATGCTTCCATCGTGGCAATAATACCTGCTATCACATTTTCAATCAACTGAAATGATACCAAGGAACTCTTCTGTTACAGTAATGATGTACAGTTGGAGAAGTCCGAGAAGATAACCTAACAAACTCTATTATTATGTATTAAATTTTAAACTTAATTTAAAATAGAGTGATTTTCAATCAATGGAAGGAAATAAAGAGAGATAGATCCTGTACTAGAATAGGTACTAGATAGGGGCACAATCTGTTATGGGCTGGGCAGTAAATTATGCATGGGATGAGGAGTGCCCTAGAAGCTGCAAATTGACATTCACATGCTATATGCCTCCTTATCTTGCTCCTTTCAATAAGTTTATCTAACTAGTTTGTGATGTATGCTTTCGAGGCAATGAATATGAATTGAATATGTCCAATCTGAAGCTGATCAAATATTATATTTACCTATAATCATAGATGTCTTCAAAAGAAATGAAGTTTTTCTTGAACTGAGATAGGAATTTAATTTCCTTTATCTCAGTCAACCAGCATTTATCGTCTAGGTAATGGTTGAACAGGGTGGGAGATCCTTGGGTCGCATACTTTCAGTCAATAAACAATTTCATTGGATTGTAAAGTTTCTGATTTTATTCACATATATCATGGGTAACTTGGAGCATGATTAAAGGAGGAAAATATTTATGTGTTAATATTCTACCCACAAACTGTCAATTTTTCCACAGGATTCATCTATCACAACAGGGATTTACTCAGATAAAAACCAAAATCCCCTTCCCCTTAAAAACTTCATTACCTTGACTATGAATAAGAACATAGAATAAAGACTCAGTGACTAGGAATTCACTACAGGAAAAAAGACACATGGGCAAGAATAAATAAATGTAAGTGCAGGCCGTGCAGCTATTTCAATTTTCTGTTCGTATTGCTATTTAGGATTACAATATAGAACAGAAAACTGAGTGAAAGTTATTCAATTTCTAAACAATTCTCAGACAACCTATGATTAATTGGTTATTTTTGTTCCTCCAGAATTTAATTTGAGAAAAGTTATAGCTTCTTAGTCATTCATCATTCACCAAAATTAGATGTCTTCCGGCAACTGTATAATTACAGTAGAATTCAGTTATATAATCAAACATTATAGTGAACACATTACTTATTCAAGATTGATTGATTGTTTATTGTTTTACGCCACACTCAACAATTTTTCAGTTATCTGGTGGTGTCCAGTTTTTATTGGTGGAGAACCCAGATACAATGTACCCGGGAAGAGACCACTGACCTTCCGAAAGTAAACTGGCAAACTTTCTCACATATATTGGCACAAGTGAGAATCGAACCTGTGCCGATTAGAGGTGAGAGGCCTCGTGATTTTGAGCCCAGTGCTCTAACCACTCAGCAATGGAGGCCCCTACTTATTCAAGAAATGAATTTTATTTATAAATATAAACGAGGGCATGAACTGCAATGCTTTACACTAGCATACTTCATGATGTGTGAAGTGTCACAGGTCATACCCTCATGTATTTTATTAGTTCCATACTGGTTTTGGTCGAGGGGACTATATTAGTTTACTCTCGGTCTGTCTGTCCATCTGTCCGTCATTCCACTTGAGGTTTTCTGGATGAAGATATTCAACTGAAATTTTACCTATGGCTTTGTCATAGATAGTTACAGATTAAATTTTGAGTTTTGTTATGCTTGACCTACTTTTGACTGAATTATACTACTTGATGAATTTTCCAGACTTTCCTCCACATTGGATGAAGATGTTAAATTTGAAATTTGAGATGTGGCTTTGTTTTGGATAGTTACAGGTTAAATTTTGAGTTTCGTTATGTTTGACCTACTATGGCACTAAATTATCATACCAGTAGGGGACATAGTATTGCCTGCAATACACTTAGAATGCTTGTTTCTTATGTTACCATTCTACTTTCATTTCTACTGGAATTCCCAGTCATTAAAATATACATACTATTATCAAGATTCATATGCATATTGTTCACAAAAACATCACATTCACGACGAAATGGCTATTAAAAGATACAAATAGCAACAACATTGAGAAATATAAAGACAATGAAATAAAATCTAGTATGGAGGATTTCTAATAGTGATGCAATCTCATTGTCCATTGGAATTTTTTAAATTTACAGGATATATCAATGCTGAAAATTTCAATATAATTGGTGAAACTCCCATACCAAAGGGGAATAAATCTGTCTGAATTCAGTATTATATATAGAAAAAAACATTTTTGTTTTCTTCTATGTCAATTACCTTCCAAGTCCACATTGACACATTACAAAAACTGATCAAGATTGGAATGTTGGTGCTTAAGAACGCTTATGTTCAGCAATCATACCTATCATGTCCAGTGCTACAAACTAAAAGAAAAACACCAGATAAGAGAATATATCTCCATTATCTGTCAAGGGAAACAGAACACAAGTCTACTTATGCCTCCATCAACACACTCTAGACACACGAGCCTGCCCTCTGATCTTAAGAAGAAAAAAAATCACAATTCTACAAAATAAAAATTTGAAGGCAAAATGCTCCATATATAGATTTGGAATCATAAGGATTGCATGTGTTGGATGTTTGCAGTATTTTCCATACTAGAGTGATATAGGATGTGTTTGTCTATCAAGTTTAGGCAAAATCCATTAAGATCTGTGCTGTAAACTGACCAGATCATGTTTGAGATAAACCTTTTGTTTTCATTACTAAGTCCTCTATATGGAAAACCAAAACAGGTCTGCAGTAACACCTATATTAATCACAGAGTTGCATGATAACCCTTAAACTGAACTATCATTGTTACATTTATCACAGAAGTGATTCTGTAACTTCCACCTTTCTATCCACCTATCCCTGTAATGCAGAACTCCAGTCATCCATATTGTCAGGGTACATGAAAGGACTGCTAAAATAATCTTTCAAAGAATGTCCTCCTAACACCCACTGTGTCAACAAACCATCATAGTTGAGAAATCACCAAATAATGGAGCCTTAATGCATGTTGTACATTTGTAGACATCAAACAATCAGTAGACATTTATAAATTGTGTAAATTGCACCATTTATAGACCAGCAGATATGAGGGCCATGATTGAATGCTCATGCTACACAAATTCCTCTCTTGAGATGGAATTGTGCGAGGCTTTGCAAGTTTTTTCACCTGCATTCACTCCCTCCAAAATCTTTCATGCACAGAAATTGTGGTATACTTGTCTGTAATTCAGAAAGGTATTAAACTACTGTGTTATTTGGCTTGGCTCGTATTTCCTTCTCCTCAGAGCCCAGGGCTATAAAAGAGAAGGAAATCTCGGAGTCACCTGCTTGACTGAAGGTTAATATCAGCCATTAGAGGTAATATAAACAGGAATGTCTGTTCTGATGCTGTTGACTAGATGTCTGAAGTTTCACCTGATTAAGACTTTTCACAGTTCATGCACTTGGGAATAATCAGTGAAATTCATAATAATCTGTGAAATTCATAATAATCATTTGTAATGTTAGACATTTCATTGTTGTACTTTTAGTAAACCTCAATTATGGCTATGCTCTTGATTTTGTCTTATCCATGATTGAAATATTCACAATTTTTCACATCACCTAAAATTAACGCATCAAACTACATGAAAGATTTTATCATGTGCTGGAAAAAATGAAATATTTATTCCTGTATTATGCCTCTGCTTTCCAATTTATTTTCTGAGTATATGTTACGTAGTAAATTCCATGTTTTATCAATATTATATTTAAAAAACTATCAATTATCCTGCTCATATTCTTTAATCAAAATCATATAGTGAGGAAAATTATAATCAAAGGGAAATAAATCTTCATACAGTCTGCTGAACATTACTTTGTAAATTGTCACATCTTCAGTGTTTCCTCATCCAAAATGTAATGAAATTATTTTTTGCCCACTTTATGCTATAATTTTCATCTTACATTTCTTATTCATATGTTTAATTTTTTTTTATGAATTTACTTCTTTTTTAAAATATTGATTTGGCATTTTAAAATTAAAAGCAATGAAGGATAATTTAAATATGAATCTAAAAGCAATATTTTACCATAATAATAAATCAATAATTATACCAATGAAATTTATGAGATATTTAGTACAATTCCATATTATTTCACACAGCTAACTTTATTTATAACTTTGTATAAAAAAATAAATATGTAAGAGTTATTGCCCTTTACACACTCCTACTGCCTTCATGCAAAGGAACAAAAATTTAATTTCTACCTCAATATCAAACTTGAATGATGTGTGAATTAAGTGACAATTCACAGAATTAAAAAATGCTTGAGATTTTCTTTTCCCTCATCCATCCATCTTCTACTTAGACAGCTAGCAGTAAAATATATAATTAAGAGTAGTGCCTAAATGACAGGTATTCATAGACACAAACACCTAAAGTCTACCTCCCTTTGTCCAAAGCAGACAATGAAAATTTGATGCGACATTTTGTGGTGTCTAGTCATTCATATGTTTTCCTCTATATAAATTGATTGTCACTCTGTCAAGACACCAGATTGACGCAGCGATTGCCACTAGCTAATAAATCCTAACAAGTGTACCAGCTTAAAAAGGTATCAAGTGTCTAAAATTTCAATTTCAAATATGAAAAAAGTGCTAAACTGGGTTATGAAAGACAGGAGTCTATTAGCATAATAACCGTTTCAAAATGTTTGAATAATCTATGAATAATTATGTAAATAGTACATTCATACTCCATATCAGTTTTACATTATTAACAATAATATTCCCATTAATTACAGGACAATCACAGACCAATGTCAAATATGGCATTTTTACAAAGTGTATACAAAACATCTACAAAACTTATCTTTTATCACTGACACATACTAAATGCATTTCGGTGTTAGAAGTGATAAGGTTTCTGTGTAGATCATGAAATTCAAAAGAGTTCAACAAAATCATCCACACCTATCATTTGAATATGACCCAAGATCTTCCAACTCAGGTGACAAGAAATTGATAAAGACAAAATATTTCTTATTTTCTGTATATAATTGTCAAATCACATGTGCATATTCAGAAAATCCGGCATAAAATGAGATCAATTTGACATTTTAATATTTTCTGACAAATGTATGATTAACAACAAATGGACATGGATTTCTCAATCAGAAATTTCAATTAAAGCAAGTCCAAGTCATTTAATGGAGTGAAAGGAGGATAATTTTACAATATGGCAATATGGCAATCATACAAGCATGTCGTACCCTTCATTGACTTTTAAGTGGATTATCGAAATAAAGAAAAACTCCCAAGTTGGCAAAACTTTTCTTAAAAATAAAGCACCTAGTAACCCAAATTATCCTTGGATCATTTTTTTTATAAAGACACCATTTCTGGTCAATTTTCTCACAGCAGGGTGTTGGTTTTATTCTAATTAGATTTTTTTATTAGAAGTAAACATCACAATGAAATATTTAATAGAGAAGGATTTTGGGTGATTTGAACTCTTAGAGAAATAAAACATCTTCTGTGTTTTCAATAGAGGTGTCATTCAGTTAGATCTTTGACCAAAACTCTCTCTATCTCTCTTTATCTCTCTCTGATCTTAAAATTTTGTTAAAATATGAAGGTCGTTCTCTCTCTCTCTCTCTCTCTCTCTCTCTCTCTGTCTGTCTTTGTCTTTCTTTCTCTGTTTTTTTTTTTCATACAAAACAATATCCATCATTTTCTACTTTGAAGAAGACAACAGTCTTCACTTCTTTGGTCTGAGCTATTACTATTTCAGGTATTTATGAGAAACTAGTGTCCTTATGTAACTTTTCTTGGACACACAGATAAGGGACTGGCACATATGTAAACAAAGGCTTTTAAATGGCTGACTGCATAATAGGTACCTACTTTTCTGGTAAATTTTGGAATTTGTGCATATTTGTTCAAATTGGGATTTGACTTGAACAAATAACTTCAAATATCCATGTGCTATGTTCAGAGTTGAATTCTGAAATTCACTTATGAAAACAAAACATTAAAACATTTTAGTGTTCATCTACAACCTTGCGTCCATTTTCAAGAGATACAGTGAGACATTTGGTAATAGAAAGATGTTTAAATTTTTGGGTGATAATTTGTTATTCTGATTCACATGGTTTGTAAACATTTATAGGGTCCCATTTACAAAGATTCCTGGGAAACATAGTATTTCAGTCAATGAGTTACCTGTTCTAAATTGTTATTATTACAGAAACAGAACACAATTCAGAGATTGAATTGGCTCAAAATTCATGCCTGAAAATTTATTCATTATTAATTTGAATAAAAAAAATTATAGGCAGATTGATTATAATAAAAAAGGTCAATAATTCAACAATTTATAGAACTGTGTGGCTAACAAAATGGCTGTATACTTCATATTTTGCATTGTCATTATTTCAACACACAGGTACATCTTTTGTTTAATGATTCTTATTTCATCTGGGTGAACAAGGCCATTTGAGGCCCTGGCATTGAATAATTAATTTAATTCATTACATATGCAAAATTCAATCACATGGTGCAATTTGGTGGGATTGGGTGTTTCTTTTCTTCATTTTTTGGGTGGTGATGGCAGTATGGAAATCAAGAGCATTGTAAAAGCCCTCAGCAGAAGATTGAACAAGCATTACTTGTAATGCAGGATGTGTCTACTATTTTTTTGAAGTGATGAAGTTCAATGCAGCTTCTTGTGGCTAATTGGTGTAAAAATTCTCATTGCAGTCTGAATGACTTCTGACACTAACATGCAGAACTGTTTGTACATATGCTGGTAAGGGATTCAGATGATTGACGTAAGACAGAATTGCGTCCTGTATGTTCAAAAGAGAATGCTTATTTTTTTGTAAATGGTGCTTTCCTGTATTTTTCCCCCCTGCAATATCTGAAGCTTATCAAAACACAATCAAAGAGATTCACGACAATTATAACATAATTATACATGGGAGTCATAGTATAACTGGGATCCGTAAAATTTCACCTGAAAATTCCATTATTTCGTAATTCTCTTGAGACACAATTATTTAGTTTGGAATTCAATAAAGTAACCAATTCTCCTAAACTGCATTTTAACATTGGTGGTCGATGGAATCAAAACAGCCCCAAGTTAGCCAATTCAATGTTAGATCAGTCATTTTGATAATACCTAAAGGGTTTTCATGTAAGAAAATAGCTGTTAATATACATATTATTATCACGAATTACTTGTTCGTAGCATTAAATCATGAAATCAGTTTTCTGTTTGAGCAGAAACAAGGTCTATCTGGACCTCCCGGGGATTAAGCCAAACCTTTTCAATGGCATTTTTCTATAGCTATCCCAAATCTCAGCAACGTGGAAGATCCCTAAAGACCTTCACTTGTTTAATCCACAACTCACGTCTGCTGGCTCCAACATAATCCACCCTTCTCACTTTTTTACTGTTCTCTGACAGTTAAGTCTTTAACGTTTCCATTGTTATGTAGTTCATACAAGTGTTTACTGTTTACTGTTATAGTCTTCATATGTTCTTCATTTTCATTATTATTTATTAATCAATTTACAATCATCTCAATAGTTTTTTTTTTAGAGATCCAATTCAAAAAGTGCTAACATATTATTTGGATTACAACACATTTCTAAGTGAATATCAATTTCAATGTACAAAAATATCTCCAATCCTTGAAAGACAGTTTAATTTTTTAACCTAACGTAATGTATCAAACAATCATTTTGGTGTTTTTGCAGCTTGAAATTTCACAAGAAACTACCCAATAAAATTTCATTCCATTGCCTCACTTGAAATTCAAACTTGTCACTTTCTTTCATGGTTGCCATTCACTGTCAATCACAGATTCGCCCAATTCGATTTCATCTCATAAATTAAAAATCATCTGAAACATGAAATTTGCACGTATATACACTGCTTTTTAAAAAAGGCTTGGTGCATGCCGTGGAAAAAGTTTAGTTGACTCCTTATCACCATTGTACATTAAGAACCTCATTTTAAAAAGTAAACAATTTTCCTAAAACTACAAGGGAAGAATTTTAATAAGAAATAGCTTCTTATTACATATTGCATAATACACTGAAATGTGACCAGCTAATGGGACAGACAGCCCATTGGATATGCAATTGTCTGTCCTTATGTAAACTTAGTACTGCAGAAAATGGTTTATATTCATTTTAAAAGTCATCTTTTATCTTATCTTGATACAAAAAATAACACCCCAAAAATAATATTCAGAGAAAATGTCTTATTCTTTCACATTTCTCACACATAAATGTCTAAAACAATTGTCGAAAGATAGTTTTAAAAAAGAATGAAGTAAAATTGAAATGACAAGGCATTCTCATTTTGCAAACAGACATGTCGCAGTATGTATTACATTCTTTTGATGGAGTAATGAACAAACATGACAGACACACAGGAATGTTCAGATGTTAAAATTTGTACCTTGCAAGTGTATACTTTTCTCTCTTTCTCTCTCTATCATTCCCTAAATACAAACTAGTGGTAATGTTTCTTGTACATGGAGATGCATTCAGTTAATGAACAGGATGATTTATAACATTACAATAGAAATTAGAATTCAAAAAATAAAAATGTCAGTTTTCAATGAAAAAAATACCTGCAAGAATTACACTGAACAGCAATGATAACAAAATAATCAGATTCAATACAATAAATCATTGAGCATGAATTAATTAAATCACACTTGATATACAGACATTCTTCAGAAATAATATCAATCAGCACAGAAGAATACAGATGGACTGACTTTAATCTATTTTCAGTGCCACAGACAAAAAGTTATTTCCCTTTAATACAAACAATACTCAGGTCATGGACTTGAATGATTAAAGCACTGTAATGACTCCTACTAGACAGACAGTAATTGTCCAGATAAAATTCCACTCATTGTCTTATTCATTTGTGAATACCAGCATGATATGATACCTAATAAGCACACAATAATGATTAAGTTTAGGGTAGGAGGATGACTGTAATCTTGATGTGGCACAAGATTGTGGGAATGCAAAGATATGCAAGAATATTACACAGATATCAAATTCCAGAAACAAAAAATAAATCAAAAAAAAAACCCAGCTAAAAATGTTTACTCCAAAATATTAAGTATATGTACATTTACCACTTAGTTCTTTTCAACAAAAATCTCATACAAATCTCTGTTAAGGTCTAAACAAAGTTGCTTTTTTTTTGGAAAATTACTTGACGTTTTCTTTGTAAAATATTTATAAAAATAAAAGCCACAACAGCCAGCAGTTGCTGTACATCTTTAGGCTGAGTTCACTGCCCTTCTACATTATACTGCAAATGATTTGTAAATATTTATTCTTTTTAGCCATGAGAGTTGAACTGAATGATACAAGGAGAATAGAAAGAGAACAGTCACAATACAAAGAAAGGGGAATGCCGTGCATTTACCATAAACTGATATGTCAGTGTATCCTATCATCCTTCTTAACACGCCTTTTCAGACACTTCACCGCATCTCCATGCGGCTCTCAAACCTTTTTCTTTATGTCAACAACAAATAAATGAAGTAACCCGACTACCTAGACTAGAAATAAGATCTCATTGATTTATTTTTGCAATAAAACAATTTGTGCACCATAAAAATGATTAGTGCAGACATTGTTATATTTGCTCAACTACACAAGTAGTCCCTTCAGTCACGAAAAGTGCTGTGAAATTTGACAGACATGGCTCCAATTTACAACTTTTCCTCCCTTCTTCACTTTATCCCAGGAACATAATTTTAAGGACAAAAATCCTTATGTAAACATGCATGAAATCTTCATTTATCTTCTGCATATATAATTAACTCCAGGCCTTCAGCGCTTTCTCCTGATATATCAATCCTGGAGTGATTATGCTTTGTTGGCACTTTGTGGAAAAGAACTAGTCACACATAAATTTAGAAATAAGTTTTCTCAACACTTTAATATGTTTCTTCAAAATACTTCAACAATATTAGTTTTCTGTACCTCTTCAAATGTACAACAGCAGTTGTCATGCAAATCTGAGATTCTCCTTACACATAAAATGAAAGGAAGAAAAAAAATGTCCTACACGAAATTCGGGGAATTAATGAAATTAATGTATAAAATCATACATTGTACAACTGGTAATAATAAATGACAGAATATGTGGAGTCAACACATGGAGATATGTATGAATCAGACACCCACAACCTTGCATTGTGTTTGCTGAAGCACTCTATCTGATGAAGAGTCACATTCCTGTACATAATGCATTTCATATCCCCCATTCCGTTAGACCATGCCCTCCACTGTGTAATGTTCAGGGCATAAGTTTTCTGTCAAATATCTGTGTCTGAAACATTTCAGTATCATAATCTTGAACTTCAGTGTAGTTATACAAAAATGGGTAAAAATGTGCCTTCAGCTCACTGTTACTTGGATAAATGTCCTTACTTCAACAAGATGTTCATACCCCAAATTACAAAGAACAAACTGGATAAATGTGTAATACCAACTGTAGCATCATGCCAGGAAGTTTTCAATGTTACATCTAAATTGGCAGCTCTTAAACTTCCAAGTTTCACAGCCAATTATGTAAACTGTTTCCTTCCATTATCAGATCAAACAGTTTGATACACTACTTGACAGACAACTCCCTTCATGGTATGTAGTATGAACACTAGTAACACATCTCCATGGACAACAATGGGTTTTAACTTCTGCCATATAATGTACCGGAACAGCTCTAAGCCAAATAGCTGATGATCACACTAAGTTACGAAGCCAAATTCATGCTCTCACTAAATCTTGATTCACATAAATCATCACACAAAATATATAAATATTTAATTTTATTGAAAGTCTTCATCTTGATTTTCATGGTACAAGTCTTGGGTGGTGTTTATAGGGGAGATAACCTCTGTCAACATTTTTCAGTAATATATTAAGCTCAGTCACCAGATGTAGTTTGATTATCAGGTTTTGAGTAACCAGATCAGAAGTAAATTCTGTTTTACTCCTCTTTGATGAAGGGGTGATAACCCTTGGGTTTTTTCTTTGATAAAAATCTTAAAAATCAATAGATATATAATCCCTTCCAAGTCAGATGCAACCCTTGATATCCTCAACGGTCTTACAGATTTTTAAAATGATTAAAATTATTTCTTTACTGCAGTTTTTGAGTCTTAAATCTCATGTTCGATCTTCGTTTTGCTCTCTCTCTTCCAAATGGTGCACCAAATCTCAGGAGGAATGTTCTAGGATTAAGCATCAAATGGAAATACAAGACTTGATGATCTTTGATTAAGTAGGTGATTGCAGTTTGTTTTTATCTGTCTTCTACTTACATCTTGGATGCTGTTAAAAGTGACTTTTTATGGCCACCAAATAAAATGGCTGGTATATCACCAGCAAATGGAGGAAATGTTGTGGTTTGTCTGGGGACACAGCCTGAATTCTCCTCTAGTGAAGATTTCTAAGTGGTCTGTCTGCAAGTTTCATACAGCCAGACATTTCGGTGGTGACAAAGGCACTTCTGTCAATACTGGACTGATAAACCTTAATCCACTTTCTGATGGTGCCAAGTTCAAAACCTCAGTATTTTAAATCTGTGTACAAGATTAAAAATTCTCCCCTAAAACAGCATGGATATGTCACAACACCCTGATAAAACTTTGAGAGCCCATCAGAGAGCAAAAAGTAACATGTCACTTATAGCTGATAAGAAGCCATGAGTTTTTGAAAGGAGGTAAACCTTCAAACTAGAAAATTTTCTACCTGTTCTTTATTACAAAAAATTAATAAATAAACTAAAATTAAATTGCAATCTAGATAAATTCTAAAAAGACTGAGAGCTTTCCCTCTTTATCACAGCATTTCCTGAAATAATGAGAAATTGGATTTAGGGAGAGTTCCTGGTCTAATATTACCAATATTTCTAGAGTTACTGCAAAATGACATCAGCTGTTTATTAGAGCTTTATATTACATGGCAGTAGATTCATCAGATCAATCCTCCTAAAATTATCTGTACCATACTGGTGTCTTCTATGGATATAATTAGCCTTGTCTAAGATAATTCGGTCAAACAATACTGACTAACTAAGTATGAATCAAGGGCCTTTCAAAACTAATTTCTTTCATAATCACTATCAATTGCCTGGATGTTTCTTACTTTAAACCCAAAATACCATTCCCATATTTTTTCAAGAAACACAGAGAAAAGATGTTTAATCAAAACAAATTTTCACTTGATCCTTAAATATTTCATATCATCTTGACCATTCAAATGGCGAGATTTACAAATCTATTCCACAGAAACTTTCTCCAGACCACCTCAGAAGAATAAAGAAAAAAGAAAAAAAATTTGCAGTTCCAAAATAATTCTTTCACAGCTAGTCCTCCATACCAATCACCACCCCTTTAAGCAGCAGTTAGATTCGCTTCAGGGTATCATACCTTTTCACCTCTATGTGACATATAATGAGTTGAATTAACTTTAAAACCGTCACACCACACAATAGCCGACAATAAATTTGACACCCTCTCCTCTGAACCAGAGTGCTATAATTTTACTGTGATTAGTATCCGAGAAGAGCATGTTGCAGATTTCTTTTCCGGTCTTTTTAACATGAAATGCTGTTTATAGTAAATTTATATGGTCAATAACTGTAGGAAAATACATGTATTGAAGTGGATTCAATCTCTCTCTCTCTCTCTCTCTCTCTCTCTCTCTCTCTGATAAACTGCTAGTTTAAACTGTTGTCAAAATTATGATTTTTTTTTTAATACAAAATGTTTGATTTATGTTTTTGTCATTTAGAATTGATATGCACTATAGGTGCTGAAAAATTATCATGTCATCAACTTTATTACATTGATATTTTAAAAACTTTCTTGTGAAGCACTATATTCAGATTGAGAAGTCGATATGCACATCTTGGAGATTCCTTCATAATAGTTTCCTTAGATGTTCCCATTTTTGTTTTAATGGCATTTATTTGTTGACACAACCATCAAAATTCATGTTCAGCGATAAATGACTCATAAAAGACACAACCCATGCTATTCCTTTTTGTATAATACTTCTTGTCTCTCATTTACAATTCTTCTGATTTCTATATAATTGTTTTAACAAAAGTTTTATGGATGGAGGTCTCATTGATTTGAGACAAACACACATTTCAGAAGTTAAACTTCAAAAAGTAGAATGCACTTTAAAAAGTGTGGGGCAGTTTGTCCATTTTTGTTTCAACAAAAGTATTAAATGGAGAATCAGTTATGGTATTTATCACAGTCAGATCAAAGTTTAAATTCTAAACCCCGAGACTCTCTCTCTCTCTCTCTCTCTCTCTCTCTCTCTCTCTCTCTCTCTCTCTCTCTCTCTCTCTCTCTCTCTCTCTCTCTCTCTCTCTCTCTCCAAAAATCAAACCATTACTGTATTTCACCAGAAAACAATACTATTAATTCATTTCACAATTCAATGATCTACACATTTCAGTAATCAAAAGACGGAGCAGATGATACTGTAATAAAACTTCCACCTCACATATCATCAGACTGTTTTAAGTACCAGAAGGTTCTCTCACTAGTATTAACCAGGTGGTACTTACAGCTGTTTCACTTTTCCCAAATAATCTATTCTGTGCAAATATCAAATGACATCGTTACATCATTAGAAAGATCTCAAAATCATTTATCATATATTTGATCTTATGAAATAGTTGCTAAAGTTATTGCTTGGTTGATGTTATAAGTTCTCCTCCCACTGTTCATCAATCTGACCTCATCCTGTTGTGAAGAAACAATTACAGCTTCAGGGAACTAAGGATGGATGGTATCTGGTCTCATGAATTTAAAAAGTAAAAAGTGATCTGACATTGAATAATGGCAGTTTAATTCTAGGTATAACTACCATCAAATTCTGATAGTATTTTGATGCCACTTGACTTCCAAAAGTCTGTGGGTTGCTGATGAAGAAAAAACTGCAGACAGTTGCTCCTTACTCTTCATTTTGACTTAGAGTGACCAATTAAACTTAATTTTCTCCCCAGTAAGTAAACATCAATATCCTTTGGCTATACAAAATAACAAGCAATTAATAATATTCCCAGCTTGTCATCACTGATTTTAAGACATATTCTAAAGTTCATGACAAGTGCATATACATCAGTTGACCTTCACCCTTTTCCACTTCCAATGTAGGGTTTTGCAACAAATTGTACTTATAATGGCAAAAACTGATCATACTAAGTGCTTTTGCAATTTTCATGTCTTCATGAGTAAAATGGGAAAATATACATTACCAATTAAAGTATGTTTCTATAGAAACAGACTGTTTATTTCTATCTTTTGCTGTAGAAAAAAATGATTCACATCCAGTTTGATGTATGACATGCAATTTTTGTCTGGACAAACCTTTTAGGTTTCCATGAGATTATTCATTTTTGCAGAACCTTTAATAATAGTACAGAAAATTCAATAACGTCCAAAGTCAGCTTCACTTTCACATACTCATCGTCGACTGCTGGGACTAACTTCACACATATAAAATTTCCTTAACCTAGCATTACGTCATCAAAATAAGTACATGCATGTACAATTAATTTCAACAGTTCTAATTTGAGCCGTTAAAGCACTAGAGAGTGGATCAAACTCTCTGTGATCCCACTGCAATTACATGCTGAACTGAAATAATGGTACGCAAATTGCTGCACTAGAAGAATGCACGAACTGCTTGTAAATGACCCACTAACACACTGGTATTGTCTTTGAATCATTTCCCTCTTAAACAAAGGAAATCATCCTATTACTGTGTCATGAACTCATGTTCCATGCTTCTTTGCACTCAGTACTCAAAAGGAAAAAGTCAACCATTTCTTCCTTTGAATAAAGCCAATTGTTAATAAGTTCAAAAACTGTTAGAAAGTAGAAAAATATTATACATCATATATGATATACAATAAAACACACCTATATAGAAGTGCTGGTGATGAATGATTTTAATTCAATACAAATGTAATTTGTTAAATAAAATCAGCAAGTTCATAATGTGTTTTAGAGCTACAGGGAAAGAAAATCAATTTATATAAATATTATACAATAAAACACACTTAGATGGTGAACTATTTTGATTCATTACAAATGTAATTTGTTATATCCAACAAGTTCATAAATATGTTTTAAAACTACAGAGAATGAAAACCACTTTATGTTCAGTGTGAATTCATTAAATGCATTTTTGTTGTAACTGTGCTTTACTGTAGAGTTGAAAACAAAATTTATTGCTAATCCTTAGAATTTCTCATATAGGTTGGCACTTCTATCATCATTGTGAAAAAGACAGGGTAAAATTGAGGAGCATGGAGAAGACCAAGGAAAGGAAGAGTGGGATGGAAAAGTGAAGGGAACTAACTAGGAAAGGGGGAAAGAGACATGGAAGAGGAAAGAGAGGGTGGTGAAAAAGAGGTGAGAAGAGAGAGAGGAAGAGGGGAGAGAGAGAGAGAGAGGAAAGATGGTGAGAAAGGAGAGAGAGGAAGAGGAGAGAGGAAGGAGAGAGAGGATGAGAAGAAACAGGATGGAGAGAGAGAGGGTTGGAGAGAATGAAAGAGAAAGAGAGAGGATAAAGAGAAAGAAATAGGAAGAGAAGAAAGACAAGGGGAAAAAGGATAGAGAGAGAGAGAATCTGAGCAAGCAAAGAACACTCTGCAGAAATTTAGTGGATAAAAGACTCAAGATTGGCAATTGTGTGCTTAGAATTGCATTTGATTGAAAACTTTTCACTTGTAAATAATTGCATTCTACCCCCCCCCCCCCCCCCCCAATTACCAGTATTTACATTTATGAGGTGAATATGATTATTCAACTACTATTTGGGCTTAGTGAATATTGCCTTCTTCAGGTAGGTAAATTATCGTATTCCCCTCATAAAAATAAATATTTGTATAATGTGCATCTGAATACCTATAGGATTTTCACAATTTGTAGAAAACACACACACACACACACACACACACACACACACACACACACACACACACACACACACACACACACACACACATATATATATATATATATATATATATATGTATATAAAATGCTGGATACCTTTCTGTAGCAGATGAAAGTAAATTAAATTTTTATATATAAAGGTTTGAAAATAAAGTTCCCTAAAATGAAAAACATGCCAATTAAACTTCTACACAAAGATCACACAAATTCTTGCAAGAAATAAATCAAGTTGTTTCCCCTTCATTTCCTGTTGTGTGTAGGTACCTTAATGATTATGGGAAATGTCTGACCCTGCGACAGGTGACCAGTGCCCTCCTTAAATGTCTGTCCAACAATACCAACCACAACGCACCTCTGTAATTACCATGCAAATAAATTTCAACCATGAAAAGCGGGTAGATGGTCGATTCATTAAGACTTTCTATAGCTTTGGTTTTGTCAAGGTGAAACTTGGGCAGTTTCTAATTGACCATATGGCTACTTTTACAGACAGGTTGAAATTCACTCAAAGTTTGTTTTTCTGATTTCTGTTAAAGAATTACATTGAAAGGCACAAATACATTTCATTAATGTTAAGCCAAATAAGAAATATTTCAGAAATTTTATGTAAAACTAAAAATTTCAAGTGCATTTTCTGCATGTGTGTATGTGTGTGTTGTGTGTTTGGGGGGGGGGGGTGTCCTTTGTTAATGTACAGAAAATTAATTTAAAAAAGTACATGTACCAAGAAGCCCTCTAATTTTTCTATATATCTAGATTATAGAGCATCATTTTAAAGTCATTAGAAACATCTGGATTGATTTATGGATCAAAGGATATAAGTACATAGAGTATTGTTCCAGTAAAGGGACAAACAGATTCTCTACAATTTTAATAAGTACTTTTGTATGACTACCTTTGAAATGCAGAAAACCTGCAAGTGCACATGAAGTTGAGAAATGCACATATAATTAAGTAATTAAAATGCTTCAATAATTAATATGCACATTCCAATGTTTTGACGTGTAGTCAACACTCCGTTCTATTTAAACGAAACTTTCCCACACACAGATACAAAAAGGGAGTTATTAAAAGCTGTAGGTGATAACTTCCCTTTGAAGGGATTTTTTGACTTATTGTTATCCATTGTCTGCAAACCACAGGATTATGTACTTAAAGAAAAAATATAATTCAAACCAAGGGAGGATTTGTTTATTTCTGTGCATTAACTCCATGAATCAAATGCTTCTTAAGTTGATTACTTTTGTCAATTGAACATATGAGGTCGTATAGTATGTGTTACAGGATTTATGAACATGATGGTTTGTTTTTTTTCAACCATTTATATCATATAAATACAAGGAACACTCCCCACTCCTAAATGTAAATTTTTATATTGATAAACTTTGCTGTTGTAATGTGTGACACCATTTGACAGTGCCAAGGTCAAGGTATATTACCTGACAACTGTTTACTATTGATTTGTGATGGTCATATTTGCAAGTTTTTAAGGTATCATATAGTGCATGTATTTCCCAAACATGCCATTCAGACAAGGCCCAACCAAAAGAAAGGACATTTTTACCCAAATCAGGATGAACATTGAAATTTTGAGTAGCTGCACTTGATGTGAATCATTCATAGTAATTGTGACCTTTACAAGTAAAACTCCATGATTTATTTCTGTCTTTTTTAAAATTATTCTTTGGACTTTGTAGATCAACTGCAAGTACTAGCCTAGTATACAAAGTCACAAACTCCAACTTCATCACGGACATCTGTGAGATTGCTTTTAGGGAATGAAAGAAAAGATCATATGGTGACTATTGACCACATGTAGAGGAAAAGGCTTAAACTATTTAACACCAAATATAAATGAAGAAAACTATTCTCTCTCTTCTCAACTTCATGTCAGGACACCATCTCGGCAAACCATAAATACATGAACCCAACAACCTCACACAATCAAAACATATAAAATACCAACTTGCTGACATTTTAATTCTTCTTGTAGGACAACAATCTGACTAAATAGATGTTGCACAGTTGGTGGGATCCTTACAGTTATATCAGGTAGCTGGCCATCAGAGACTCTCAAGAACCAATTACTTTTCATCTCTCTTCATCCCTGCAGGGAGCCTACCCAATATTTTACCCATAAGCCTCTGAATACAATGTAAAACTCCACAGAGTTTAGAGTTACTGTGTTTTTCTACCGTTAAATCAATTTATAGATCAAAGCAAGCAAGATTTTATATTCTTTATTCATTTGTAACATAATTCTAATTATTTGGGTATGTTTATTAGACAATTAATCCTGTTTAAAAGGTGAAGTACACCTTCAGAAGATATAGTTTATAAGGTGGTACATATACTGATCTGATACTACGCAAATAAATCATTACAATTAAGATCCACTAGAAATAGAAATTTACTTGTCAGAATGATTGCACATTATTAGATACTGTAGTACACAGATGAACAAATTCATGTTATCTGACAGAACAATAACAAAACTAATGTTATACATTTCTGAAGAGGTCCACAATCTTAACCCAGCAAACCATGACACCATCTTCACGCTCTAAGATTTGAAAATATTTTGAGCGGAAAATCTAGCTTGAAATATAAATTGATTTGTTTAGAAAAATGTCTAAACTTTGGCACTGCTTTAATTCATAACACCTCTTTGTGCAGTTTATATTTTGTCGAATTTCGTTTATCAGTAAATTTGATCAGAGTCTCGTTGTTTTTTAAATAAAAGACTCGCGTCGTGGTGTTGGGAGATAGGAACTGGCTGATATCTAGTCTGTCTATGGCTATTGTTCTTAAGATTCATCTCATCTTACATCTAACTTGGGTTCTCTCAGTCTCCTAGTGCCAAATAAAACATCTACCCGACCCCCTGGTACAGTCGTTTGAAGCCGAAGTGAGAGCAGCTCGGATTACCACGTGTTAGAATTCAAATCATATATTCTACTCATCACACACAACAGCACTTCACACTTGCAACAGAATATTACTTCAAGTTCTTTTTTTTGAGGTTCATAAAATATGGCCATCTTTACTGATGTGATAGATAAATTTGAATAAGAGATGTTATCAGATGGGGATCGTTTTCTTATTATAATGCATATGATGGTCTTTATTTGTCCGAACCATGCCTTATGTCCTCTTAAAATTCGGTTTTGTACCAGAGAGCTAGCGTACTCTGTCAACAAGCTTTGTCTCATGTTTGTAACATCAGAAAGAAATCATTCCCACTGGTGGTTTAATTGTTTGCCATAATTTTTGTGAAAAATCAGCCATTATCAACACCAGATCAGAGGATCATTTGAGATTTTTTTACAAAAGGGGTAACCACAGAAAACATTTTCATGTTTAAAGACTACCAAAAATGAGGATAAGAAATTCAGTAAAATATCTGGCATGAACTCTGGGTTAGAAATGAAGTTACTCACTAATAATAGTTGATTAGCACACTATTAATATTAAAATAATTCTTACATGAATAAATTTAAAATTTAATCAAACTTTGTATCTCACCATCATATCAAAATTGTAAGTTTCATGATTACTATTGTGTGTTAGTTCTTTCATCATTTAACAATGGTTTTAACTTGGTGAATTATGTAACCTTTATATTCAAAGACATTTTTGAGAAATATTTGGGGGAAAAAATGACTTACACTGAATGGATAATTAAGCATTAAGTGTCACAAATGAAATATTTATCATAACTGTAATCATATCGATTCCATATCATTACTCATCATGTATTTTGTACATGTTCTTTTGTCTATTATAAAAAAAAAACCACTAATGGGTGTATGCTGCGTAATTACATTTCCACTTCGAGATCAGTCTCGACTTGCCATAATCAATTTGTACCGACTGAAGGAGATTCTCATCCAACCAATGGTCAAATGAAAAAGATGATGTTCTTAATATACTTTCCTTGCAGAACCTGTCATTTCACTCCTGTTTAAAATCAAATGAGGAAAATGGAAACGAGACAAACTAGCAGTTTGAAGCAAGGTCATCTCAGTTCACCTGAGTTCTGGTTGACTGAAGTAATTTGTTCATTAACTGCAGGATCACATTTGGAATATCAAGCGTTCAGTGCGACTGACTAGAATTGTAAAAACGCTTTAGAAAATGTTTTCAGAGCTTTCTCAATGCTTATAAGAGTGTCTACTAAACCACACTTGTCAAGCAGGAAGCGTGGCCCTGATATTTCAATCAAAACATTTCAGGATTTTCAATTAAGTAAGTTCTGATACACCATAAACAAACAAATAATATCTTTCCTTCATTACTGGGGGCATGCATGTTACTATTTTAATGGGAAGCCCAAAAATCCTTTAGATGGAATTCTTTTCATGACTGACAGAGAGATTTTCAGATATCACAATTTAAAAGAAAAGTTTAAATGATATTGACGTAATTTCACTTGTAAACTGCATTTTCACCTGTGTAAAAGGCTTTTTAACAAGATGTATTTTCTGATAAATATTGAGGTAATGCCATTCTGAAAAAGATGTGATGTAATTTAGTGCTTTAATATCTTGTGATCTAACTTCCATCTCCTGTTTATCTTGGCCACTTAAGGTATAGCTGTGTGTTTGTGCTCTTGTTAAGTTGACATGTGCAACATCTTAACATGGCTTGGCCAACTGCACCAATCTGAATTTATCAGGCCTTGGGTGTATCGACAGTTATCTATCATTTATCAAGAAATAATTGATTAATTTTGCAAGTTTACTGCAGGACTAAAGTCTTTTGCTAACAAAGTCAGAAATCTTCAAGCGGGTATGCGTCAATGTTCAAACCACATGAAATGTATCAAAATACAAGAACCCTCACAACCACCTGAGGACTCAATTTACAGAAACAGGAATATTCTAAGTCATCTTTTTCAAAAAGTGTATAGCAATATTTATATTTCCAGTTTGGAAAAACATTTCTTAAATTTACTAAAAATACTAATCAAAATGAGAAGTGTATTGCTTTAATGCCACAACAACTGTCCCCCAATAAACCTGGATCCACACCCCTAACCCCATTACTATGCAGGTATTTTCTGTCTCTGGCTATAGCACCCACTTATCACTTACTCACCCATATGATAAATCATACATGAATTTTATGAGAAAATTGCTTCAGCTTTAAATATTTGTTTTAAAATATCCTACTTTTAAACCATACCATTACTTACGGCTTTATTGTGTAAACTTTTAGTTTGTAACATGTATTTGGGAAAAAAGTAAAATATTCAAATGTACTGCAGGGAAAGACAAGGACTTTAATAGTCCACTTCCACTTCCTAACTTTTCTCTCCAACATCCCCCCTTCCCTCTCTCCCTTTCCCTCCTTCCCACTTCATTTTTACTTACCTGCCTGTTGAATTTTTACCATTATATCAAACTGATTATGCATCAAATTAAAATATAGTTAATGCTGATTAGTCCCCTTTTTATCACATTTATGTACACAGGGCTTTGATATGCTATTTTAGAAACCCTAATTGGCACATTCCTTGTTTGAAACAACTTGTTAGTTTAATCAGAATTCATGTCACTGTATATTTTCAATCCAATTGTCATTTTTTTTAATGCTATTTGCACTTTGCAATCTGACATCCTTTCTAATTTGATACAAAAAAAATTCCAACAGCATGTCAGATAGACAATTTTTACTGTACAAATTTTTTGTACAGGTCAGCGAGTTCAGTATACGTCAGATACCCACAACAACTTCTCATCTGTGGATGAACTCACTCATTTAAAATATGCAAAATCTTGGTTTACAGAAAACCAATAAAAAAGTTTGATTTCTATTTGGAACTCTTCAATAATTACAAAATCTTGTTCATCCATTTGTTATAGAATGTGAGATTTAATTTTAATTAAAATTTATCATTTATCACTTGTGTGTACTGATGCTTAAAACAAAACAAGCAAAAAGCGAACTCACACACAAATGAAAATTTATTCATGTTTGTTTATTTTAAAAAGGCAGTATCAATTGAATATCATAGACATATATATAATGTGAATTCTAATTTATTCAAATTTCATCAAAATTTTGCAATGGCACCAAGCAAAAGATCCAAGCATGTTAGGCATCTACAACATTTTTTCTGCGAGTTAGCCCATAGGTGATGAGTATAGAGTGACAAGCACAACTGCAGGTACCCCGACAATGGTATGATTTATTGTAATAATATATTATCCTATTATTGCCACCAGAATGATGAGAAAGTTGATATGTGTTAAACATTTAAAAATTATAAAATATATTATGTTCAACAAAATTTGCAAATAAAATCTTGAAATTTTACACCATTTACACAAACTGGACAGGGATATCTTTTTAGATTAATGATTTTTTAATGACAGTGTACTAAACTCAGAAATGAGACCACTTCAAAAAATAAATTTCAACACGTACATTTAGAAAACCTCAGCTTTTAAAAGAAATGAAAAATGATGGCTCCCTTTTACCATCCATTAGTCTGAATAAAATTAGAGTCATTCGTGCTTTAGAAAACATTTGAGCAAAACATTTGATAATCCTAAAATTCTAAATCGTCAATGTTTTAAATGTTCATGGTAATCAGAAGGCGTTCACTAGTATCTTTTTTTAAGTAGAATTCAGTCAGGAGTTTGGTTTAAAAGCTCCTCTGTATTTCATTCTTGAAATAGGTCGTTTATACTTCAGTCTCAATAACCATCATTATTTATGAAATTATTGTTTGTTTCACCATTTTGATCAGTAAGTAAATGGATAGGGAAAATATTCTTATTTTGGCAGTGAAAAATGCAAAATGGTGACATTTAACGAGCATTTTAAAATGATCAGGTGTACATTTAACATTGCTGAATAAATTTGAGTCAACTTGCATAAATAAGGAAAAAAAATCTCGGAAAAGTTTCATGTACTTTGACATAAGAAAAGAGAAATCGCAGTATATGTAAAAGTTTTCTGAGTCCAGCTTTTCTTTCCACAACTTACCACACATAAAGCAAGCACCAAACAGTAAAACTTGATTACAGCTACCAACACTTATAATGAATTCATGCTTACAGTGAAGAAATTTTCTTTCTCTGTAGTTTTAAAACATACTGCGAGCTCATTGGTTGAAACAAATTGTGTTTATAACGAATCAAATTTGTTCGTCCCTAACACTTTGCTATAAGCATGTTTTACTGTACTAACTGAGCTGCAATTGCAGTTGTTTATCTTGAAGATAACAAACAAGTCTTCATGTGTCCTATAAGATTCAGAATTGTATTCATGGACATGCATGTTTCAAAAAAGCTTATCACGTAAACTTACTGACTTATTTCCCTTTATCTTGTGTATCTGTTATAAGGAATTCCTTGAATCTAATTTGTAAACATTTCAAGAACATGTTAGTACAACTTGGTACTGCACCCAGGATTCAAAATAATTGATGGTCTGATGGTCTGGGGGCAGTAAATTATGGATTTGGGCTAGTGCATTGTAAAGAGCATAATGGGGCTAGTTAATTTAAATATTTGTAAAAATACCTTAACAACTGGGCTAGTAAATATTTAATAGATGTGTATGCATCCAGGTTTGAATCTTATCACATGCAAAATAATTTTTTGATTTCACTTTTGTTAAGTTTTATTATGAAGTAACACAATTTAGATGTTTCTAAGAACGAGTTGTCTCGAGAGAGTATACTAAATTGTCATAATGGCTGACTTCCTTTTAAAACAGGATTGAAAGCATAAAATCAGCAATATTTGTCAATTCCTTTCAGATTTAATTGTCTAGCTGAGTAGATCAGTAGGTTAGCATTTCAACTGCTGAAATGTAGATCTTAGATTGAAATTTTTTTCAGATGACTTTCTACTAAAACTGCATTTTTTTTTTCAGTAAATGAAGTAGATTTGAAAGTTTTCAATTCAAAATATTCTTGTATATATCCTCTACTTTTCATCCACATCAAATTTCTCTGGTGTAGCTTTCCTCCTCAGCGGAGTATACAATCAACAATCCTCGAATGATTCCTCGACACTTCACTCAAAGGTGTAAGCCACAGGAGGAGTTCCGAGTTAATATATATGTATGTATAAGAACACGCATCTTCAGCTTAAAGTTTCTTACAATAGAATGTGCTGTCTAAAGTGACCAGTGAATAAAATGAATTATTTCTAGTCCTGTCCACCATATTTTTGCTTCAGAAAATAAATTTTTAGTTTGTAAATTTGTATCTTGGTACCAAAAAAATTGTCAATGTTGCCCTTATTATGAAAAGTCAGTGCTACATTCCAGGGTCTCCGAGATCAATTTAATTTACAGTAAGTTCATAATGATGACAGAAAATCCATATTATACGTAACATAAATGGCTGCCTTCAATACTGAAGATGAAATTACCAAAACCATATAATATTCATCCTCCAACACCAAGTAATAAATAGAATGCTGATGGAACATTATTTTCATTTTTAATGTGTCCACAGGATTATGTGAAACATTAATTTGAGGACATATCCATTTCCCCCCAGATTGTTGAAAATATCTCCCAAAATTATTGGGAATTATTGGGGAAAATATGGATATAGGAATTTATAAATCATTCATAAAGATAAGGATAGTGCATAGTGTGTAGGAAAATAAAAAAAAATCATTACCTTAAAAGGTCTACAACAAGCTGTGACACAGATAAGTGATTTCTCTATACTTCTTGGAGACATTTAAACAGCAGTTTTTCAGAATGCAAGACTTTCTTTCTTTTTCTGTCCCTCTCTCATAAAATTAATCAAATAATTTGTAATTTGAGAAAAAATTATCATATAATATATAAAGACAGTTTCTGAATTTAAAAACAAATCATAATACGAATTAATTAGGAACAGGGAACATGTGTAATGACTATTATGAAAGTTGTATTATTTGCACCCCTGATTCATATTTAACTCCCAATGCAATCTAAAGGTATATATACAAGGCATTCTCTCAGAAGTAAAAAATTAAAGTTATTGAAACCCTGTTGAAATAAAATAACTATACAAAGTGCAATCTTAGCATGTTTAATATGCAAAATTACAATGCTACCATATGCACTAGTTTTTATATTTAGAATACAGTTATGATAATATCTATACAGTATATATGAAGGGTGTCCCAAAACATCATAGACAATGTTAATAACTTATTTATTCATTGGAATAAAAATATTGATTTTCTCTTGTTATCTAAAAGCATCATTTTATGATTTTTTTTGTACAAAGTTTCAAAGGTAAAAATGAAATACATATGTTCATAGCTGTTGGTGCACAGACTTCATCTTCCTCCGTAACATTCTATACCTTCTGGATTTCATGGTCAATTTTTATTTTTTGTCCTTTCTATCTTCCAATCTGATGTCATTCCCTCCACAAATCTCTTGTGCCCTGTAAATACTAAATGTCCTGCTAACATTCTGATAATCTGATGTGCTTTCCATCTCCCATTTTGTTTTAGTGGAGGTCAAACCATGATGTACACAATATTTCATGATTTCTTGGTGCGCAAAGAATGCCGATGACATCACCATATTGCACAAATTTCATTACAAGTATGTTTAAAAGTAACATCACTTCTCTGCCACCCTTGGATTGTAAAACCAGTATATTATGTTGATAATATCACTGATTCGGAGGATTCCAATGATATAAATTTGAATGCAATATATTCAATATGGAACTATAATTGAGTGGTACAAAGAAAGTATTTACTTAATTTTGTATGTGTGCCAACAACACATATGGATCTTGTTTTATTCAGAAACATCTCTATCATTTCTTTTTTTACTTATTTCTAATTTTACCTTAATTTTTGTTTAGAATGAGTAAAAGTCTTCTGATGTAAAATTCTTTTGGATTAGATGAGTATTTTGAAAATTATTAACATTGTCTATGACTTTTTGGGACAACCCTTGTGTATGTGTGTGTGTGTATGAATATATATATATATGTGAATATAACTGGGTACAGTGTATATGTGTGTACAGATTTTCTGCCTCTACAGTACAGTGTTTGTGTGTACAGTCTTTTTTTATCTACATTATTTTTTTCACCAAATGAGAAAACTCAGTTAAAATGAAAACTCAACAGGAATAGATGATTAAGACCTGATTGACTTAGTAGTCTTTGGGGCAGTTTTATTACCCTCTGTATCTCAGGTGACGATAATGAAGCTGGATAGGAGCTAACCGATCACCATGGTAACAGAGAAAGGTACATGACACAAAATCATCCAGTGTCTGACTTGGTCACAAGGACTCATAAGAGAATGGCAGCTAATAACTTCCTCCTGAGCCAAGCTCTGAGAATCGTGTACAATTAATAGCAAATCTTTAATACATAAACATATTGCCTCCAGCATGAACACAACAATAGCACACTCTGAAGATTAACTTTTTGTCTTCGTGGATCACATTCAGCTTCTTAAAAGTCAGGAAATTTAGGTGTGTTGATTCTGCATTAATGGATTAAACTACCAGGATTTATAACAGTTTTCAGACACATTTTCTTTCCAAAGTTCTACTCTAATGCTGATCATATGAAATTAAATAATTAACAAAATAATTCAATACATTTCAGCACAGCAACCTATATTATTAAAATTAAGTAGTCATTTTAGCATTCTGTAAAAACAAAAATGGTTAAATTCTCAAGAAAAATTGATAGATGTTTCTCTGTCATTGATTAAAATCATTTACCAAGCAAGTTCTTTCTCACACGCTAGAGGGTTTAGGGGTAGAGTATTGACAATCTTCTGCTTGTGTTTTTTTTTTTTCAATAAGCATTCATGATATATGTGGTTTAATATATTTTGTACCATACATTTATTGCGATGTGCCCAAGAAGCCGAATCAGATAAATATTGCCTTTCTGAACCGGTTATTTTTGTTTTTGTTGCAGATAAGGTGTCCTAATCCCTGAGCTTTGAGAACAAATATCTCCTTCCTCAACGCCTCCTTCTCTTGTCTTGCTAGTCCACCATTCATCAAATTGTTTATATTTTAAACAGGTGTAAAACTTTTCCTGGTAAATATTATGGTAAGGAATCAGCTAGAAAATTTGAATTTATTGATATGATTAGTTCTTAATTCAACATTAAAGACCAAGGAAGTTCTGGTTAAAAGTTTTCCATATGGGTGTCATTTTAGTGTAATTCTGTAAGTCCATTTTAATTAGTTATCTATGCTACATGATTATATATATTATCCATTTTAAAATATTTTTTCAGGATAAATAACCTTTTAATTAAGGTTCAAGATAAGCATACCTTTGAAATTCTCCCAATATTAATCATATGAATAAATAATCTTTATGACCATTATGAATAAAATATTAATAATTTGTATTTTGTCACATTCATGGAGTGGAAAACTAAACACATTATTGGATATATTCTGCAATCTACACTGTATGACACTTCTTTCACAAATTATTTCCCAATTCTCATAAAACCAAATATCACAAATTAACCAGATAAAATGTTTGCTGTTAAGATTAGTTAAAATTACTCATTGTCACCAGAGACCTAATCAACCTCTAGAGATGTAACATTTCTCTTTCTGTACACCGCTCCACCCCACATCCTAGTGTTTACACAGCCGATTTAAACACAAATATCGGGGTAATTGCCTTTTAAAATTCCCCCAATTCTCATTGACAAAGGCATGCTCAATTAACCCTCTTTAAAGACATATCTTCTAACTCTATTGCCCCATCAATGAACTAGCGGACATGTCAATTTAAAAAAAAAAAAAGTATTGTCCACAAAAATGAAAATCAGCAAAGCGACATATTTTTTGTAAATAATATATTGTATTTAGACTGATAATAATAGCTTATTTCAATGAAATTCAAAATACAACAAATTTATTCACAAAATAAAGCCTATTTGATAAAACAAAATATTTAAATAAATTTTATTGTGAAAATATTTTATAATTCTGATAATAAAAATATTATCAAATACAAACTAATTTACATCCTAGAATTATGTGTTGTACTTATTTGATATCAAATGTCATGTTCTAATGTAAATTTCCCAATTAAATACCATTATTGGAAAAAAAAATCCCACAATTTCTGTCTTAATTCACCCTCTCAAAATATTGATAATGCAGATATCTATTAAAGGGTTATAGACAATTATCTTTCCCATTTATCTTTTATCTTCTCTCAAGTATTACATCCTCTAACTGTAAAATTTAACCTGAGGCAAAATTTTTAAAACAGCCACTTGCTACCTGTTCTGAGCTTTCTTAATCTTATACATAAAGATTAACTCAAATGATCAAATCAAAGCCCAATGGACGAGTCCCCCATAAAACAAAATATCCCTCTCTTCACATAGATAACTTTCTGTCAAAATTTGGAATTAAAATATTCAGATAATTAATTCATTAGCCTAAACACTAATGAGCCATTGACCTGTTGGTGATATGAAAATGCCTGGAGGGTATTTGCTTCATAATTTGGCCCAGTGAAACATAGTAATTGAATTCAGTGGGTTTTGTATTTTGAACATTTGTCAGCGATTATTCAGATAACAACATTGATTTTTTTTTCTTATTCTATATACACCCATAAAATGGAAAGCTAGAAAACAGCAAGGAAGGGCTTGTACAGCTGAATGGATGTTGATGTACTGAAAGAAAGTTTTAGATGATCACAGCCTCTTTCACAGCTGTTTATCTAAGACCAGCCACCCTAATTTCCAATGGAAACAGATTAAAACTCACCAAAGCTTCCTAATCTCTTAAATACATTTATCTTTAGATAATTTTTTGGTGATTGTGTAAGCTAACTGTCTTATAGCACATGGGTTTTATTGTCCTTATTTCTTGTATATCAATGTGCTCTCTCTCTCTCTTTCTCTCTCTCTCGACCCCCCCCCCCCCCAAATAAATCTCTCCTGTTCAGCAGTGTAATGCACAGTCTTTTGACCATCTTTTCTAATGATGCAGCGTGTGAAGTGAAAAGCATTAAAATGAGTGGGGTCTTCCTACCCTGAGGTTTTTATTTCCCTGCTTATCACTCTCAAGACAAACTCTGAAGTTCACTGTCAGGCATGTAACAATGGAGTGCTCGTCAGCAACAAGCAGACAGAAAATTTAAATTCCAGTTCAAGTTTCAAGTCTGTACACAGTCAAGAAATCATCTTCAACTGTATTGGGTACACCTCACATGATCAAATTCAAAACTGTCACGTCCCACAATTATAACATTACTTCTAAATATAAAAGTCACTTTGATGACAACCACAACAAAACCAAAAAAAATGGAGAAATATATATATATTTGGGAAATATGCTTCGTTCATTAAATAATATTGCTTTAATATCCAGTTTTAAAAATTGTCATTTAACAAAAAATAAATTTGAAGTGATCAAAACATGTTTTAGTATTGAAATATTTTCAAGGAGTTTTGGCATCTTGGTGGCATTTCAGATTTCGTCACGAAATACCGTAAGGTTCTTAGTGGAAAAAAACAGAATGAAAGTCAAATGCTCGTAATGAATCTTTTCTTCTGAACAATAAGTTAGGATTATACCTTAAGGTATTTATAAAAGAATTATGTACTTACAGTGGATTAGTCCGGTTCCAATAAAATACATGGTGTGTAGCAGCGAACGTAATGCTCATAACATCCCATAGAATAAAGAGACGGACCACTGTGGATAGTAATTTCCACGGCATTTTGAAGGAAAAACGAAACGAAAATCCTGGTAGACTAAAGAATAAATCATCTGCTTTCTGATCATGTGGATGTCTTGACAATTTTTCACCCGAAGCCGGAGGAAACTTGAAAATTAACGTAGCTGTTCATATTGCAAGTCTATCCCTAACTGTCTGTAAGCATTTAACTAGAATCACGTGACTTTTAATCTGCGAATCTTGTTGAAGGGGCATTACTCGTAAATCGCACCTGTAGAGAGCTTCATTCAGCGACAGTTAATCTTTTATGCAGATTCGGTGAACTACT
The DNA here is from genome assembly GCA_024699665.1 of Ostrea denselamellosa. Lineage (NCBI taxonomy): Eukaryota > Metazoa > Mollusca > Bivalvia > Ostreida > Ostreidae > Ostrea > Ostrea denselamellosa. The sequence goes on from JAMZEH010000064.1 coordinate 10,217,892, forward strand.
AGCCGAGTATTGATCAGGACAACTGTTCACCACGCTTCTTCTATTCCCTCTGTGTCCGGGAAATGTGATATTCTCCGCCATCTGTATTATAAATGTACAGTACAAAATCCATTCAACCTTTCCTGTCTTTTATCCTATTTCTTACATGGTTTGTAAATATGACATTATTCAGAATTTCTTGCTTTTGTGTGGTTTTGAGGTTGTTTTTTTATTCTTATTATTATTATAATTATATCATTGCTTGTTTTGGATGCTATTTTGTTTTATAAACACTTTAATTTTTTGTTGTTGTTGTAGTTAGTTTTTCGAAATACAATGAAATTATGGCGTAAAATATTGAATTTCTGCGATATCATCAGCGCACCTAGTTACCAACTTATTATTTATTCTATTAGTTTTCAATGTTTTCTCTTCGAAACAGCGAAATGACTTTGTTATAGAAAACTCGGGCGACAATGTTTTACAATATTACCATTAGCTTTTTCAATTTTTTGTTATAGTTAGTTTTTCGAAATGCAGTGTAATATTTAATTTCTGCGATATCATTAGCACATCAAGTTATCAACTTATTATTTATTCTAATGGTTTTCAATGTTTTCTCTTCGAAACAGCGAAATAATAATGTTATAGAAAACTCTGGCGACAGTGTTTTACAATGTTACCCTTAGCCGAGTGTATCAACATTGTGTTTTATGCTATGTGTGAAAAATCGTTCTGATCTCTCTCTCTCTCTCTCTCTCTCTCTCTCTCTCCAACAATTGCAGAACTATGACTATACTGAAATTTTAATATAAACTTTTAGCATTCCATTTTCTTATAAAACCCTTTTAAAGATGAAACGAAGAGCTGGAGTGTGGTGTTCTTCCAGTCATATAACTGTGCATGGCTGTTTAGGAAAAACATAAGATTATTGCAGATATTTGTGCTGTTAATGGTGTTACAATAACTTGACGCTAGATAATTTTGTGAAATAATTTAGAAAAGTTACTGTTGTCAATTAATTATACAGAAAAAATAATAAAAAGTTGACTCATTCATGACATTACACCGTACATACTTCATTTAACATTTTGAAGTTTTTCATTCTCTCTGCTAAAGAAATTCGTATGATAGACCGAGGGTATATTGCTGAAACAAAGGGAATATTTTTAATAACAGGTCAGCTTAGACCGACTCTGAGACTCCAGTCTCATGCCCAGCGGGTGTGAGTAGTGTTCATCATATGATTATGCACATGACTGTTGAATGAAAACTTATTTTTCTGTATTATATTATTTGGGACGTTTTGATATCATACCTTTGTCTACAAAGGGAAGGGAACTTCAAATTTAATTTTCCCCCACCACCTCAAAATAATTAAATGCCAGCGGTTTTAATGTGTTGAAGAAGAGACCAAAAAGATGGGAGCAATAATGTTTTGTGTTCTGGTATTCATTGTTTTGTTTTTTCTACACTTCACAGAATTGTTAATGAATCTGACAGATTTAAATAATTTTTATGTATATCAATATTATTTTCATATCGATACCCTTGTTATGGTTTCTATACGAGCATTTGTTCAACGTATTGATATTTATTCAGACACCGTGCACTTGATGATATATACAATTTCAATGTTTTTGCCTTCAATATCTTTACCAGTGGAATTGACAGTTATTTAATTCTTCGTGAATGTGTTCAAAGTGCGTATTAATCTGGCTAAATATAGTACGACTATTTTAACGGCTGGTAATTCCGACAGAAATGAAAGTAATAAGTAAATTTTTAAAAAAATGTTTGAAAGTACATGGGGACATGAACAGCATCACATCATACTACCACACTTTTCTTGAAGCGGTTTCACTAATTGCAGGTATGATTAGGACAAAGCAATATCTAATTTGGTGCAGAGTATATGATTAGTAAATTAAATACATAATATCAAGTGCAGTTTTTCATTTACCACGACATTTTAGGAAACCTAAGAAATATTACTAACACAATGTGATGATAGACAGTTTTCAATTGTTTCACAAAAACTTGCTTTTTCGTAGTCATCAAGTATGTCACTTCCCAAACATTAAAACTGTAATATTTGTATACGGTTATGGACCACACGTAACCCATAATGTGGATCTCAGTGTCTTTAGTCGTGATACACTTAGAGTCTTCCACAGAGATACCAGTCATCAGTGATTACACACACACACACATATATATATATATATATATATATATATATATATAGCCAGCCGTGCGTCATGAGCTAAATAAACGTGACCTTGACATTTTTAAATCATTGGAAACAACACATCACAGTTTTGTGTACAGTCACGGTGACACAATTTCGATAACATGATACCTGACTCCAAACAAGGACATAAACATTGTCCAGTAACCATGACTTACATGACCGTGATTCTGTCACGCGTCACGTGTACTGATGTATTGATTTCAATAGCTTGAAGTTTATGGAGCGCCAAATTTACATAATTATCTAAAGATACCACCCGCGGGGATCCGGGTAAGAATAGATCCTCAGTACCCCTTGCTTGTCGTAATAGGCGACTAAATGGGGCGGTCCTTCGGATGAGACCGCATAAACCGATGTCCAGTGTCACACCAGGTGTGGCACAATAAAGATCCCTCCCTGCTCAAAGGCCCTGATCGCCGAGCATAGGCCTAAATTTTGCAGCCCTTCACCGGCAATGGTGACGTCTCATATGAGTGAAAAATTCTCGAGTGAGACATTAAACAATATATAATCAATAAATCTAAAGATACCACAAATTCATTTAATGCGCGCAATAGTTCAGTTAAAGATCTCTTCAAATAATTTTGATAACATCAATTCTAAATTGCGTGCATTAATTGAATTATTGATAGCATTAATTATTCTACTCAATTGATGCGCAACTGAAGAGAGCATTCATCAATATTGCGCGCATCATATGAATTAATGCGTGCAATAATTGAACCCGTGCTCTTTTCATTTGAATTTCTACCAATTCATTCATTTATTCAAATCTCCTCACCATTTTACATTGTTATACAGAGATTATAAATATATATTTGTTACATATAGTGTAATGAAAATATACATGCGCAATGGAAATCTAAAGTGGTTTTTTATAACTGTGAAATATGGGAATTCTGTGCTGGGAGCAATTTCCATTGATTTTCCTTATAAAAGAACATAATTTTCTTAAAAAACAGCGTTTGTTATTAGACATAATTTGCTTAAACCTGATGATATTTGTATTCTGCATTTGAGTTACTTTTAAACATCTCTTTCTTTCTTCTTTCAATAGATTGTTCTTACATTTTAGCATATAATGAAATTAATCTCCAGTTTCTTTCAAATCACAGTAATTACATATTCTTTCATTTCTTTGTATAGTCATCCACCGTCCACTTTCTATTGGTAAATGGTGATTACATGTCCGAAATCTACAGAAAGTGTATGCATCCTTTCTTGATAAGATTTTAAAGTAGTTTTCAAATAATAATTCATTTGGGTATATTCTGTAATTTAAAGCTTTTGGCGAAGTTTGTAGAGTAGCTTGCCAACTTTGCTTAAATTGATCCGTCAATGTTAGCTTAACTTTTGCTTTTAACCATTTTATATCATCAATGCGCTGATTAGCCCAAACATAAAAAATTCCACAATGATTCATGATACTCTTTATATTTTCATACCATTCTATCTTCCCACCCGTTTCTTGAATTACAATAAATCCTAATCTACAAATTAACTGAGCAATCTTTGTTTCTTTTCCAGACAGTAACTTTGACCAGTAAGAGATCAAGCAAATTTTTATTTGAATTTCCATAGGATATCGACCAAGTTCCCCATATATCATGAAATCTGAAGTTGATGTTTTAAATGTAGTAGAAGTTTACAAAATCTGAGATGAACCCGTTCTATTATTGCAATATTTGAGAATCCCCAGATTTCACATACATATAACAGTATAGGTTGAACAATCTTGTCAAAGAAATGAAGTTGACACCTTATTGATAGATTACGCAATCTTTCTTCTTTTTTTTTTTAAACCATTTCATTAATCTCTTCATTAATCTCAGGAGCTTTATTTAACTCTTTATAATACTTATACAGTGTATCTACATCTATTGCTGCTTTTTCTTGACTTTTATTTTTATTATGCCTGTTTATTATTTTCCAATATTCTTTAGGATTTTTGTTTTGTATTTCTGTAAGATATTTGCTGATTTTATTTCTATGTAACAATTGTTCTTTATCGAGAATCTTTTTATATATTTTCCCATTGTCTCTATATTTCCTTCTAGCATTTTCTGTACGTTTTCTAAAATAATATATTTTACTATTTCGGAATTTTCTACGAGCTTTTTTACAAGCGTTTGTGAAACAAGGTTTGATGTTTTTATTTGATTTTGGGATTTGTTTCCTGCCACTAGTACTTACACCTAAGGTGGTTTTAGCTGCATCTATGTATATTGTGTTTAGTTCTTTAATAATATCTTTAAGTGAACTTTCCGTAGTGTTTTCTGAATTAGTATTATTTAATGATGTTAAAAGTTTATTAATTAGTTCAGCATCCATAGATTGCACAAATATTTGTTCTTTAGAACGATCCCATTGTTTAATTTTTTCCGCACATTCAATTACTGACGTTGGTGAATCTATATTGTTTTATTTTATTATTATTATTTTTTGTTTGTTTTGTTTTCAAATTCAAATGTAACACTATAGGAGTATGAACATCAGAAAATAATATGCTATGTTCTAGAACTTGCATATTTGAAACGTACTAATAAATAAAATAATCCCAAATAAAATAATCAACAGTGCTCGAACCTGTGCATGAGTTACCGTTATCTACAGCGCATATACCTCTGTCATTCTACTTATAAATCCACCTTTTCACCGTTAATAAAAATAAAACTACGAATTAGTTTATGAAATGTCAGAAAATATAGGACAAGACGCTAATTGTAGGTTTTATGTTCATTACAATGCATACCTACTTCCATAGTGTAATCAAACAATATCCACATCTCAACACAGTTTAATACATGTTGTGTCACAGAAGGACTCTACATCTGTTTAATATTGATTTATTTATGGATATTTTGCAACTGAAACCGAAACCATATTTTATTTGAGAATTTTCACCATTTTACAAAAATCTGGAAAAACCCTCGAGAAATTGACAGAGGCATATGCGAGTATAAGATTGCGCGCATCAATTCAATTAATGCGCGTACAAATTTAATTATTGCTCGCTTCTGTTGAATTAATAATATCATCAGTGTATTACATCTCTTTAGAGAGAACAGCTATCAAATTAGAACATCTTCAATTCAACATATCCACAGTTGAATTAGAGATCTTTTTAATTAAATTGTTGCTCTTTTTAAAATAATTGATGCACACAGTCACTCCTTATACAACATCACTGTAAATAATTACAAGAGACCCACAGGCCTTAACGGTCACCCGAGTATCATAACCTATGCATAGACCTGTCGGGGCGTCTCATATTTGCATTTAAGCCTCGTTCTGGAGTCGGGGCCTCCGTGGCCGAGTGGTTAGAGCATCACGCTCAAAATCACAAGGCCTCTCACCTCTAGTTGGCGCAGGTTCGATTCTCGCTCGCGCCGATATATGTGAGAAAGTTTGCCAGTTTACTTTCGAAAGGTCGGTGGTCTCTTCCTGGATACATTGTATCTGGGTTCTCTCCTCCACCCACAAAAACTGGACGCCACCAGATAACTGAAAAATTGTTGAGTGTAGCGGAAAACAACAAATGATCAATCAATCAATCGTTCTGGAGTCTTTTGTTCACAACGTTATGATCTTTCTAAATATGCATACAATTCCTATTCAATTACAATACAAGGGAAGATTAAGTTTGAAGCATTTAAAACAGCTAATATTTCCCTCACCAAGGTGCAATGAATTTCATAATTTTGGTAAAGGGCTTCACTGGTCACAATAACCATGCGTTTGGTTTTTCTCCCACATATGTAGGAGTAGAAAAGATTTTTAAAACTTTTTTGGGCAGTTTTTGCCTCAACCATGAGGTCCTTGGGGAGCTTTGATAATAAATTTCACAATATACATTCCTCTTATAATAAGAGATCTTGCCCTGCCCCATGGGAACCAGGGGGGCAGGGGTCGTGAAATTAATGTTTGTGTCTCCTTTGTCCCAAAGATGCTTCATACAAAATTTTGGAGGAATTGGAATGGTGGTTATCAAGTAGTTAAAAACGATCAATTGTTAACACATTTAGTCACTTATCATTTGGCCCCACCCCTACACCAAAACCCCTACCCCTGGGATCATGAAACTTACAACTTTGGTTATTGCTACCTGTTCAGTATCCAAATATCCATTTAGTTTCGATTTGGTATCAATAGCATTAAAGAAAATGTTTTTAAACGTTTTACCCATAATTACCATACCAAGATTGGCCCCACCCTGGGATCAGAACCTCTACCCTTGGGATCATGAAATTTACAATTTTGGTAGGGGCCTTTCTGCTCTACACTACTTAGCATTTAGTTTTTCTTATAAACGTGCAGTTCTAGAGAAGAAGATGTTTGATAATTTGTAACTTTTTGGCAGTTTTGGCCACGCCCATAAGCCCCCCCCCCGAGGGGAGGACAGGAGTCCTGGAATTTACAATTTATGCCTTGGCCCCACCCCCATACTAACATCCCTACCCCCCAGGATCATAAAATTTACAATTTTTGGTAAGGGGCTACCTGCTCTATTTAAATATCCATTTGGTTTTAAACTGGTATCAATATCATTAAACAAGATGTTTTAAATATTTTACACATAAATACCATATACCACGTTTGGCCCTTCCCTGGTGTTTTTCTTACAAATGTGCAGTTCTAGGTTTTAGAGAAGATTTTTGAAAATTTGTCACTTTTTTGGCAGGTTTGGTCTCGGGGGGGGGGGGGGGGGGTAGGAATCCAGAAATTTACAATTTATGTCCGAATTGTCCTAAAGATGCTTCATACCAAATTTGAAAAAAATTGGAATGGTACATATAAAGAAGAAGTTAAAAATGTTCAATTGTTAAAGGCATGACGGACGACGGACGACGATAGACGCAGATCAATTGCAGTATGTCACCTGAGTTTATCTTCCACTGAATGAAAGAAGTAATTTTTACCGAGCTATAAATTAAATTTTTGCTAGCAGTATCTTCATCACATTGATATGCGCATCGATTGACTTGATGAGAACAATAACTGATTTGATGCACACATCAAATCAATTATCGCGCGCATTAAGTGGAGTGATTATATCTCCAAATAATTAAAGATATCCTCAATTATTCGAGTTTATGTTAATTTTGTGCTCCATGGACATCACAATAACATGTAAGATCTATGTTGTATATATAGGAGCCCTTCCCCTACCCCACTCCCTCTTATCCCGGAAAACTGTGCATACAGCAGTCCACCTCGGAATCTTAACTATATATCAGGATTAGAAGCTATAGCGAGGTCCCCCCGTGATAACCAAACTGCCCCCTCGGGAAATCATTCCATTCTTGTTAAGGTTATGGACTACCCCTTCAGTAAAATCTAGCAATATTTCTTGAGAAGACGCATTATTAATGTTCATCATCGTGAAATCAATCCATCACTAGTTATCCTATTCAGTGATGTGTAGTTTCTGATTTTGTAAATGTGTTATATTCACAAATTAATGTAACCGATTTAGTGTTTCGTCTGAAATTTTAAAGTGTCTCGCTTTCTAAAATAATGATAATAATAAAAAAGATACCCGGATGCATTATCTGTTGTCAATTTACATCGTTATTTGACAAATATTTTCTACAACACCACCTTTACTGACTTATTGTGATCAAGCGACCCTTTTCAGTGTGTAGAGCAACTGTCAGTACGTGTATGAGATACGAATAAGAAATGTTCAGGCCGTACGTAAACGAATGTTTCAGTTCTTAATGCTCTATATATGTCTTGTGGAATAATGGTTCTATGATTACTTATTTGGCGCGGAAATTGAGAATAAACATTTTTTTTTTCTTTAAATTATATGAAAATATCTTCATTCATTAGATATCCACAATAATATTCATTCCAAGATATGTAATTGTTGATATTTTAAGTTCTGAACATTACGCGTAGCAAATGAATTAAAGTTAGCTTAAATCTCTTTGCTATACTGATACTGGCAAAAACTTAATTATTGTGGGCGCATTCATTGAATTAATACATATCCCTTATTTAACTGAAGAGCTCAAACAAAATGAATGTTTCTATTTTTATTATATTTAAATAAAATTCCTGGTGGGCATCTTCTTGCAAATTCTCCCGTGTAATAAAGATTTCAAAGTATTAAACATGAAATGTGTTGACTATGTTCCATCCCTAAGCACTTTTTGGTCATAACATAATCATGGTCTATTTCTTCACGGCAGTTAAGGTGCCTATATAGGCATCTGTCAAGAAACCAAGTCCTTGCGATTCAGTTGAAAGTAAGACAGCCCTACCGTGTTATTCACAAACAAGTCTTGCTGTCAAATTGAAACCGAATTCCAGGGCATGAATTCGTTTGTATAAATTTATAATACAATACACTACATTAATAATACGTAGCTAAAATATTTAATCAGTAATTCGATGAAACAAATCAATCGAGATCATTAAAATATATATATATTATGCACCCCTTTTCCCCCGCGTTTGAGGACAGAAGGAAGAAGGATGGTAAGACCTATTTGTGACACGTTTTATATATATATATATATATATATATATATATGAATGAGAGAGAGAGAGAGAGAGAGAGAGAGAGAGAGAGAGAGAGAGAGAGAGAGAGAGAGACTCGAAGACTCTTAGAAATGTCATCCGGGTATCAGCCTGACGGACAGATCCAAATTGACATCCTCAGCTTTTCGCAGATAGTGGTGAACAGAAATTTAAAAGAAGAAAATGGTTAAATGATTTTTTTTCTATATCGAAAATACACACTTCTGTATGCAAATACGTTTAACTGCAGGTATTAATTTATTTAAAGCCCAATTGGCTTTCCGTAAAAAAAAAAAAGTCTTCTCGAATTTAAACCAAAAACGGGAGGGGAACCCTAACACAATTTTGCTATATAGTAGCTTTTCCCCACGCTAGGTATATCCATTATATAGCCAGTTTTCTGGGGGTGGGATGGGGTACTTTATCGTCCTGTGAGAATGATTTGTTTGCAGTCACTCCACACCCGCTGTAGGTTATGGGCAATAACACGAATTTCAGTCGCTCAAAGTATATAGAACCCGAATACTTTTTTCACAATCGTTAGGCTATATGTTTTTATATATCTGAAAAACCATTTATTGATATAAAAATCGCTCTGTAAAAGTAGAAGATGTATTTTTGATATTTGAAAATAAAACTAATTTAAATTTCAAACAATGTATTTCTTGATATTGAAAAATTACTTATAAAGAACTCAAGAAAAATGATTTATAATTTGTGATATGAGAAATTTCGTTTTTGTTTTTAATACGTGTACATTATCTGCTGCTACCTGCGGGTTCCTGTTTTAGTTGTGGTTGCGGTCTTGTGAGTTGGTGGCGGTGTAATTTGAACAATTTATCAAATTCATCAAATTTATTATCAAATATGATAAACACATTCCTAGCAGTAATCTGTAGTGAAAAGAAAAAATTCCATTATTAATTAATTAAGTTTATTTGAAAAAATAGCATCATAAAGGTCAAAGGGAGAGATCCCTAAATGTGCAAATGCAGTTTGATCAAAAATCTATTTTTGGTTTGCTTAAAGAATCACTTTCAGAAAATGGATTTTTACGTAAGAAATAAGTGTGTTGATATAAAAAATAAATTTATTTTCTAATACGACAAAATACACTTCTTAAATCAGAAAATAGTGACTTTTTAAATTAATTATTGGAAATATGAGGAGCCGTTTAAAATCTTTGAGACACTTTAATTATGAAATCAAAAAAATTGTTTTCAGTTATCAAAAATAATAATAAATAAATAAATAAAATAAAAAGAGAATGTATTATGTGATAATAAAAACAGATTTTTTAAAAATCCAAAACCACTTTTATTTCTTGATATCAGAAAATATACATGTATATGCCTCAAATACACTAAAAGGGCGCATCATTCACATTGGAGTCCAGGGACAGGCGGGCAATACGGTGGATTTATGGAATAATTGTGAAAAAATATCTGTTGGGGCGTCTTTGTCCTCAGTGAAATAAAAAAGCTACTAGGTAACAAATGTAATAACTTATAGTAATTATTCTGAGAATCATCTGAACGTCTCATTAGAATTAGATACTTTGATCCGCTCACTTTTTTTCTCTGAAAGTTCTCATCTAACCAGATGTGTGACATGATATCACTGCTATTTGGGGGATGGGGTGGTGGTTTTGTTGTCTTTTGTTTTCAATTGCTTTTTTGGGGGGTGGGTAGGTGGGTGGCGTTGGGGTGGCCAAGTTAAACACACACACACACACACACACACACACACACACACACACACTGATTTACCCATAGGTTTAAATGGTAGATCGAAAAGGCAGAAGCAATCCATAACATAAATTACATTTATATTGATGATATAGATTACTCCAGAAGATGATTATAGACAGACACACCTTGTCCCCGTAAAATGGTATGCTAGAATGTTTAATTGAATTACTTTAGGATTTACACTTAATAAAAACATTTCATCACTTCCAACTTCACAGGTGCAAAACGCTGTTATCAGATTTTAATAGGTGTGCACAAATGAAAGCTAAACTCGTAAGTTATGATAAATGTAAAAGCATTAAAGTGGATCTCGATACGACACGATTTTATGCCAACGGTAGTTGAAACTTTTGCATTGTCACGCGTTACCAAGAAATGTAACGTTCGTTGGGTTTATGGGGTGCGAAGGTGGAAAGCAGGTGCGTGCTGTGACACAACACTGAGTGAGAAGATAACTAGGAATCCCCATGGGTGCCCCCTTTGAATTGTCAAATTTTAAAACACTTCCGAATCAGCTGTGCACAAATATTGATAAATGAAATATTTAAATTAACAAACTAACGGGAAGAAATACTTAAATCCATTCTTTATAACTGTTTCACACATTTCAAAAACTCCATAAGAATAAATAAGACACTTTCATACAAGTTAATTTGAAAGTTGGTCGTTGACGGATTTTTGGGGTTACAGTAAAAATTCTCCAGACTCCTAGGATATTTTTCTTTTTTGGGTGTAGGGTGATTGGTGCTAATCATCAATCTTCTCTAGTTAATGCAGTTCGAGTGTCAAAACATTTTCATTTTAAATTTCCCGGATTCTCCTGATAATAGATCTATATGTGTAACTCTTGAATAGTTTCCGATGTAACATACCAGAAGTTAATATGTTAATATATTTACTGTCAAATTACTTTTTTTTTTACAAGTACTACATATACCATGCAAACAACTAGATTTACATAAGTTCGCAAAACATTATTTCTCCTATATAAATTTTGGCACAGACATCGTGTATAACTACGAAAACCGACTTGTATCATGGGAGGGGGGGGGGAGGGGGGGGGGGGGGACTCGTAATTACGAAATACTAGTAATCATTTCGATAATTATTTCGTATATTTACAAAAGTTTCTTCAGTCACGAGATGTATGAGCTCTTTTCTCATAATTACGAAATCTTTCTTTTAATTGCGAAGTATAAAAAAACAAAAAATGTTCTTTGATTCTTATGTTGCAGTATATGGTTTTAAAGGTAGAATTAAATTGTTTTGTTATTGTTGATTTTTAAGGGTGGGTGGGGGATTCGTCGACTGTCACTCCCCGAGTGTTAGATAAATTGTTGTCCCACGGTTTGTCACGGCGCCGGATAACGAATGATTAGGTGACACACCCCTTTGCTTACTATTACTGTTTGAGTTATCTCTTTTTACTCAGAACACTACTGCACCTTGATATCATCATCAACTAGTTATTTTTAAAGTACTCAAGTTGCACTTCTCCATCTCGACCGATTACTATTCACTCAGATGAACACCTTCATTTCATTTGACAATATAATATTGGAACATATTTTAAAAACTTCTCATAATATATTCTCCATCCTTGCTTCATGGTTCATTTTCGTTATTTGTGAAAACAAATAAATAAATAAATAAATAAAATAAGATAAAGGAAGATAAATGTCGGCAATCAATTCTTAAGAATATCTGAATTTTACTTAAGAAAGTGGCGGGGTCAATCCAGCCATATATACAATGTGTTGTAATCTCTCTGTTTATTATTGTTGTTATTACTCCGACATTCGTGATTCCATTTTTATCTTGAATAATTTACATTTGTACAGCAATATCTACATGTAATAAGGAGTCTCTTAAAATTACATGTACTTTAAATATGCGGATGTTTCTCATATGAAGTCTTATACCTGTAGATATAATAAACACTTTTGTGTGACTATCCCACAATAACACCATTCTCTGCTCGTATCCACACTTGGTTGGTTGGTTGGGGGGGGGGGGGGGGGAGGGGGGGTTCCACCAACTCTGGCATTTTTTTTCCTAAACCAAAAAATTATATCATGTATCAATGTAATAAACACATGAAACAAGTCCCCGAGTAACACTGCACAGCAAACAGTGTTTGGAAAGGTGTAAATCTCTTTTCAAAGTTGCTTTTTATATCTCATATTCTACAAGCATTTATACTTGGAAGTTCTACTATATTTGGACGTTATTCTATAGAATTAAAAAAAATATATATCCAAGAACTATACTATTCCCCCTCTCTCCGTAAAAATATATAACGTCTAAATTAATTTAATATTTTGGTCTACACTCCCATTTGAACCGACCGTTTTCATGTCAGCTGACTGTCATTTCTTTTTCAGTGGGGAGCCAGAAAATATCAGAACCGGTGTGTGTGTGTGTGTGTGTGTATGTGTGTCACTAAACGTTTGGGAATATGCCCTGAGCCCCCAAGATGTTTAGGTCTAAATTCTAAAACTATGGAGTTCTAACAAAATAAGATGCTTATTTTTTTTTTAGTGTTTTTGGACTCACTCTCTCTCTCTCTCTCTCTCTCTCTCTCTCTCTCTCTCTCTCTCTCTCTCTCTCTCTCCACGTATACAATATATAATATTTGTGAAGGGAGCACCCTCCGCTAGATCCGCCACTGTTTGTATATCCCCGATCATAATTTTTGTCCTAAATATAAACTTTTTTGTACCTATCTACCTTTTTAAAAAAAAGTCGGTTCGGATTTTTGTGACTTTCATCAGACATCTACCCGGATTTTATTGTCATGAAACGCTCAGACTTTACATTATCCTAGATCACGTGAGACAAATATGGCCTCCACCTGACTGATATTTCCAATTGTCAATTAATTTTGTCCAATTTCGTTGTTAAAGAAAGAGATAACGTAACAGATTTACAGAACAGTGGAGATAAATAGTAAGGGGATTTAAACGAGGTGATTTTGTTGTAACAGTATATGTGTTCGGTTTTCGAACCGTGCTTGATCTTGCATTTTTTCGTTGCCATCATCAAGCCTTCAATCTGTCACGTTCAATTTCACCGAAAGACACTAATTCTTTTTATATTCTTGATTGTTTATGCACTGAGTATGTGCTTTTTACTGCTATTAAAATATTAACATGTGTTTAGGATGACTTCATACACCAACGAAACCGGCTTCCCAGTAGTATGGACGTATCAGCACTTCAGTAGTTAGCCCCGTGGCTGCCATCTTGCGATATAAACCCAACTTTCTCATATTGGCATATGTAGTTTTTCGTCTGTACTTATGGTAGCTACCCCTTTATATGAGTTGCTTTTCATTGCTGGGTCACAACAAAATTTAGCAACCCATAAATTGATGAGAAAGCTCAGATTAATTTGAAAAATTCAATCAGCAAGTTAGGATAGGTGTTATAAGTGTAATGAAGGGAGAAGTTGGTGTTAATCCACTTATGTCTAATGAAAATAATTCATTTGCAACTTTAGTTGTCTAAAACTATAAAATAATAGATATTTAGTTTTACATATTTGCATAATGGTCTTAATAAACCAAATAGTCAAATTGCATGTCTTAGTATTGGGGATTTTTGCATTTGAGGTGTGAATAATGTTGATTACTGTCAGACATCCATTATTCTTCCTTGTGCCAGGAATAGATAAATTTTGAATGCTGGAAAAATGAGCAGTAAACTGAATAGCTGAATTGGGTGGAAAACTCAGGAGTTTGCCTTTCCTTATTAATACTCTATGGATTGATTTGATGTTTTTTGAAAACAAATTTTTAGCATTATAACTTGTGTTCACTGCAAAATAATACCTTCATTTTCTGGAGACACAAGTAATTTCACAAATCTAGGTGTTTAATGTAAGAATGGGTAGTGGGTCTGTACTACACCTTGCAATTCAGTGTGAAAGGGGATACAGTATATCTCGTGAAGATAGAGTTTTCCATTATAACAAGTGGAATTAAAAATGGCTGAGAAGAAAAAAATCATATGTATCAAACAGATCTTTGTAGCGATTTAATTCATTTCACAACAGCAGTTTGAATCAAATAATTTTGTATGGTTTCAGAGCAAAATTAGTCAAAAATGGCAGAGTACTGGTTGATTTCTGTTCCTGGGGAAAAGACACTGCAACAATCATTTGAAAACTTAAATACTGCCACAATGAGGAACCAGGTCTTGTCAACTAATTACAAGTTTGCCATCCCAGATCTGAAGGTAATGTGCTTGAAGTAACTTGACTAAATGATTGCTGTCTGTAAAATTTTGATGGGTAGTTCATATAGAATACAAATTTTAACTATATCTGACAAACTAAAGCTTTTGAGATGAAGACAAAAGTTAAAAGAAGGTAGCTATGAAGTCAGTAGTCATGGACGTCCTAGATGGGATTCAAAACCTCTGCCTATATACAACCTTCTCAATATTGATGTGAAACTAAGATATTGTTAACTGCTGTTTTTTTTTAAAGATTGAACATGATCTTTTTACCTATATAACTCACAAAATTAATGTTTTATAGGTTGGAACACTTGATGTCCTAGTAGGTTTGTCTGATGATATGGGCAAACTGGATGTGTATTGTGAAAGGTTTGTATAATTTTATTCAGTGACAGAAAAAGTAATGATGCAGTAAACTTTGTCTGTCTTGTTTCCATTTTTAACTTCAATATGTTGAAAGTTGTTGCAGAATGATTTTGGTGATTTTTTTTGTTCACAGTGTCACCAGAAAAATTGCCCAGTATTTAGGAGAAACATTGGAAGATCACAGTGATAAACTACAAGGAAATCTGATGGTCAATGGACGTAGGTTGATTACAGGATAATTCTGTTTTCACTCTGTTTCCATACTACGAATTTACAGTACATAAGATGCACTTTGGATTATTTTCATCAGAGTGTTATATGTATTTTGGCTGTTTTATCACAAATCATCAAAAATTAAACTGCTTGGTAAAACATTTGTATGCAATATATGCATAAAATGATACATGTGTTAAAAAATGTTCAACACTGACTTGTGGTTAATATGTAGGCAAATTAGTAAATTCTTAATTTTATGTCAACATTTTTGAAAGTAACCAAAAAAAAAAAATAATAATAATAATGATAATACTGCTAAAGTAAGGAATTGTAAAATTTGAAATTGAACAATTGAATTGTTATTAAAGTTGCTGGAAATGAAAATTTAAAGAAATTAATTTTTGACTAATAGTTTGAGTTTTTGGTTAGTATTAGCAGAGCTGATAAACTCATACCTCTTCCATTTATGTGGTAGTGTAAACAAGTCATAGAATATATATAGAATCAAAAATCCCTCCCTATTGTGTACCTGATGTAGAATTTATTTTGATCAGTGTTAAATATCCTACATGATATTTGATTTTCTTTTAACAGTTGATATGGTGACATACTTGACCAGGTTTCAGTGGGATTTGGCAAAATATCCAACCAAACAGTCACTAAAGAACATAGCAGAAATCATTGGAAAGGTACGTGTATGGTTCTTTTGGACTTTACTGTAGGGTATTACAGTATGAAGTACAGTACTTTTAACTAAAGACTCAAAATGTTCCTCTAGAGATAATTTTCAATGAAAACTACATTTAGATATTTAACCATATCTGATCATATTATGAGACAAAGCAACATCCATTACAGAGTATTAAGTGATTGAAATCACATGAGTTACTGCCCATAGTGTTTGATAATGTCAGACAAATTTGTTTACAGCAAGTCTCACAGATTGAAACAGACCTGAAAACAAAAGCTACAGCATACAACAATTTAAAAGGAAATCTGCAGAACCTTGAAAGGAAGTCTACGTAAGTTTAATTTGAAAAAAAAAAATAAACAGACATTGCTCATATGAAAGATTCCTACAGATAAATAGTATTTATTCTTTTGCACAGAAATAAATAATAAGGGTTAAACTTTTAAAAAAGTTAAATTTCTTTCTTGTTTGATATTTGACTGGTTTTAGGGGAAGCCTGTTCACTAGAAACCTTGCAGAACTGGTAAAGAGAGAAGACTTTGTGCTGGATTCCGAGTATCTGCAGACTGTCTTGGTGATTGTTCCCAAGTAAGATTAGCTACTACAGTTGGCTATGCATAGTAAGAAAACTTTTAAAATATTTTCTGTTTGTCCTCTTCTGACTGACTGACAAAAATCTTCTTTTTTTTTTCAGCCTCTGAGAAATGATAATTTTTTTTTTCAACATTCTAGAATCTTCTCATACCATTAGCATAAGTTTTAATTTTACATCTGCAACTACTTGGATCATTTAAATGCATAACTTATATGATACCAAATAAAGAGGAGGGCCTTGGTGACTGACACTAAATTCAAAATAGTTGATGTTAACAAGCCAGTTGAACCTAGCTACTTTATAATAACTGCCCATGTGCTAGCAAAACAATGCTGTGTTCGATAAATTTTGAAAGTTTAGCATTGAAAAATTTTATATAAAAACATACCCTATTTCTTACCTACCCATATTTTGAGTGCTTGGTCAGGAGAGAGCATGCAAACAATATTTTTAAGAATGGTCTAGATTGAGGCTGGGTGGGAGCCTTGTTGTGATTAGTTTGTGTGTGTCCATGCACTGACAGGATTTCAGACATTTTTGGCTATCCTTGCAGCTATTGAATTGAATATATATATGATCTTATATCAATGGATTACAAATCAAGTTTTAGAATGTTACAGACATTGAACTTAGCAAATTTCAGGGATTTGAGATTTTTCCAGGCCTCCCCCCCCCCCCCCCCCCTGTTTTCTTTTGGCCATCTCTGCAGCTATTCATTTGAAAAATTTATACATGAATTTATATTAAAGAGTTACAGATCAAGTTTGAGTTTGAGATTTGTTGAATTTATTTGTTGATAGGGTAATGGACCTTGAACCTAGCAAATAATGCTACAAAGCAGGGTCCTTTCATAATGCATGTTATCACAATGATATCTTGCATAGCTTTATACTGACTGCCACTTCATAGAATATACATGTGTTGACCATTAATTGAGTTTTGCATTTCAATGATTTAATGAGTAATTTAACATTTTGTTGTTGCAGAAATATCATGCATGACTGGCAGGCCAAGTATGAAACACTGACAGATATGATAGTTCCAAGATCATCAAGGTTAGCACATATATATATATATATATATATATATATATATATATATATATATATATATATATATATATTATTTTTAATGCATGCACATATTCATTATGTGATGGAATAATTCAGAGCTTTCTGATTGGCTGAAAGTCAACAAACTAGAATAAATAGAATGTTCTGTTCACCTGAAGATGCCTCTGAGTTGAATATAGCATTTGATTTCTCCAATACTGGATCAAAATGAAATTGGGAATTTCAAAATTGATAGATTTATTGTTAAATTTTTGGTTGTTCAATGAAAACTTGCATCTCTACTTACTTTTGATGAGATCTTGCATAAAATTGTAAAGAAAGGTTTGGCTTCTATCATAAACTGGTGTTAACAATTGTTTAAGTATGGTAACATCACACCAGATTGAAAGATGACTGATCAGATATTGTTTGTCAATTTCTATTAGCCACTTTCAATGTTTTAAATTATATAGTCATATGGTAAACAATAAACATGTGTCTCAAATCACTTTTGATGAGGTCTTGCATATTATTTTAAACTTGGTACACTGGAGTAGATATCATGTATTGAGTTTGAGGTCAAAGGTCAAGAGTCAAACTGGCCATAGTAAGATATTGTGTACTCAATGTTCTGCGAACCTTGTTTTGACATACATCAGACTTGATACACTTGTTCAACCTCAGGAGTAGATGACTCCGATTGATTTTAAGGACACAAGATCAATAATCAAACTACTGTAGACAAGATTGTCCACCAAATATCTTGAGAACCCTTTGCTTGACAATCATCACACATGGTATGCTGGTATATCCTACAGAGTACATAATCCCTATTGATTTTTGAGGTCACAAGGTCAAAGGTCAATGTCCAAACTACTGCTATTTGCTCAGTATCTTGAAAACCCTTTGCTTGACAGAAAGACATCAAACTTGGTACACTGATGTCCCTTGAGTAGATGGCTCTCATTTGTTTTCAAGTTAAATGGTCAAAGGCCATGACTCAAATGACTGGATATTTGGAAATGTCTGCTCAGTATCTTAAGAGATCAAAGTTATTATGGTTGTTCCTGAAAAATAGATAACCCATATTTTTCACATTTTAAATGTCATGTTGATCCTTTTCAATATTACCATAAGAGGGAGGGGTGTATGTTTCTAAAACATTTCTTGGTTTCCAAAATAAAATTTATTTCTTAAATAAACACTGTTCAGTGATATTATCTTAGGAATATTATCTTTCAAGTAAGTATCTTCAAATGAGAAGGTTCCAAATTGTGCACTGTACCTATGGTATAAGCAATCACAAGGTGCCATAATTTGGGTAGTTTGTCCAACACAATTTTACAATGCATATTATCATAAGGTGCTTTTCACTGTAATTATATAGGGGGGAAAAAAACAAAACGTTTTTGTTCTTTCACTGCTTGAAACTTTGTTAACTCACCAGATCTTTCCTGATCTAATTCTGACAAATGTAAAATCTTACTGATGAATATCATTCTTAATTCTGAGAAATCTGAAAATAATATGGAAGGTGAAACATCTAAAATGGTAGTATCTGAATTCATAATAGTGCCATTGGCAGTCTCATATAATAAAATGTAGTAATGGCATCAATTTTTCATTAAATTTCACAGATTTGTCTTTCAGGACTCTCTTTGAAGATGATGAGAACTGCTTGTGCTCTGTAACACTCTTCAGAAAAGTGGCAGAGGACTTCAAAAACAGATGTAGAGAGAACAAGTAGGTCAAACCCTAAAATGTATCTTACCAAGCAACCTGAAATCTGCAGGCAGTCTTTCTCATTGTTACACGATGAATTATAGACATCATTTTCGTTGCATTTTTAGGAGCAAAATATCATTTTATTCAGAAAAATATCTGGAAATGGAATTATTGAGAACTACATCATCTACATGCACATGTTTTCAGATTTATGGTTAGGGAGTTCACTTACAATGAAAAAGACATAGCTGATGGTAAAATGGAAATCTCAAAGCTAGAGGATGACAAGAAAAAGCAATATGTAAGTGTTTATAATAAATGATGTTTTACTGAATATGACTAAAAAGAGACTTGTCATATACTAAATAGATACTTGCAAACTTTTCATTGCTAATTGTTTCATATTTTTATTATCCACATTCCAGAAAAAATGATTCCAGATTTTTGAAAAAGTAATGATGAAAATGATAAGGGAGATAACTCTATTGATAACCATAATATACTAATAGCAGACAGACAGTAATCAACTACTATAAAAGGAAACAATGCCATCACTGTTTTGATAAAAAGGAAATCTGGGAAAACATTGTTAATGAATTTGAATAATATAAATTCACATCATTTACTTGTATCAAATTACTTTTTTGAATAATATTCTTAGATTTTTGATTAGGCAAGTAATTTTATTCACATTACCTGAAATAAAAAGTTAAATTTTGACCCCTGATGTGTACGGACAGTGGTTTTCAATATCTGCAAGGTTTTGAATGTATGCCATCTTATTTTACTGCTCATGAAGCATGAATTCATATTATAATTACAAAGTTAAAGTTGAGCATATGATAATGGACAGATCAATCTTTATATCTCCTGGAGGTTTGGGGGGGGGTGGTTATATTTGAATCAGCATCAGTCTGTAGACATGATTTTGTCTGGACAAGTATGTGGATTTTTTTCAACTTCGTGGACTTCACCATTTTGATTTAAATTTTGTAATGACACATTCTCTCACAGAGACTACTGTAGGGGAGGGTATAATGGAATCATCAGTCAATTTGTCTATAAGTCTGACTGTCTGCATATAATTTTGCCTTGCACAGACATTTCTAAGAGATTTAGTGCATGAATTTTTCTGAAAATTTGTACACTCTTTAGTACACCATAATTATTGATCAGTATTGAGGTAAAAGGAATTTAGATTATCCTATTACTTGAATTTAGGTGAAACATGAATGCTTTTTTGGTAATCAGTTGTATCAATATTTCAGATATGCCCCAATATGGATGAGCCCCGTAGCGGTATTAATTCCATCAGATAGATCTAGTCTAGAGTAAGGATATGTTTTTAAAACTTCCTTTTCTCCAATGTTTTTCTAGGGTCCTTTGGTGAAATGGTTGAAAGTTAACTTTGGAGAAAGTTTCTCTGCATGGATCCATGTGAAGGCACTAAGAATATTTGTGGAGTCCGTTCTCAGGTACAGTCTGGTGCATTCTTCCATTCTCAGGTATGGTCAGGTGCACTCTCCCATTCTGATGTTTTTCATTTCAAACTTTTTAATTTAAAGAGGTGTTACAGCTCATTTTGCGCATTTTATCTGAGTGCTTTTTAAAACACGTATTGATAAAATAATAAAAATGTAACAATATTGACAATTTTTAACATAAGGGATGCATTAATTTGCTTTCAAATGCACTTTAAAGATCACCCAGAATTCAATGGTTTCTTCATTCTGACTCGGACAATTTACATCACGTGATTCAGTATGACAACACATGTGTTGTGTAAAAACTTATAAAAACCCCTTAAAAGGGTCCATACTCTCTTCTCAAGTATGGGTTTGTTTCCTGTTTCTTATAAATAGGTAATTATAATTTCAGTATAATAGAAAACCTTTCATGTCGCTATAACCAAATAATGTTTTTTATAAAGCACGCCACATGTTTTGATAAAAATAGTACTTACTTTTAAAGCCCTGCATATGTGTCTCATGGCTAGAGGGTCATAGTGATATCCCCACGTAAATTCTAGCATGCGTATGTGTTGTATCTCGTTCTATTTTCACAGTTTTCTCGCATAATCTGTCAAAATTCTGGGTTTAGCCATTGTATGCTACCTCTCACTGGATTGTTTATCCTCAGTGCGCATGTGTCTGAAGACCAAAAGAGGAATTCTTAATGTTGTTAAAAAAGGGCCTTCAAAAACTATTAATTTTTGCGTTTAAACAAGAATTTTCAATGTTAGAAATGTGTTATTTTTGCAAAGTTTATACATTCAACTATGCAACAAAATTTGAGAAAGCTCTGGGAAAATTGTCATTTTACGATTTCGGACCAAAATGAGCTGTAGTGTCTCTTTTATCGTACGAATACCATTTAGACCATTACATCGCATCATGTTTGGTCAGGGAGACAAGGACCTCAATAAGTCCTGGATTGCTTTTAAACCCGTGTAAAAGAGGACCATGTGTGTGAACATACAGTATCACATTTTACATGGCACTGTGATTTGGTTACAACTATTTCAGTTTTTAAATTCTTATGACTTGTATTTTGATAGGTATGGTTTACCTGTCAATTTCCTAGCAGTGCTAATGCAACCCCACAAAAAGACAACCAGAAAGTTACGAGAAGTCATGAACCAGCTGTATGCTCATTTAGACTCGCCTGCCTCTCAAGATGCAAGTTTCTTTATTGTTTATAATCTCTTCTACATGTATAAGTATTTTGTTAACTTCATAAAGTTGGTCTGCATTTGGTAGGTCAGAACAAAGCCTTCTCTTTCCAATCTTGCAACAATATGGATGTAATTGTTATTTTTGATTTATGGCATCTTGTTGTGCACTTTAAAGCATCTTTATAATTCTTTTAGGCTTTACATGTTCACTGAATTCAAATATGTTAACTCTGCCACGCATGGCACAGAGGTGTTAGAGCTTATGATTTCTTTCAGGCTGGGCAGATGGAGATTCCAGGTTTGGTCGGAATGAGTAATTTGGACTACTACCCATATGTGTACTACAAAGTCAGTCTGGATCTAGTAGACACCACACAGTAGACGGGGCCATGATGGACTAGTGACTGAATAATTTTATTTCATATGGTTGAACACTAATAGTGCTGGCTGGTAATATATTGGCTATCAGCTTGAGGTTAAAGGTCAAACCCATGACAATATAGTGATATTTACATATAGAGAGTACATGTGTTATGTATACTTACAAACAAGTCATTCCATTTCTGATTACTTTTAAAATTTTGTTATTACTTTTGTTTATTCAGAGAAACCAACACTTCTGTAACAACAAGAGAGGTACACAGAAGTGTTGTATTAAGTTTACTCCCACATAGACTGTAAACTTTTGTTGCCTTCATTTTCCCTATAAAAAATACCTTTTTATACATGTGCATCTTTCTTACCCTATTGTGAAACATGTAGGTACAAAGTTATAAATGTTGGTATCCTTGTTTAAACAGAAGAGGAACTAGAATGTGAAATGTCCTGTTAGAGGGGCATAGAACTGTGATTTGAATACACATATATTTATTGTTAATCACTTTATTGAGTGTGAATAAAGTCAACATACAATTTACAGTGTACTTGCTAACAGAGTCATTGTTTTCTTTGTGTGAAATATTTCACCAAAGAAACAAAGTAAGGTCTCAAGAATAGGAGTTGTCAGTGGAATTTATTATGATGAAATCTTGTGTTTGTCAAAATGTATAGAGCAGCATTGTATATTCCTTGTATCACTTGCAATATAAGCAGATATTGAAGCTAGTCATGATAGTAGATATCTATATATAACACATCAATATGTGTATATGGACTTCATCTTAATGAAAATAAATTATGCTGATAAAACTTCTGAATTTATTGTTCATATTTAATTGTGAGGCGGAGAACAACCATAATCTTATAATTGTAAGTGGCTACATCACTGTGCCAGTAAGTGGCTACCTCACTGTGCCAGTAAGTGGCTACCTTAGTTCTAGTAAGAGTCTACCTCACTTTGCCAGTAAGTGCTACATCACTGTGTCAGTAAGTGGCTACCTCACTGTGCCAGTAAGTGGTTACCTCACTGTGCCAATAAGTGGCTACCTCACTTTGACAGTAAGTGCTACCTCACTTTGACAGTAAATGTCTACCTCACTTTGACAGTAAGTGGCTACATCACTGTGTCAGTAAGTGGCTACCTCACTTTTCCAGTAAGTGCTACCTCACTTTTCGAGTAAGTGCTACCTCACTTTGACAGTAAGTGGCTACATCACTGTTCCAGTAAGTGGCTACCTCACTGTGCCAGGATATGGTAGGCATTTCTCATGCTCTGTGTATGGAATTTAGGAGCAATATTCTATAATGACCAAAATATTGTGGAACACATTAAAAATTTTCCATTGTATGAAATCTTCAAAAAAATATTTGCAACACTTCTTTGGAAGAGTGGCTTTTGAATCCTAGTATGTAGAAAAAAACCCAATAAAATTGGAATTAGGTGAAATTCTAGCAACCATAACCCTGGGTCTAATTCCTAACCTGACTTGTAGCCTAAAACACCCCCAAATTTTCAAATAAATGTAGACTTTTGAAAAGTTTCAATGAAGAGGTGGGTGTTTTTTAGTTGTTATCGAGAGCAACTAATTGAAGAACATTCACATTGTTACTATGCAAGTATTGAATAATGATCTATCACTGTTAGAAATAATTTAAACAAACACTTTAGAAAAAATTTTAAGTTTTTGGTCATTAAATTTCAGCACATGACAAAGTTTAAAATTCTGTTACAAGAAATGTTGTGAAATTGGTTGTAAATATATTCATGGTTTTGTTGCATATGAGTTAAAGTTTGAAAGCAATGTTTTTTAGATCTTGAAGATGCTTTGGAGAAGCCAAATTTGCCCAAAACAGTTTGTAGGTTTCATTTGTTTTAATATCGGTGAAGAATCTTTCACTCAAACAGGGATTTTATCAGCTAAAGGTAGTAAAGTTCCAATAATATTGTCCTATGCATAGTGCTTGGAGCTCATTGAGTAATGAGGGTTCATCATGCTAATGCATACCACAACACAAGGCCTCTAATTTTAAAGTTTCATGATTAACTTCTTATGTTGGATATTGATAAAGGAACAGTCATTACCTTGTAGACATAGGCTCTGGAAACTCCCCCCTCCCCCTTACCTTCCTCAGTTGTGAAGCGAGCACCCTAACCAACAAGTTATCTAGTCATGAAGTATAATATAGTACTTTGGGGTCAACCTAGTTTAGTGTGGTTTGCTGGAATTAACCAGGATTCTTGTCCATAAGCAAGGTCACATGGTTTGAGGAAGTTATGAGTTGCCCCCCCCCCCCCCCCCCCCCCCCCCCCCCCCCCCAAAAACAGTTATTACGGTATCTAGTTGTATGATGTAGTTTCATTAAATTGTATAATGATATCTAGGTTTTATCTTGATTGTTTTGGAATGAAGTTCCTGTGCTGGATCCAACAGACTTTGAACTATATATCACGTATCCTGGTCATTTATAAAGGACTTTATAATATCAATGATTCACCATAGGTTTTCAAATATATTTCAAACATTTCTTTATATAGATTTCTCTGTGAATATATCAAGACTGACCTATGATAATAACATGACAAAACTAATAGCATGCCTGTAGATAATAACTGAACTTTTACCTGTATAAAAAGAATTGAGAGAATTAAAATAATTGTAAACAGCAATATAATTTATACCTACACATTTTTTTTTCTGTACCATAAATGAACTGCACATTTCCATCATTTGTAAACATTTAATGACATTGTTTTATGGGAGAGGAATTAGTGACATTAGGAGTATAGTGCCCTATCACCTCCTTAGATTTATCATTTGTACATGCACATATAGGCTCCAAAGAAAGTAATATAAGCAGTCGTATACTAGCAGCCTGTTTTCAACAACACATTTATTTTCAAATAGTGAAAATGAAATTACTTGTACATGAACATCGTCTTTGTACAAAATCAATGATGTTGATGAATGAAGAGAATACAAATTTATGAAGTTACTCAAAAACACACAGTAGAAATATCTACTAATCTGGATTGTGGAGTCATAAAACTTGAGTCCTAGACCTGTCTGTGGGGTTATAAAACTGAGACGAACTCAATTTTGTTCTCCATCTCACTTTTTCACTTTGTGACCTATTTTATAAAAGTGAGATTGATTGATAAAACATAAAGTCTTCTTGATTTTATAGTTCCCAGAGCTAGAATACTTAACATAGGCACTGTCTATAACAAACTGAACACATTAAAAAAATGATAATCACTTCAATATGCATATTCATGAGGTTGGATTGCTATTAGATATCAGCTCATAAACAGCCAATTTAGTTAGTTGCACCAAATGTCAAATGCGTTGACATCTCTTTTTCAGTGGGATCCATGTCAAATTGTTGCATCATACAATATAACAATTGTAAATTTGGAGTAGAAATGAATTGTCCAGCTGTAGTATTGTAAAAAAAAATTCCAGATCTTTTATGACACATAGAAATTCCAGTTTGCAACTTTCAATCCAGTTCGGAATCATCCCAATCTCTTATGGATGGATCAACAGTTGTAGCACCAATGTTGGTGGCCAAATCCTGAATTTTCTCTTCTTTCGTCATCTTCTTTGACGCTTCCTCCATCTCTGAGAAGTCACTCTTTGCTGTCTTTGACACCCGAGACCCTGCCAGTGCTCCAAGTCCATGGAGAAGATGCTGTGATTGTGCTCTTGCTTGCATGTCATAGGAGCCTGGAATTTCTGGGGTTACATCATCCAGACTGATCTCTGATACAGATGCTCCAAATGCTTTGGACTGTCCTCCCGTTAATCTGAGTTCTCTCTCTGTTGGGAGTTCTTCAATCAGCAGTCTAGTAGAATCATTGTTGTCTGACACCTCCTCAACCAGTGGTCGTTTTGAGGTTGAGGTACCCAACTCTTGCAGTAATGACTGTCCTGAGGTTCCCTCTGTTTCCTCCTCACTGTCACTGCTGTCTGTGAGGACCTCAATCTTTGGCTTGTATGTGGTCTGAAATTTTTTTTATGAACAGATCACATTTCAATTCAGAACATGAACATTGATATTTATATCACAAATTGTAATGAGACTGAAAATTCTTATAAATATGTTTCATTGGGATCTCCACACAGTCTTCTATTCTACTTTGATTCAGGTAAGTGAATTAGACTTGTAGTTCCACTCCTATTGTAGCATTATTGTAGTTGAGCAGAACATGCAATGAATATGCAATATACTAGTAAGAATTCTCCAATAGTTGTTTCCCTTTGAAGATTTTTCTTCCATAAGCTGAGACACATAACTTATTTGTGTACACACACAGTGGATACAAAGTTTGATTGAGCATTATCATGTTCCTAAAAGAAGATCATTACTTGCTTCATAACCACTTGGATGACATACAAATTTAGGAAGCTGTGAGTATAACACTTTGAATCCCTATTCTGGCCTTATCCTTGCCACAAGGGCCTACATCAGAATGCTTGCATAATATGGCCAGTGGTTCTTGAGATGATAATATCTCTGTATATATTCCAATAAAAATTTTGATCTGTTGTGGCCCCACCCTACTTACTGAACCATGAGTCAGACAATTAAAATGCTTTGTACCAAGTTTTGTTGAAATTGGCCTAGCAGTTTTAGAGAAGTCGAAAATATATAAAATTTCAAGACAGTCTACAGATAGTGGATGATCTGAAAAGGTCAATTGAGCTTATAGTTTAGGTGTGCTTAAACTTTTACATAACTTTTGTTGTCTTCTACAGTACCAGTCTATAGCATATATACTTAGTACTCACACAAGCATTTAAGGGGATACAAAGCATTCCTCCATCACAGAAGAGATAATATCATATTACAAGTTCAATTTCAATTAGATTGACTTTATGTTTAATTGATATTTATAATCCATGACAGCATTAAAGGTTATGTATAGTATGTTTGGAACAATGCTTCTTGTTATCATGAAAAGGATGAGGGGTGATATAACAAAAGAGAAATGACTTATTTTTTGTACCTTTTTCTGTTGTGCCATGCTAATCAGCTGTTCTTCATTGACATCAACATCTTCTAAGTCTGGGAGATCCTATAAAATAACAAGTGTCATTTCATATAACCACCAAGAGTATGATGTATAGTAATACAGAAACACTCATCCCAGTAGACTTAGTAAGTTATAAAGTGTGGGTATCAATTGGTCTCTTTTTGTACTTACATCTAAGTCATCCTTATTCTTGTCTGGAAAAAAAGACAAACATTTTTCATTCTTCTGTGATAGCAAAAACAAAAATTTTCAGCTTCCTAAATTAAAGCATGACAAAACAAAACTGATTACATGTCTGGACCTATATCACCCTAGACATCTCAGATAAAAGCACACAAAGTATACTCACTTTTAGAGTCCTACATTTCTTTAAATGTTGAATATTCCAAAGAAACATTTTAATAGCATATATTGCAAAATATTTGCTAAGTTGAACATGCTTAAAATCACAGTAAAAATTTGCCAACTTTCACTATAAAAGGAGGTGCATATCTTCAACATCTTCAGTATGTATACAAACACTGTGCAAAGTTTAAATAAAGTTGGTTGGATATTTTTTGAGTTACAGATTACACAAAGTCTGCTCTATCAATAGCACAGATTGCTAAAAGAAGGCTATGTCAGACATGGTAAAAATTGCAATAAAAGTTGTCAAATTTGCTCATAATAGGAGGTGCACATCTTCAATATGTATACAAACACTTTTTGCAAAGTTTGCATAATATTGGTTGGATAGTTCTGATTACACAAAGTATGCAATCATAACATAAGCATGATGGTTGGATAAATGAACATTTCAACAAAGAAATGGACAGACAGAGTGGATCAGCTACTATAAGCTTAAAGTGTAGAAATCCGAGTGGGACAGATTGACAGAGGATGGATGGACACATGGACAAAGAATATACCTATAGTCCCCTTTGGTTTCACAGTTAGGGGACTAAAAAGAAAAGAGTTGTCCAAATTACTTGCCTTGCTGTGCTATGATTTCTTACCTGAAATTTCTGTAATGAATAGTCTTGTGCTGTCTTCATTTGAAGATTCTTCTACAATTAATTTTGAATGAAAGTATGTCATGAAATAAAAAATCCAATAAAAAAAAAATCATATCAAAAATATTATATCCAAAATGCACTATATTTTTGACAGTTTGACCCAATAAACTTATATTTATAGTTGTGTAAGATTTAATTCACATTTCATATTAAATTTATTTGCCTAGTCCTTTATCATGTCTAACAGAATCTCTGATGTGGTGTTTCATACTTACTGGATCCAGAAAAGATGCCTTTCTCAGATATGGGGGCTTTGCTGGTGATGACTGGGGCTTCATCCTGATCCTCCCCATCTGATGAAGAGTCAGACTCATTTGCCTAAAATTAAAACATGACACGATATCAGTGATTTCCATTCATAACTAGATGTTGTGACAAGGCAGTGATACCCATATTCAAGTATTTGCCTTTAAATATACTCTGTATCATATATATTATTGCTGCATATGTCAATTAAGATGCATTGAGCATTCTGTTGGGTAGGTGCCCTAGGGGCATCCCAAATCCTATTTCATAATTGTTGAAACATACATAAAACAACTGAGGTCCTGACCCCTTAACTAAATATATATATTCCTGCTACACACATCAAGATGCATTGAGTATTCCAATGGGCAACTGCCCCGGTGTCATCCCAACCCCCACCACTATTTGACTGTTCAAATATCTTACCTTTTCTCCCTTCTTGTTACGGTTAGTCATCCTTATCTTCTCTTCATTTCATTCTATACTTTGCTATCAATCATCTTTCTCTCCCTTCATTCTATATTTTGCTGTCAGTCATCCTTACCCCCCCCCCCCTCTTCATTCTATATTTTGCTGTCAGTCATCCTTAATCCCCCCTCTCTTCATTTTATATTTTGCTGTCAGTCATCCTTACTCCCCCTTCCTTCATTCTATATTTTGCTGTCAGTCATCCTTACCCCCCCTCTTCCTTCATTCTATATTTTGCTGTCAGTCATCCTTACCCCCTCTCTTCATTCTATATTTTGCTGTCAGTCATCCTTACTCCCCCTCTCTTCATTCTATATTTTACTGTCAGTCATCCTTACCCCCCCCCCCTCTCTTCATTCTATATTTTGCTGTCAGTCATCCTTACCCCCCCTCTCTTCATTCTATATTTTGCTGTCAGTCATCCTTACCCCCCCCCCCCCCCCCCCTCTTCATTCTATATTTTGCTGTCAGTCATCCTTAACCCCCTCTATTCATTTTATATTTTACTGTCAGTCATCCTTACACCCCCCCCCCCCCCTCTTCATTCTATATTTTGCTGTCAGTCATCCTTACCCCCCCTCTTCCTTCATTCTATATTTTGCTGTCAGTCATCCTTACCCCCTCTCTTCATTCTATATTTTGCTGTCAGTCATCCTTACTCCCCCTCTCTTCATTCTATATTTTACTGTCAGTCATCCTTACCCCCCCCCCCCCCCCTCTCTTCATTCTATATTTTGCTGTCAGTCATCCTTACCCCCCCTCTCTTCATTCTATATTTTGCTGTCAGTCATCCTTACCCCCCCCCCCCCCTCTTCATTCTATATTTTGCTGTCAGTCATCCTTAACCCCCTCTATTCATTTTATATTTTACTGTCAGTCATCCTTACACCCCCCCCCCCTCTTCATTCTATATTTTGCTGTCAGTCATCCTTACCCCCCCTCTTCCTTCATTCTATATTTTGCTGTCAGTCATCCTTACCCCCTCTCTTCATTCTATATTTTGCTGTCAGTCATCCTTACCCCCCCTCTCTTCATTCTATATTTTGCTGTCAGTCATCCTTACCCCCTTTCCTTCATTCTATATTTTGCTGTCAGTCATCCTTACCCCCCCCCCCCCCCCCTCTCTTCATTTTATATTTTGCTGTCAGTCATCCTTACCCCCCCCTCTCTTCATTCTACATTTTGCTGTCAGTCATCCTTACCCCCCCCCACCCTTCCTTCATTCTATATTTTGCTGTCAGTCATCCTTACCTCCCTCTCTCTTCATTCTATATTTTGCTGTCAGTCATCCTTACCCCCCCCCCCCCCCCCTCTCTTCATTCTATATTTTGCTGTCAGTCATCCTTACCCCCCCTCTCTTCATTCTATATTTTGCTGTCAGTCATCCTTACCCCCCCCCCCCCCCCCTCTTCATTCTATATTTTGCTGTCAGTCATCCTTAACCCCCTCTATTCATTTTATATTTTACTGTCAGTCATCCTTACACCCCCCCCCCCTCTTCATTCTATATTTTGCTGTCAGTCATCCTTACCGTCTCTCCCTTCATTCTATATTTTCCAGTTAGCCAGCAGATGCTCTCTTCATCCACTTCTCCCTCTATTCCCTTTTCTCTCAATTCCTTTTCAATCTTTTCTCTCTCATTTTTCTTTCTAATGTTGAGCATTGCTGAAATAAAAATAAAACATACTGTAACATAAACATTCCTTAACATGCATAAAAACTATACACACATAAAATTCTAAGAATATGGAAATTAAAAAGTTTTATTTTGATGATTCAAATTCATATAAGTCACCTTTAACACTGTCCTGTATTTTCCTCCTCTCATGGTCAATCCAGATTTCTCTTTCTTCTCGCTCAGCTTCAACACCTCCTCTACCCCTAAATATTTTAAGTCATCAAGTTTTATTTAACAAGAAATCCTGTTACATGGTAATTGTAACTTATTACATTAGTATTTGAATAATCTTTGAATCTTAATTTAATAACAATATGCCAGGCTTTGACTTGGTTATAAAATAATTTGTATCTATATCAGACTTAGGATTTTATCACCTGTCTGGGAGTCTATGGAAGATTTTGAAGTTGATTTATTTTGGAGTTTGCACAGTTACACATGACAACCATGAAACTTACCAAGCCTCTGCACAAGCTCTGTCTTTGGGGAACACAGGTCTGTCATCAAGGTAGGTCAAGTGTTTCTGAACAAAAAATAATTATGACAGTTGACTTGCACATGTACTATCATAAATAATTTTCACATATTAAACCATATCCCATTTCTTTCTTTGCATTGTGTTTTGAATTGATGGAAGTACTTACTAATCGGACAATGAGAGTCTTTCTGTAATTCTTGATGTGTTTCAGCAACCCATTTCCCATTAAATTTAGCACTTTCTGTCAAAAAGTTAAATGAAAATCATTTACAACACAGAATATTAATGTTGCTGAATTCAAGATTGATATAATATATGTGGACCAAGTTATTTGAATTCAAAATTAAGCAAAGCTGTGGTTAATGGACTATTTGACACTGCCACGAATTGCCACCATCTGTGCTGTGTTGGATATACTATGTCAAATACTTGAATATTTATATTTAGGCATTGATAATGTATAACTTGCACTACAGCTAGGGGTACCAAAATATAAACACCACGAGCACCATATATATATATTTAACAGTTTTGTAAGCCAGTTCTTGCACTTTTGTGCACACTCATTAGTGTGACAATTTATGATCAATGTGAAAATATAAGCTGGTTACATATCCAAATAGCATTCTATTATGCAAAACATGATAAGGATTTAGGCAGCAGGCTGAGCCTATGTAAGCCTTCTTCTTCAAGGTACAAGGTACTGCATCTACACAATGTTGTGTAGCGGTCAGCCAGGTTCGACCGCTGGTGGCCAGTTAGCTCAATTCGTAGAGCACCAGACTAGAAATTTTACTGTTCAGCTAGTAAACATCAACTTTCATTCACCTGTAAGGAGTTTAAGAGCATCCATTTCTCCTGAATATTTGTCAACATGAATAGTCATTTTATCTATGTGCATATGTATATAAAGGCTCACTTGTGCATATTACTGTCACAAACATTTTCCCCATCTGATATTTAAAAGAGAGTAACTTGTAGCCATCAGTCTTCATGAAGGAGAGTAACTTGAAGTTTTCATTACACTGAGGGGAGAAACTTGTAACCTTCTAACTGTTTGTAATCTACAGTAAAGCATTAAATTGTTGTAAAGTCTGTATTGACCCTTACCAAGTTCTGCATTTTTTCAAACACATCAATGGCTTTGGGATCTTCTATTCTATTATGTGCAAGGTCTAGAACACTAACGCTGTGCAGCTCTCCCAAGTGCTCCAATGATGCAACATCCGTTAATCGGTTGTGTGAAAGATTCAGCGTATTCATGACTGGGAGGCAATCTATAATTCAGATAAAAATAAATATTATAAATTGTTGAAGTCACACAGTCAAAATTAATGTTCACTAAAAATCTTTCTCATTCAATTCATATACTGCAACATTTGATCACAATAAAATATGACTTTACAAATACACTCAAAGCAAAACTGAGATACATACAATATTTGAATGATGCAAAAACACTCTACTGATGGTTTGACACTATACATGTATTAGGAATTTTAAAATATTAAATATTTGTCTTTCTTCTACAATTTTACAGTAATTTACATACCTAGGTTTTCCACTTTTCGGAGACAGTTGTGGCTGAGATTAAGAGTGTCCAGCTTTTGGAGGGGCTCCAGGTTTTCAATCTTTTCAATTATATTCTGTTGGAGGTACAAGCATCTCAGTTCACCTTGGTGGTCCAGATTCTCTATCTTTCTGATGCCATTGCACTCTAACCAAATACAACGTAGTCCTGTATACTCCTCCAGATTCTCAATCTTATTGATACCTGTCAGAGAGAAAGAAGGTAAACTATCACAATTAGTCCAGAAATAAACATTGTAATATGCATGATATGTGAATTTGAAATTGGTGTGTGTACTTTACAGTAAAATACAGTTGCAGTGAACACGCTTATAATGAATTCACACTTACAGTAAAACACAGTTACAGTGAACACACTTATAATGAATTCACACTTACAGTAAAACACGGTTATAGTGAACATGCTTATAATGAGTTCACACTTATAGCAATGTGATATTCATTGCCTGTAGTTTTAAAACATATCATATTGGATACAATGAATTATGTTTATAATGAATCAAAATTATGCCTCCAGCACTTTGCTATAAGCGTATATGTATTTACCATTGTATGCTGTTTTAAATTTCATATCCTGTTAGAATAACCAAGGTACATGTAATATGACAGCTGTGTCGTTACCTTTATAATGAAGATAGAGAACATCAT
Source organism: Ostrea denselamellosa (assembly GCA_024699665.1). NCBI lineage: Eukaryota > Metazoa > Mollusca > Bivalvia > Ostreida > Ostreidae > Ostrea > Ostrea denselamellosa. The sequence continues at coordinate 10,251,543 of JAMZEH010000064.1, forward strand.
TTAGAGCTGGTGTCATGTATAATTTCAGATCTTTACAGTGTTGTCGCAGAAACTTCTTTGTAAGTCTGAAAACAAAATGATTTACATAACAATCATCATGTAATCAAAATGAAATCCGTAAAACTTTGAACAAATGGGTATGCCATCAAACATTTATTTATAAATCTGATATGCAGACTGATAATGTAGAAAAGTATACCCCCAACAAAGTGTATGTGTCAGTAGGGTGTTATTGAGAAGTTCCTGGCATGAAGCAGAGGTTGACAGGTATCCCTCTACTTCTGCCAGTAAATTCACTTACTACATCTATCACAATGCCAAGATAAAAACTTCATTGGGTTTTTTTAATCCCACACATAAAAACTGAAAAAAAATCTTGATTATCAGCAAGGAAAGTTCCCCATACCTTGGCCAGCTGCTCTTAGTCTCTTCCTCTTTCTTAACCACCTGTTTGTTTTCTTCTCCTGCTTGTTTGTCTATCTGTTCTGTCTGATTGTCGCTGGAATTGCTGTTCTTAGGTTGTTGGTTTTCTTTGTCTTCTGGATGTTTCTCATTGCAGTTGTTATCTGTTTTATTTGCCGCTGGATCTGTACCATTTTCTGATTTTCTGTTGTCTAACATTTCTGACAAAAGGATTTTGTAACATGACACTTTAGCAATGTTAATTAATGTGTGGACATTGTTAGAATTGTTTCTCAGTCCATTAATATCATAATTATGGTTAACATAACTGAAATAGTTTTGAAAATTTAAAGACACAAAATCAGTTGAAATCAGCACAATTCTCCATGAAATACTCTAAAAAAATTTTTACTATGATGTCACAAATATGTCAATACACAGGTAATTCGATCAAAATTGATGAACAAGAGGTGTTTGTATGATAACATTTTGATTAGAATAAAACATGCAAACATTGAACAACAACATATTTACATAGTTTGAAGATTATAATTTGATTTTGGACATTAAATGATAAATCATTTATTGTTGCTTGTGTAACAGGAAGGAGAAATTGCAACAGTTTGACCAAACTGGGATTCAAACCCAGGCTCCCTGAATCTCAGGTGCTCTACCAACTGAGCTAACTTGCCACTAGCTATTGAACCCACTACATTCCCCCTTCCTTAAATTGTTTTCATCCTCGAAGACACACAACCAAGGTTATTTTGCCCCTGGCAGGACTTTCACCTGCAAGTCCAGGGGTAATCAGTGGCACCAAAATGTAACAGGAAGGGAGAAAATGCAATGGATCAGACCGGGATTTGAGCCCAGCCCCTGAATCTCAGGTGTTCTACCACCAGCGATCGAACCCAGCTGTCCGCTACACTTGATACTCCTTTTTCTAAAGCAAATCTTTAAAAAAAAAAATACACTGAAGGAAATCTGACTGAGTCATGATGTCTACACTCAAAATGCATGTATTACAGCAAATTAAAAATTTATCATGCACTTTGCAGACCTTGTTTTTACATAATATGGCAACAATACTTTTGTTTCTAGGCAATTAAGTATCATATACCCTTTATAGTACCAAATGTAATGGAACTATCATACTTTAATTATCCTTTTCAGATTTACATAAATATTGCCTTGTCCTTTAAAGATAACAGTACAGTTCTTCAACTGCACTGAAAATAAGCATTATCACTTGTGCGCCACGGCGCTACACTAATTACTGACCTTTCCCTGTTTGTTGAGGACCATTGTCTACCACCTCAATCTGTACTTTTGTTGAGGTTGAAGGTCCCTCTGTTGTGGTGTCTGAAGTGATTTCTTCTATCAGTGGCATTTTCTTTTTGTTAAATCCGTCTAAAAAAAACCCAATAATTACTATAATAATTAAAGTTACAGTTTAGGTATATATTCATACATTCTCAGGATTTACGGTGATTCAAAGACACGCGATATAATCAACTGTTAGAGTATCTGAAATCTGTATGATGAACATCATGCTTTGAAAATTGAACTGTTGTGTAATGAATGACTTGCTGGATATCTTCCAGTTTTTATTATAAAACTTAATTATGCTTGGTTGGTATGTATATGAAATACCTCTCCATGAATCAATCTAAAATTTTGTTTCTCATTTACTCTGTAATTTACATTATCATATATAATTTCATTACATTTTAAAGGAAATATTTTTTGTAAAACATTGATGATAATTAATATATATTCTAAATAAAGAGGGAAAAGCTTGTCACGCACCTGAATCTACAAATTCACAAGTATTTTTCATCAAATATTTTCAAAGTATCCTTACCTTATCACTGGAAGTTCCTCGAATCGTACCTGTAAATTCCAGAATATTCTTCTCACAGTTCACAGGTTGCTTAATCCTGAAAACGTGGTTATGTTTTGACACGCTCAAAAATATCGAATGTAAACAACTATGGCGGCGTAGTAACAAGAAATTAGAAACACCGAACCCGATTATTTTGATGGATATAATGAACAGTGGTTTGATGGAGCTGAAAATGTCACGAATGGGACGTGTCTATATAGAATCTTTTCTTCAGTGAAAGGAATTGAAAAAAAAAAAGTATTACATAAATAAGACTGGACAAAAAACTTTTAAAAGTGTGAATATTGAAAAATGACTCTACCCTTGCACCATTATATAAATATAACATATAAACAACAGCCATTATTGCTAAATGGTAACTTACTAGTACCTGTACTATTCACAAATTGTCATCATTGTTTGTCCTTGAGGGTCAATAATTGGGGAGAAAATTATGAGAGTTTTAAAGGGAAGAGGGCTTTAGAAGAGTATATACCAGCAATATAATCACCTACATGTAGCATATAGAGTGACCTAATCTGATAATAAACAACATGATTTGGAAACAGATTTATAAATGTTTGTATATCTACTCTTATTTTTATATATTTGATATTTTGGAGCAGTTGAGGAATAAAATTGTTACTGTACATTCGCGTGACAAATAAATCCTCTCACGTAATCTTTAAAGTAAGTATATTACGGCGCATGTATTAAAGAGTCTTCATCAGTTCTGATTTATCTTAAAAACAATTAATTTCATTGCTAATCATGTCTAAAATCATCCATTACCGATTTATAAATTTATGCTTAGAATTATTAATTTCCCTCTAGAATTTGACCAAGAAAAAGCTTAAATTCGTGGGTTTTGTTTAATAAAATTTGGGGGAAAGACGCACCAAAAACCTTGGTTGATTTTGGGGAGGGGGGGGGGGGGGGTTGTGGTGGTGGTGACATGGTGCGATCATGTTGTCAGTTAATTTGAATACTTTCCCAATGACAGAGCACAGCTGTAACCCAATCACTTATCTCTCTCTTTCTATATATCTATATCTCTCTGTCTATCCATCCATCTCTCTTTATCTCCCTCTCTATCTATATTTCTTTTTTGAGACGTTAAACAATATACAATCAATCAATCATTCTTACTTGTGTTGGTGTTGTGTGTATACAATTTTTAATTTTCTCTGACAAATTGATATAAGTATTAGTAAGTAAATGATTTATTACAGTGACATGTGTTATTATACATACAACATTTAGAGTAAGTAAATGCGAATTCAAAACACACGGTCCATCGGACTTACGAGGGCTGATTGATATGGTGTGAGCGTCATATGTAAGGATTTGAATTTTGGCGACATATTGCATTATTTTTCAACATAATCCCTTCAGTATCTATACACTTTTGCCAGCGATTTTTAAGGGCCTTAATATGCCACTTTTAAAGAAGTCCTTTTTTGGACCGTTCAGAAAGCCCTCCACTGCCAGTATGACGTCATCATCTGACTGGCAAATGGCCACTTTCAGTTTTGGAAATAAATGAAAAACTGATGGAGTGAGATCAGGCAAATAAGGCGGATGCTCAAACAATTTAAATCCACAATCGTTGATGGCAACCATAGCAATGACAGGTTTGTGAACAAGGGCATTGTCCTTTTGGAACAACACACTCTTAATTAGTTTTCAGCAGCGGCTTGCGTTTAATATTTTCCCAGGAGTGATGCAGAGTATGTACCAATGATTGTTTGTCCGTTTTGGAGATAATCTACCATCAGCGTCCCAGAAAACCGAGGCCACAACCTTTCCAGCAGACGGAAAAGTCTTTGCCTTCTTTGGCGGGGTGAACCAGGGTGCTTCCATTGTTTAGACTGTTGTTAGGCCTCGGGGGTGATATGATGGACCCACGTTTCATCCATAGTAACAAATCTCTGAAGAAAGTTAGCAGGATCTGCCTCTAAAAGGTTTAGACTAACACGCGACAAAGTGCGCCCGGTGTGCTTCTGATCAACTGTCAGAAGTCTTGGTACCCAGTGGTTGAAAGCTTTCTCATTGCAAGATCCTCTATCAGAATGGCTTGTACTCTTTCCTGTGAGATGCCAACTGTACTGGCTATATATCTGTCTGTAACTCGCCTGCAGTCATAGCAATATAACTATATATATTTCTGTAACTCTCCTGTCAGTCATAACAATACCATGGACTTTATTTACCATTTCTGGGGTTACAACAGTGACAGGCCTTCCAGGACAGGGGTCATCCTCAAGGCTCTGCCTGCCGCATTTAAATTCCACCACCCATCTTTTTAATGTAGTATACGAAAGAGCATCTTTCCCTAATGTTGCTAACATATAAGCATGAATATCCTTAGGTGCTAAACTGCTAAACCTTTCTTATGCAAATATTGGATCACTGCTCTTTCACCGATTTTGTCTATTTGCAAAAATGACATGCCTTGTTTATTTTAGAGTGCTATTAAACTGACCAAATGACACCTGTCTTCAGGTACACAGCCTTAGAGGTTAGTAGGGCTGAAAAAGGACATCGATGTTAACCTCCATCAATACAAGGCTCACAACATATCAATCAGGCGTCATATATATCACGTGTGATAAAGAAACAATATCGCATATACTAGCCTGTCTTGAGTATGCGCATTTATCTCCGAGACTGTCTACATGTTGAGGTAGCCCCCGATCATCACGGTTGTTGTGTTATCTAAGTGACAAGAATCGGTTATAACAACAATACAAATACAATAATTACGCAGAGATTTTTCTGTCCATCAAAGACCATATGTAAATATAAACTGAATGCATAAATATGGCGTTAATTCGTTAGTAGAAAAATAGTACAATCTAAATTTGACATAGATAATGTGGGTTACAACCAATATTAGTAAAAAAAAAATAATTCTGTTCCGATATTTGAATATGGAGTGCAATGTAGTAAAAAGTGATTCTCATCTTCACCACAGGGTGCATATTGTGTCGTCTAATGCTCTGCTCTGTATCGTCCTGTTTCTATTCTGATTGGAGGTATACCACAGCAGAGATCTTCAAAATTTCGAATGCTCATGGAGAGATAATTTTCAGTTCTAAAATTTGCTTTAATATTTGTGTATAAACGTAACTTAGGAAGTTGATTTGCATTTACCAGCCACTCATTCTAAATTATGAAGCAACTTGTTCTCAAAATCACCGATATCACACAATAGTAACCTACGATATATATATATATATATATATAAATATAATTTCTTGTCTTTCTTTTTTATTGTGACTATGTCTTGTACCTCTGTTGGTCCTTGATTGAAAAAGACGAATTTACTGTTATACTTTTTGCTATTAGAAGGGATTCTGGTTGACTGAATGCATTTTGTTTGAATTATCCCGCTTTGTTCATACACCACACACGCCAACCCGTACTACGCGCCGATTGATCATTTAAATGAAAATCTATGGGGTTGTACGAATCATTAAAATAAAACACTGACAAAGAGAAAACCGATTTGTATCCCGGATTTACTTTAACTCGTAATATTACAAAACAAATATTACGAACAAAGCTATCGACGTAATACGATATTTAAGAGATAGGGATATGAGCTGGAAATAGCGAAAATGCGTTTTGAATATCTTTACGAGAAAAGTCTTGAAATTACGAAATATTTTTTTGAAATTACAAGTTGACTTTCTCATAATTTAGGTCTCAAAATTATAAGAAAAGACCACGAAATTACGAATTGGTGATCTCGTATTTTAAACCTCACAATTACGAAAAAGATCTCAAAATTTTAATACTGAGGGAATTTCGAGATCATTCCTGTATTTCACAAATAAAAAAAACCAAACAAAAAAAAAACCACTCCCACAATACACTAAACTTTAAGTATGACTTGATCTCAAGAACTTAAAATTTGGAGATTAGGTTGGAAAAGGACTGACAGTTACCTTCTAGTTTTAATTTCGACTAAGACAGATATCCATGTATGTTAACATGGCAACCACGTTTAGCCAGAGCGACACATGTAATGTCAACATTTCCTTATCCGAACACAAACGGAATTATCAGATTCATGTAACTTAACTACAAAAATAATGAAGCTGGAATGTTCAGAATATTACAAAGCGTATGCTACTGGATTGTGCGTGCGTGCGTGCGTGCGTGTGTGTGTGTGCGTGTGTGTGTGCGTGTGTGTGTGTATGTGTGTGTGCGTGTGTGTGTGTGTGTGTGTGTGTGTGTGTTGGGGAATGCATGCATAAATGTCTATGGGCATGCTTCATTAATTAATTCAAATTTTGTTATGTCCAATACCACCACTAACAACAAACTCTCACAAACAAACTGAATGTCTCGTGCATTGTTTGTAGATCCAGGCGACTGTTTTAAATCAGATAAAATCTGGAACTCGGCATCTGGCGCTACTTTCTACGCAGTGATTTTATATAAAACATCCATGAAAAAACCCAGTAATTACATATTCGTTAAAAACCAACCACAACAATGGAAGTCAGGATATTTATTGCCGTAATTCTCCTTGTTTCAGGTATTTATATTCTTAAATAATTTAGTCACTTAATGTAAGAAGAACTGCATGCTCTTTATTTCAAAAAGCTTCAAGTTTATGTTAATATTTAGAATTGTCGGCATTCAAATCGAATCGAGCTAAATCGAGGACAGATCAGAGAAGAACTAACACGGAATAAACAATTGAAAAGTAAGGAGAAAAACATACTCTTCGACAAATTTTCATTGATTTTTTAATTCTAGAATATTTCCAAGTGGGGACCTCGTATATTGTCAAAACCTTTTGATCAGTAAATCAATATGTTCAATATAAATCTAATATTTCCGAAAAAATAGAGAGCCTGTCCCTCATTTCTTCGAGATAAGTTACACTATCTTCGATAGAGGAGTTGAAATTAGGGTGTTTCGATCAGGCCACTTGCTCCTTCGCATAGGACGACGATGACTTGGATAGGACTGCGAGACAATAGAGCGAACGGAAACGCAAGGGCGGAGGGTAGAATAAATACCGCTCCTTGGTCTTCACACTCTGTCTCATTTGTCCTCGCACTTTCGCCTCTTATTAGAGTGAGGAATCTCGACATACGTATGTCCACGACATATGACTCTTATATCTAGGCTACTTTTACTCTGAAATAATATTATTGATATTGGAATAAAGTATACGAATATTTCTGCAGGAAGAAAATTTAATATACATTATTTGGATTTTAAAGCTGTATGGTCGGATTTTGTTATACAAAGTTATTTTAAAGGAGATGTATATTCTCAAATTCCAGTTCAAAAAAGAATTAACCGAAGTCAATCATGTGTATCAACGATTTCCGATTGCAAATGAAGCTATGTTGCAGAAGGTGCCAAGGAACAAAGGTGCAGAGGAGCAAAGGAAAGATATTGCATATTACTTTCGCTCCTTCACCTGTGCGTTCTCGCTCCTTCGTACTTTTGTTTTGCGAAACTTTGCTCCCTTGCCCTTTGCAGTTTTAATCCCTAAACGCGAAGAAGCGAACAGCTATATCATGGAATAAAACCAGAGCCTCCTTTTGATTAATCACCCTAAACAGCGTTATTTGTAAACGTTGCCATTTGCTTGATATATCTGTTCAGATATTCTTTTCAGGAGTTTGCATGTGTACGGAAAAACAAAACATACTCCAACAACTTATTGCTCAGTTAGAAAAACTGGATGACGTAGAAAGAAAACAAACGGAAGAGACCGGAAGTCGAATAAAGACAGGACCAGAATCCAGTTTTCAACGAATAAACAACGAACACGGAGAAGATCGAGCTAAGCTCCAGAAAGAAGGGTCTGATATTTCTTCAGCCACACACTTTAAATTCAATAATCATGAATGAAGTAGAATTTATCAATATTCAGTAAAATCAGAATGGTTCGTGATGGTGGATTTCGTGGCTTCACTGTGTCATTGATTGTGCATCTCCAACAATTTATTTAATCAACTGACGAATCCTTGTTAATCCCGCAAAATGTTGAATGATCAGAAGCTAATCTAGTAATAAGTGGCCGGAAAAAATATAGAAAAATTACATATTAAGCAACACAGAAAAAATATCGATAAGCACTGTTGGATTAAGGATATTACAGAAAAAAATTTATACTCGGATTGTTTGTGATTGCGTGTTTTACGCTAAGAATTTTTGGAAAACGTAGACTTTTTAAAAATTGGCAAATTTTCCCCTCTGAATTATTTTATAAAACACTGGCTTCATATTAAATAATTCTTGTCCTATTTTTGCAATTTGGAAAACGTTTGGTGGAAATGATAATTTACATAATACAAACATGCATACATGGGTGTTTAGTCATTGTTCAGAACAAGATACATGTATATAGGGTGATTTCAGAAACAACTTGACACTTCTGTTAACAAAGATTTCTTCAAATTTGAACTTTTCTATAGATCTACAAAACATTCCTGTAATTGTCAAATGACGTCCTACTGATGAATTTACTGTTTGCATATCAATAGAAATAAAAATCAAGCCATAATCACACGGTGTTGTTGATAGAGCGGCCCATATTAATAATTAAAAGTCACTCCATTTCTGAAATTACTCTTAATTCTTTTCCAAGCAGAGGGGATTATGAGAGCGCTCTGAGAGTTCTCCGGAAGTTGATGGTGCACGACAAACGGGACCACGTGATACCCGCCGTGGACCTGAGTCATTTCTCATGTAGTCAGGAATATTAGTGAGTAAAGAAATCCCAATATGTAGTCCAATAGAAATACTAGTAAACAAATTTTATTTAATAAGGTTTGAATGTGTTTCCCGAATACATTTCTGAAATTGTATTGCAAAACTTTGATTTTTTTTTCAAGCGGATTGAGGCAAATTGTGGATAATTTGGCCAAGAAGTACTGTGTGTTAAAAGACGATCACGTACACGACTCCATGGAAGGATTTTGATACTGGGATAGGAAACTCCTTAAATAACTATATATATATATATCGAATTATCTAGAAATTCAGGACGTATTAATATGTTTAGGAAATGCATGTACATCATATCTTTTAAGCCTCTGCTGGAAAGTTTCAAAATAAACTATTTGTTTCTCTACAGATTCTAGAGTAAGAGTTTTATACTTGATATGGTTTATCAAACGTACCCTCTCCAAAATCCATTCAATTTAAAGTCCGGATTAATGCACATCTGGGTATTGTGGAATCTTAAATTTAAAGGAGAGAGAGAGAATCATTTCTGGATCACCGTGGTCGCTCCGAACCAGTAACTCGCCGATGCATCATTTCATTTGGTCAATAATGTATTTTTCCCATGAATGCATACTTTCAAATAGGTGCAGAGATTTATATTTCCTTCTCTGTATGTACTAGTTGATTCAATATTTGATGACGTATCGGTTGTTGTGATGACATATTTTAATCAGCGGTGAAAAGGGCTCCAAGTGATCACGGTTATCGTGGAATAATTTTCAATTTCCCACAAATCAGAATGAGAATATTGCACTGACTTTTATTTCAACAACAACAATTAAAAACATAAAATGATAAAGATGAGAGAAACCCATGCAATGATGCTTCTATGTTTAGATTAGCAATGCAAAATGGAAACTAAATAAACTGCTAAGACAAGTGTTATGCAAATGATGTTCGAAGATCAGTGTTGATAATCAGTAGTAAGAGACGGCGAGGGGCGCCCGGGAAGACATGAGTCGTCGTGGCTGTAACTGGATATCAGTGGGTGTTAATCTGTTGTAATTGCTGTTGGGCAAATCCTTGTATTCACGTGGTCCATGAACACGCCTGCCAATTAACAAAAAAAGGAAATGATTCATTTAAATTCAATTACCATCATTACTATTCTCGTGAGGTCGAAGTATTTTATTTCCGGCCTGTCTAATGGTCCTTTGCCTGTATGTAATTTTCATTTTTGGCGCGCCAAAAGTCAAAGCTGACTGATTAAGTTCAATGACATTCATCAACGTCAAATTGGCCTTGAACGTGGGTCCTCTCGGGACATATATTGTTTATTTGAAAATCATATTGTTGGTGAAGAATTATTTGTCCGCACACAAGTGGCATCTTACCGAGGTGTATGGGAAACGGAAAGAGCAAACATATACTTTGAAACAAAATGTTAAATCAAATTTAATGATACAAAACTTTAGTATATGATGTTAGATGCAAAACAAACTGTCTTTTTTGCGGAATAATCTCTTCGTTAGCGCCATGTTTGGCAATGTTTGGGTTGCTAATACAGGAAGATAACTCCATGCAAAATAGTGTGGTTTCATTCATTGTTCTCTTTTACTTGATCATGATGCATCAGTGGAGTGGTTTTTGTTTTTTAGTTTTTAAAAAAAATCATTTGTAGACAGAGAACTGTTTGGAGAAAATATTTTACGAAATATAATGTTTTGGATTTTTAAATGATTTTTTTCAAAACAAAAAAAAAAATCTCAGTATTTAAGAACAATAGTGCAAAAAAAATAAAAATGAATTGATCAATTTCACATTTAAAATTTTTTATTCAGAACTGCTTGGGGGATTTTAATGAAACTTGATAGGAATTAAGTACTAAAAGACCCCCTACAAGTATTCTTTTTAATGTTCGAATCCTCCAAAAGGTGGCACCACCAGAAAAGTACGATTAGGTCACAGTGAGTATCCTAATTCTGTGCTAGATATAAACATGGCAAATTTGCTCGGAAACGAGTTCGGGTATATACGAGTTTAACTGCTTTAGTAATATAGTAATATCACAGCTCTATTTGTAGAAAAAAAATTAGGTTAGTGTAACTCTTTTAAATTTGAATGGTATTTATTAATTGTTGCCATGGTAACCATCAAAATCTCAAAATTTTGTATTTACATGAAAATACTATCAGATTCACAACTTATATTGCAAAAAAAATCTCTAAATACCCTAGAATTTAAACGAAAATTGAAAGAATCCTGAAAAATGAGTATCTTTCTATATTCTTTAATGTTTATTTGTCACAAAGCAACTAAACAACACTTTCGAAAAAAAAATAAAGTATGTAAGAAAATAAACCAAAATACGGTAGGCGCACAATGTAATTAGCAAATAAAAACAAAATGAATCGGGCAAATTTTTACTTGGAAAAAATGTTTCTCATCTCTGAAAAAAAGAAGACAGTTTATGTTGTACTTTTCATCTTCAAAGTCGCAACCTTCACCTTGATGAAAGGAAATTCAACGTAACGCTTGATCAACTCAAGGTTGTAACTCTGAAGCCGTATTTGGTTACAACAAAAGCAGATTCGGATTTAAATTTAGATCTACAAATCTTGCGTATTATGATTAAACATTTTATTTTCGTAACATAACATAAAGAGTAGGAAACCCACTCAGTTTTGCTTGTTTCCGTTAGACTGTTGTTCATTTCAGGCGGATCTTTTCATCTTAACGAAATATTGATTTAAAAAGATACAAATAAAGTTTTGTTCTGTCATTATGAACGCTTCACATTTCTTGTTTGATTTGTAGTTTACATATTTGATTTTGGTTATATACATATTTATTCGACAAAGATTGTTAGATTTACTTCTAGCATTGATTTTGTTTCAGAATATTTTTGCATATTTTACCGCCCACGAGCGTGATTTAAAAAAAAAATCATTCAGAACTTATATTTATATTCTATTGACATGTGATGTTTTGAAAATATCTTAACTTCAGATTTTTTGTCAAACAAAATTGTAATTGTCAGTTATTTTGATACATTTAAAATCACTCTGTGTATTTATTTAATTTCTACGTAGATGAGATCCATTGCTTGTCATTGGCAACCATGAGGACGCGTTTCGTTGAAATACATGCATTTGACAATCTTTTTGAATAATTTGTTCAATATAAAGTGGTGTAGTAGATATTTTCATCTCGTTTAATGCAAATAAAACTCACACTGGAGTCGACTTTCTTGATGGAGGTTCAGACCCGTAGTCGCTATCTGAAGAAAAAAAAAATGCATATATTACATTTATAACCATCAAAAAGTTGCATTAAAGATGATAATTGCTAAATTTATGTCAGACATCTAACTGGGTGCTTGGTCTCCAGAATTCATGATCTCTTCCGCGCAATGTATTAATGAACTTATTAGAAAGAACTAAAACGAAATATCTATCAATACCGTAGGGTTAACCTTTTTTCCATCTCGACTATGGCGTGCTGAACGTTTTATCCGTAATATAGAATTCTTGATTCATATGCAAAATTTTTAATTTATATTCGATAATCTTGTTATTCATAAGCAAGATTCTAGATACATATTCGATAAATTTTGATTTAAATTCGATAAATCTTAATTTATGTTCAATAAATCTCGATGCATATTCATTTTAAAAACCTTGATTTATATTCGATAATTTCGTTTTTTATATGCGAAAATCTTTATTGAATATACATCAAGATTTAGAAAACATAAATTAAAATTCATGGAACAAGTTTTATCGAATATAAATCGAGATTTATCGACTGTACATCAAGATTTTTGCATTATAAATAACATGATTATTGAATATACATCAATATTTATTGAATACACATTAAAATCTATTTCGCATATAAGTAACAAGATAATAGAATACAAATAAAAGGTTTTGTATTTTTAAATTGCATTTTTGTATAATATTGCAACGTTTTACATGCCATACTCGGCCGTTGCATGATTATGAATATAAAATAATAAGTCCTACTATCAAAGTCTACTCTTTTTATTTGATTGAGAGAGAGAGAGAGAGAGAGAGAGAGAGAGAGAGAGAGAGAGAGAGAGAGCATTTGTTGTGGCTTTCAAGAAAACACCAATATTGTAAGCCTGATTGATAAAATGAAAGTCTCTTTTGCGGGCGGAGTACCATTGAATCCAGAGTAAATACCTATTACTCTGATTTTTTTTTCCAAAACCCACAACCATCAGCAGGCTGAAACAGAAACTTTCAGAGAGAGAAACGTCACCTTTAAACTGTAAATGCCATCGAACAGCCATTGAAAAACCATTGACTGGCTGACTTTCATAGAGTCAAACCAAAATTCTTTGCATGTTTAGGAAATTTATATACCAGAAATGCACCGTATTGAAATTTACTTTGAAACATCTTTGCTGGCCAAGGGTTCCGATACACTACACTCTCAAATTTGGCCAAAATTTCATGTTGTAAGTAAGCTGAATTTTAATAGAAGAGTTCAGAAGTAACAGACCAATCAAAACATTCCGCAAACATTGGGATTGTTTTTGTTTTTATAATCTTACACGTTCGACGCATTTTGATTGATCTGTTACTTCTGCTGATTAGAACAATATTTGACGACACATTTTCTAGTTTTCAACAACGTAATTGCTACAATGACGCCACATAGAGTGCTATAATATAATTACAACGCCAAAACTGTAATAGTTAATACTATAGCGCTCAACCCCCCCCCCCCCCCCCCCCCCCCCGCCCCCCTCGGTTCTTTTGTTGAAAACCGTACGATATTTCTTTGGTTTTTTTTTGGGGTTGTCAATTTGAAATGTTTCATATACTTTTTTGTGTAAACACATGGCACAACAAGCCAACAAACTGTCTGAAGTACATGTCTTTTCACTGGTTAATAATTATGTCATGCACGTGGGCATCATGCATTTATCCGATAGTGGGTGCTGCGCGGTAACCGCGAACCTACGACACGAGTAAAGATGAGTCCATTGGCTAGGGAAGATTAATTGATTGATTGATTGTTTGTTTTACGTCCCGTCGAAAAATTTTCACTCATATTGAGACGTCACCAGTTGTAGATGAAGTACCACAAATTTAGACCTATGATTAGCACTCAAGGTCGTAGCAGCGAGGGTTCTTTAACGTGCCAACGCCTACCGTGACACGGGACCTCCGTTTTTAAGGTCATATCCGAAAGACCCGGAGATGAATATATATATATATATATATATATATATATATATATATATATATAAAACAGATCCATATGAAATTTTTTTTTACTTTTATTGTAAAACGGTTACTAACAAATTTAAACAATCAACTGAACAACACTAATATAAGAGATATCACAGATGTCAAAGGAACCTTGCTGTCTTTGTCATCACTTTCTTCACATGTAGAAACGCGACTCTTTGAAGTGGTCTTCTGCAAGAGATAAGAGGTTGAAAGTCAGCAAACTCGCAACCATATAGAAACCAAGTTCTGCTTCATGAGGACACAAGGTTGCTTGGACGTTCAAAACCTTATCTTTGCAGATCAATAGATAAAATAAAACGTCATGATATCTAAATTGCAGCTTGACTGATTTTTTGCAGGGACTATAACCTACATCACCTATATTTGGAAAAAAGACTTAAAAGTGAACAGTCGTTCAAAATATTTACCTTCTCTCCAGTAGTCAAAATCATCCCTCTTTGGTCGTTTGGGTCTGTAAAAAGAATAAATTAAAAACAAATTACAGCAATTCTAAAGGACCTTTAGAGGGATGATTATGTTTTTACTAGAATGTTCACAACGCTAGTTGATTTAAGGATGTTTACAGCCATTGCACCGCTACGATTCTCAAGACATGTATGGCTATAACAGCTAATGCATGCGTCATTGTTGTTCATAAATGTTTCTTTTCAATCTATTGCGCGACGGACTAAATGTCAAGGTGACACCAATTAAGCAAAAATTCTTCTCTTTGGCGCTTATGTAAATCTAATTTTCATTTCAATTTATTCTCACAAGTCAATAAAAAACATAATCACAATAAAATTTATATATACATTCGTGTTGAGGTAAAAAAAAATAAATAAAAAATCCATGTCTTTGTTGTTCGTATTCCCCATAACACAAACAACTTGAGCATTTAATCCTTATATCTATGTATCTTATATCTGAAGTATGCAAAACACTTTACAGTGAATTGATAATTATGTCACATGCAAATCTATACAATAAGTATATACAGAGGATATTCAATGTTTTGTTGTTGGATATCTTCGCACTCGTGAAAATATCCAAAAAATCCCGTCTCACGAGTGAAATAAATTCAATATCCAACAACAAAATATTGAATTTTCTGTTTATTACATTTTCTTCCGTTTTCCTTTCGGTCTAATTACTTCCAGGCCTCCTTTCAACCCACCCTGTATTGAACGTTCAAAACAATATTGCGCCTAAAAAATAGTACCTTAAGAAAAATGTAAAGTATATAAAAATAAATGGGGGGGGGGGGGTGAGATGAAGAGCCGCGTTCCACGCTGTATTGTGCGTTTGATATGCACGTGTGCTTTGGTTTGATCTCCGTATGAAAGATTGAACGTAATCAAAAAAGATAACTCATTGGGCATACATAGAAAAAGTAGTTCCGGTAGCTATTTTTTCTGTGAAAATATCAATTTTATTGAAAGGATAAATTTCAGTATTTCACTGCTGAAAATGTAATAAATATGTTAATTGCATTTGTTATCACTCATAATTATTGACATTAGTTTGTAAAGTTCTTATAGGATAGGTTGTAAATCATGTGTGTGTGTGTGTGTGTGTGTGTGTGTGTGTGTGTGTTCGACATTGTCAGCAAATGACAAACACAGGGGAGATATTTACAGGGGCATTAAGGTTCATTAGGAGAAATATGATGTAAAAGTCGTTTCTGCGGAAAAAGTTATCAAATATTACGTGGCACACATAATAATCAATTTTAATTGTGATATTATAATCAAGTGTCTACATGAGAAACATTTTCTATCAAATGTTCATTGATATGTATCTTTATACTGATCATTAAAATCAAAAAATTAAATGACGAATTCCTAAGTCGAAAGATGACTAGAACACGTCTATTTATACGTGTCTGTTATTCCTTGCAACTTATCTGTTATTAATTATCGTTGTTGAGTCTGTTGTGGTGATAACACGAAACGGTGAGCAAATAAGCTGAATAAATGACGTTAATAAATATTGTTTTCCTCGTGCTAGACCTTTAAAGCTCTGATGTGTTAATTTCCTCACAACTTACAACTGAATGTAAATTTTTGAATACATGCAAAATGAAAGGTCAGTGGGTGGGGACTATGGAAATTACATTGAATGCTAGGTGTATTTCAGTTTCTTTTAGGCAGCATTTTTGATAAGTCAATTATATATTTTTATTTCAAATACAGATATATTGATTCACTGTTTAGTTTGTTGGGTATGCGAGGTGATTAACTACAATGGAAAGCGTGATAATTTATGCAAATTATGTAATCACCTCACATACCCGAAAAACTAGATAATGATTCCTAATTTATCTGCGCACTGTTTTTGCGTAATTTTGCATAACCGATGTAAAAAAAAAATAAAAAAATCCTTGATTTCTCATATAAAATATGAGGTGGGGACAAGGATACTTTCAACTTCATTGTGGAATAAAAGGAAGCCTGCAATATAATTTACTGGTACAAATACAATGGAATGTTTGATATTTGTTGTTACTTGCTTGAGAATTGTGTTGACGACTGACTAGATAACGTGGTAGAAAAGGTTACACATTTCATTTAGACTTACTTTTCAGGGGTTACTAATCTTCTCTGTGCTCTGTTTAAAATAAAATACAAGAGTTATGTTACAACATGTACATGACTTTTTACCTGACCGAAACATCAAACATCAACATAACTCTCTCTCTCTCTCTCTCTCTCTCTCTCTCCAAAATACCGAGGTCTGTCAATGCGTCTGCAACATTCCATGAAATCACATGGATCTGGTCCACAACACATGCCAGTATAGCAGCAGCGCAATAGGTAGTATAACAGTACAGCGAGGAGAAGGGCACCTGTTAATTCATCAATTAAAGGTAAAATAACGGTAGCTGAAATCTGATCTAAGAAAGAATTTTATATCTTGGTCACAAGTTTTGTATTGTCTACGAAAAAACAATTTAGGATCATTTCAATCGTTGTCTGTATGTCAGTCTGTTGTACTTTACAACTGCAGGCGACGTATATCATACCTATGTCGCTTGGATCTTTCCGTTTTAAATATTTTGATACCAAGAAACTTAATTTACCTAATACCATGGCAATAGAGAATGCCGCCACAGCGCCACTGTCATCCCAGAAGTTGTACGTAGATGGCGCTGCAGTCGTTGTGGTGGTGGTTGTCGTGGTTTCTTTGTAGATAATGTCCACATACGTAGTTCCTGTGAGAGCTGGTGACCCTTTATCAACTGCTGTAATTGTAAATCTGGAAATCGTTCCAAAAGCCAAGTTTCCAGATGGGGATGACAAAAGATAAACTCCTAGAAAGAAACAATACAGCTGACTCTTTGGATATCTGTTAATTTCCGTAACGGTGAAATAAACAGGGCATTAATCAGAAATAAAGCTTCACGATTCAGAATATTTGTTGGACACGTACAATGTCCATTATTACAATTTCAATTGTGCAATCACTTTTACAAGATTTATATTCAAATTTCACACTCCAGAAGTAACAGACTCACCGCAATCTGCTCCAATGGAGTAATAGGTTGTAGCAGATGTTGCTGTTGAGGTTCCGGCACACGAGAACTCGCCATTGACGCCAGAGTCGGGGTCCGTCGGCGCTATGGTCCCCACTAGGGAGCCAGCCGTGGTGTACTGGTCTACATTTATGCTGTAACTCGACTGAGCAAATGATGGAGCGTTGTCATTCACGTCCTGAAATCCAGAAAAATAACTGGCCACGTGGGTGTATGCATCTTTGATTGCCAGTTTTCATAATGAAACAGAACTACTGAAATGCTTCTACAATGTATAGTATTAGTATTTAGTATATATTAATGAGTCCAAGTATGGCAAATGTAAAATCTGACATTTCGTTTTGTCGATTATTAGGTCAGGAATATGACAATGAATTCGAATACGCGAAATGAGTAAAGAAAAATGGAAGACCTGAAATTAGGTAAAGACAAATAGAAGACTCAACATTGTGTAAAAAAAATTAAACGGAAGACTCGACTTTGGTTAAAGAAAAATAAGAGACTCGAATTTCGAATTTACATTGGTCATAACAGGACTACGTAGTTCTCTCTTGTTAAGATTGACGTTTACCGTGACGGTTATTTCCACTTTAGTGGTTCCTGTGACGCTGGTGGAGTCCGTACATACCACGGTCAAAATGACGTTTGACGGCATAGCGTTATTATCAATGTCATAGTTCACAGCAAACGATATAATTCCGCTACTGGAATCAATGGAGAACCTGAAATATAGATAAGGTTACAGTCGGAGAGGTTGAAGACCTTGGTATACTGTAGAGATTACGAGTGAGTTAATTGTTTAGTATTACTTATCTTTTTGAAATTTAAATTATTAAATTTTAAACTATTTAATTAAAAACGTGAATAAATACAAATTTATTATACGAAAAATTGAGAACTTTCAAAGTTATTTTTCGATAGGAATATGGAAAAAATATTGACGGCTAAAAGTATAGTGATCGCGTTCTTTAAATCTCGTCATTCACGTCAAATTACTACATATACAAATAACATTCAGATCTTTATTACATGTGTTAAACGCAATTTAACTTTCATTATGCATTAGACATCAATTTTGAAAAATGTCACAAAATCACGCAGTAAATATAGGTGGTAGTTTAGAATTCTATCAAAATAAATTTACCGCTTGACATAGCAGGTATTTATTTCCTAATAGGTTTTCGATAACGTAATCACAGTTGTGTACATAGATAAGTTTTGATTATAGAATAGTGTATTTTCCTTCACACGCCAATAATACATTTAATACATCACATTAAAACATGATTTCGTAAGCAATTACTTAGTGCAATGGAATTAATACGCAGACCCCCTTAAAGAAGCCGGGATTTCTGTGTCCTATGATTTAAAACCTCGCGATTAGGTCTCTTTTTGTAACTGGGTATAAACTTCAATGTTTTCGATAATTCTTATCGTTTACGGAGAGAGATCCTTTCAAGGGATGTACATGTATCTAACCACATTAAAAACCTTCACACAGTCATTGATTCATTTGAGCATTTAATAATGTTTATATCCAATAAATGTCTTTGATAATGAAGGTGATGGTGATGGCGGTGATTGCAGACCGTGCTGATGTGAGAATTGTAATGATAATGATGATGATCATGGGCGGTGATGTTGGTCTGGATAAAAGTGGTTGTGATAATGTATCAGTGCTGATGGTGCTGGTGGTATTTTAATGATGGCGGGAGTAGTGTTGATGATGGTAGTAGCAGTGGTGTGATGACGATGGTGATGACGATAGTATGACGATTGTGATGATGGTTACCTATTGCTGTTGTTTCCTGCTGCAAACGACAGTGAATAAGTTGCTGCACCATCATAATCCCGGACAAGAAAGTTCGGATTGAATGTCACACTACCAGCCTGTCTCCATAAATAAAAATCACATCAAACATATAATGATTTTTCAGTCCTGTTTGTTTGTAAATTATTATCGAGTTTGTTGGTAGATGAATTTTCTACAAACCGTGGCCTCGGCAAGAGTGACATAGTAGTATGACTTGTCGAAATAACACGCTTCATTGATGTTGTTGATGTTGACCGTCAAATCAATAGGTCCCGTTGTTGCCATGGTATCTGTCACTGTGAATGACACTGTATAGGAACTCCTTGTTTCGTAGTCAAATGACTGCCCGGCGGTCAAGGACAGCTGTAAAGCTGTAAATAGTAAATAAATTTTTCCCATTAGTCATTCTGACAATTTAGAACAAGTCCTATATGTAGGATTAACAAAATTAAGAGGAATTTTTAAGAAATTATAAAGGAGAGAGACAGCGAAATTGGGATAGAATACATACTGTTCGTTGCAAATGTGAATTTCCCAGCATCTGCGGGTGGAGTTACTGTCATACTATAAGACAGGGTTGCGCCTGCGTCAGCGTCATATGACGTCAGAGTATACAGAACTGTACCAGAAGAAGTGTCTTCATTTACGCTTATTGTTGCAGGCAAGTTGGTAAATGTTGGCACATTATTGAGATCTGAAATTAAAACAAACGGATTATCGTGACTTTTTCTAACTCTGTTAATTTTTTCTTTTTTTAAATCTTGTATACGTACTTGTCAGTTGGACTCTCAGTTTCTCTGTAACGGAGATAGAACCGTCGGACACTGTTACGTATAAGTCAATGGCGGCATTAGTTTCGAATTTAAGTTCTCGGGCTGTTGTAATAGCTCCAGTAGCTGTAAGAAAAGATTCAGATGTAGGTAACAATTATGAAAATATATGACATCTTACCCCTTCCCCTTGGAGAGAAAACTGACAGCAAAGGAATTGATTAATCAGAAAATACTTACTTCCATCTATTTTGAAACTTGTTGTGGAGGGAATACTTGTCATTGTGAAAGTTAGTGGTGTATGATTAAGCAGATCTGTGGCGTCCACATCAAAGATGGCGGCGTTGTCTCCGGTGGTCAAAGCTGCGTGTGTAGTTGTTGCTATAATAAAGAAATTGTAAAAAAAAAAAAAAAATAAATAAATAAATGAATAATAATGATAAAAAGATAATCCCTTGTTATGATTTAGAGCTGTACAAACTCTTCGTTAAAAGACAGAAAAACACTTAGCCTAGTATATTTTTCATCTAGTTTGTCAGTAAACCAGTGGCAGTAAATTTGACTTTTATGCATTTAGATTTACCTAGAGAAGTTTTTTGTCAAGTCTGTGTTCATATTAATTAAGCTACTCAAACAGAACGATAATTTCATTCAAATTTGACGTATATAAATGGGATTTAACAAAATACGTGTAGTTGATATCCCTGTAATTAAAAGTTATCAGAGACCTTTTTACAGTAATAATGATATGAAATTTTCTGATAAATTAATGTAAATGTCTATGGAGTCATAATTTTGCGGATTACTATTTTCGCTTTGGTCCACGGGACCGAAATTCCACAGAGCTGCATATGGCTTACATGTAAATAGCGTATATATTTGAAGTCCGCTGGAATAAAATTATGTGGATTTTATGTGACCGTGGACTTAGTGGAAATAAGTACTGCGCGTAAAAATGTACGTATACAGTATCCTAAAATATCCTCAAGTATTAAGGTCTTTTTGTAATTGATATTATCCTAATATTTAAAGATCACAAAGAAAATGAAGTGTCCATGCTGAAATCAATGAAATATACATATATACTTATACATGTAAATATACATACACATGTAATTTTTACAACTAAACCCAAAATTCAAAATGTGAATATCTTTTCACTTACTATTAGTAAATAACACTGTCTAGTACGTATGGTGGATACAAGTATCAATTTTAGGGGGTTATTTCGGGTGTATGGTGGAAAATGATCTGACGAATAAAAGGCAAAAAGAAATTTGAGCAGATTAATATTTCGTTTCAAAATCTCTTTGAAACAATTGACAGTCTCTTCCAAAAATGTATGTAATGCAATAATATTTTAATCTTTTCGTAAAATTTGGAATTTAAAGCTTACGAGTACAAAATTATGCACGGGTCCAGGACTTTTTTTCAACAGGGAGTCGAACGTTTGGGAAGGAAAAAACCCAGTCCTTTTAAAATGAGTATTTGAACACTATGGACTCAGGATCATTAAAACTGTACAAAAGAGTTGAGTTGAAATACCTACACGACACATAATGAAATTTAATCGATGGGCCATTTTTTACACGAAGTCCGAGATGCATTCTCTATAAACAAGGATTCTAATATCAATGATCATCTTCATACCATTTCATCAGGTATTGTCAGTTGAACAATTTTAATACATTACCTGGAATGTTAGTAAAGGATATGCGGTCTTCGTCAAGGATGTCCACTGAAAGTACCGCTGTTGGTTTGTTCCCTGTATTATCGTCGCATTCGATCGTAAGCTGATATAAGGGTGTAGTAGCGAAGTTGAACGCTGGGGAATTTGTATATACTCCGAATTCTGAAAAGTTTTTATTTTTATTCCTTCAGACGTTATCATAGTGAAAAGTTAAGGACATACGCGACGTTTCTGACATTTTCTTTAAAATTATTTTTCTATCTCCTCGGTATGAAGGGTTCTTGTATGGTTTCCGAAATAGGTTTAAATTTTATGATTTATAGTAATGTTACCAAACCTTTTCACATCTGCATGGATAGCTCAGTGGTTAGATCATTTAACTTATAATGGAAGGATGCAGGGTTCGATACCCGATTGCTCCAAAGATTTTTCCCTCCTTCTTTACTATGGTATTGCTAATGTATATAGTAGAGCTAAATTTTAATTTTTACTTGCAACAACCAGAAACTATCAAAATATGCTAACTTTAAAACAGGCATGATAATACATCCCCCTTTTTTGTGGAAACGAGATGGAGTGCAAGTGAATTATACGTGAAATTTTAATTATATATTATATATATTGAGAAAGGTCACGTATGTCCGTAATATATCATTAAATGTAGTATTCTCGCATATTCAGTATTCAACATATCATATTTAAAAATAAATTGTAAATGATTTTATACAGAAGAATAGCGCTATATTTCTTTAATTACTATTTGTGACGGCATCCTTTAGAACCCTAAAGGGAGCTGCGGCAGGGGTGGACGATAAGACATCACAGTTAAACGGGTCGTTATCAGCATCTGTGACCGTGAGAGTGTAAATTAGTATATCTCCCGTTTCCTTTTCACCCACTGTAACGGACGTCGGCAGTCCACCGAACTGAGGAGCCTTAAAAAGATCAACTTGCGATTATTAATGGTATAAAACTGTAATTGTAAATAGCTAGTGAAGAACGAAGTAACACTGCGAAGTGTTGCTCTCTCTCTCTCTCTCTATCTATCTATCTATATATATATATATATATATATAATCAAATTGTGAATTATAAATGAAAAGGAGGTGAACTTAAAATTATACATTTCATTTGGAAAAGATTATTAAAGAGATTGTAAATCTCATTTTGGTGATTTTTTTTCTCACCCTAAATCACCCTTTTTTCCTTTCTAATATTATACAAAAAAAGAAGATTGATTTTTATCAACTTTGAAATGATAGGTTGTTCATCATAAGTTGCATTAGGAGCCAACTTGTATAGCAGATCTACGTTTTGTTCAGGAAGCAAAAATTTAGAAGACGTAATTTGAAATTGTTTGTTAAAAGGAAATAAATGCAGATACGTACATAAAATCTTTATTA
This sequence comes from Ostrea denselamellosa, assembly GCA_024699665.1. Lineage (NCBI taxonomy): Eukaryota > Metazoa > Mollusca > Bivalvia > Ostreida > Ostreidae > Ostrea > Ostrea denselamellosa. The sequence goes on from JAMZEH010000064.1 coordinate 10,275,013, forward strand.
CCTTTACAGAAAATGACTTGTAAGAGTCATTTGGAGTCAACTGATTTCTTCTTAAACAACAAAATTGAACAAAATGACCTTTACCATCCCTGTTGGCATATACCACATTGTGTTTTCGCTACCCGTTTCAGGTTCACATGACAATGAATTTAGTTGGTGAAAGATCAGAAATTTGGCTGCAAATTGGTAGAAACTCGATCACCAGACCTAAGTCCCGATTATGAAACTTTATATATTCTGATTTATATTTCAAAGTTGTCAAAAATATGTGAAACGATGCCAATGCAAATCACATATCACATACAATGTACCAAGGGTAGAGAATTCAATGGGTTTTGAAATATGTTCCTATATACAATGAAGCTTACAAATAGATGTCAACTTCTTACAAAACGTAACCAGTCGCATATTTCATCTACAAGGTTCAAACATTCAATGTTGAATGAATTTGTTTAGAGGAAAAGATACCCAAGACGAATACTTTCTGACTGCATAGAAATTCACGTTGTATTCCTAAGTCTAAATTCTGTCGTATCAAACGAAGGATCGGCTCGTTTTTTGCTGCCGAAAGGTTAAATGAACCCAGCAGACGTTGCTCTAGATGTGTGGTTACGTCTCAAATCTTTTCATGTATTTTCTGGTCTACTTCTTTTTGCAATTTTGTACTTAATGTGTGTTGTCTCTATTATTCTTGACTCATTGACACATAACACATGTCAAAATATTGCAAAGTTACTAAGCATTCTATGATAAATGAAGGTTGTCTTTGAAAGGATATGAAAGATATATATTTATTGGATTAATACATTCATCAAATGGTTGAAATCTGTTTTAAATTTATTTGAAATTAATCCGCAAAACACGTTCGTACGGCAAGATAATGAACAATCTTAAGAATAAATCCATTCAAAGTTCGGTGTCCCTGTAGAAAAATTGTCATTATAAGTTGATAATTGATTGAATTGCTTATTAGAATATCCGAATCGCCATTCAAAACACGACGATCACTATTGGTTGTGAATGTTTAGGACCTATAATAATGAATGATATGAAAATAAGTTCTAAATTTGGAATCTGGAAGAAAATTTATATCCATTTTGGAACATTATGATAATAGATAATTACGTGTCTTTATGTTAATTTCTTTATAATTTCCCATTGAATATGTCCTGTATTGTAAAATGCTATCCATTGTAATGACGAAAAGTCTGTGCTGTTCTTGCGCTGATTTTCTACATAAATTTTGAAATGCCATTAAAATTGAAAAGTAGGTGAGGTATGTATATTGACATTTGCAATGTTTTTGCCTTCAATATCTTTACCAACTGTAGTGACAGCCAGTTGAATGTAAAAAAAAAAAAGTGCATATGAATTTTGATATGTGTATAGTACGTTTATTTTAACGACTGGGAATCCCCAAAGAAATGAAATTAGACTGTAAATATAAAATATACAAATCATTGAAAAATGTAAAGTTTCACGCCAGCATACATTTCATAAAGCGCTCTATGAAGTACGCTGGCGTAAAGCGTCGCAGTTCATGTCACTGTGTATTTTCAAAAATGAAATTTGTTTCTTTGAATATATTTTAAGATAGTGATGTTTCGTTTATACAAAATATACTCTCGTGTTATTGATTAGTAAATTCTTACATCTCTTCATTAAATCGCATGTCTGTCATTTGATGGTAGGGAATTTAATGGTGGACAGACTGGGATTATTTGATATTACATAACATGGAACTTTATCAAACCCCGGGTTCTTTAGGAATATTTTATAAGATTCATGAAATGTTTACATTCCTGCAATCACATTACAGGGGTAAATACTATTTAAGTTTTAAACAATTTTTTAAAGGAAAAAAATTACTTTAAAAAATTCTTGTAAATGTAAGTTTATTGCTATTTAATAGGGGACGTCGATCAAATCAAAAAGATATTATTGCTTTCTTTAAAAAAGAAAATTTTTTGATTTGATTGCGCTTTAATAATATTGCGCAGATAACCTCTGACAACGGAGCTGTTTCGACTTGTGCTGCAAGTTTCTTTTGAATTTCATGTAGAAGGAAATCAGTAGTCCATATTTGTCGTAACGCAATTTATTCTGCAATCCAAATTATATTATTCTCCTGAAATTCGTAAAAAAAAAAAAAAAAAAATTGAATTACGAGAGTTCATTTAAGATGTATGAAAATTATCTAGTTTTGAATAAAAATTAAATTACATACAAGGCATTTTCATCTATCAATTTCCTCTGTAAGACCGTTTCAAAAATATTTCAGTACGAGTGTTTCAACAGAGAAAATTAACCACTTTAAATTTAGTTTCTTTGTGGTAAAAATCGTGTTAAAAGGATACTTCAATGTTTCTATCAATTGAATCTCAGAGGCTTCAATGGAAACGTCGGGTCGACTACTTTTTTTTATATAATTACATATACGGGGTAAACTCGTATAGACATCATTTCTGGGTCTGTTCTTCTACTACTTTCTCCTTCAGTGGCTTGAAGAAAAGTTCATAATAGGTGGAATTATTATGTATTTCGTTATGAATGGAAAACTTCAAATCCTGGGGTAGCTACGTAAACAAATATCATGTATGTGATATAGATGTTAAATAGGCAGAAAGCTTGGTTTATTAAAGATGTCAAACAGTGACTGTAGTATATATGGCCTCCTTTATGTACTTCGACATAAGTACACTTGTTAAGTAAATTTGAAATCCTAGAGCCCGGAGTCACGGTCGGGTGCAAATAGGGATCCGGATTATGCTAAATGTAGACATTAAGTCTTCTTCTGATGAAAAGAAAGACCACATTTCTTATTCTGGCATAAAGCATTCTTGTTTACTAGTATTGTGTATAGATATGTTGAAACTGCGTATCACTTGCCATACGCTTCACATGCTACTCTATTTGTATTCTGTGATATTGCGTTTGCATGGTACCGTTTTATAGTTGTATATTTTTGCAATGGTATATCACATGTTTTTGTCATTAGAAAGTTATACAATGCATATTAAAAAATATACCGGTTTAAAACAACTTGTATTGTATTATATCTTTTTAAAATTGTATATTTTCTATTTGTTTTGCATAATTTCCATGTGTATGCACAGTACTAAGCGTGTGAATTCCGACATTTACATGAACTATGGCTTTACTTTGGTGTGATACTGATTTTTTTTTCTAATAGTCCATCACATATTCGATAAAAAGGAGAATTGAATGATAGATCACTTACGTTTATGGGAAACAGGATTTTCTTCGAATCCGTTTTCTGTAATGGGTGGGTCATTTCTATATATATAATTAACAGAAACGGCTACAAAACTGACATTTAGCTTCGTAAGAAATATACGACTAGACCGTTAACTGAAATTGGGCACGGGTTCTGGGGTGTACTTGCATCAAAGGTCTAATAGCACATTTTCGAGTTACTACCGGAACACGTGTTTATTCTAGATTTTATAGGTCATGATCACGCGATTTCAAGATATTTGGTTAGCCTTTGATACTTCGGTAAAATAGCGTCCGTTAGTAACAGTGTACGAAGAAATGGGGGCAGTGGCTTAACTAGGACCTCGAGGAAGTATACGCAGCAATTAAGACGAGCAGTACAGGGCAGCACCCCTAAAAACGGTGTTCCGGCAGTATCTCTAAAATGTGTTGATCTCCTGCGTTTCAACATGTGAAATAATCAACAGTACATTTAATTTCGAATTTACCTTGCCAATACATTTATGCACAATTAGAATATTGTTTGTGTGTTTGTCCTGCTCGAGAATCTTCAGATTCAGCATCTTTACAAGCTGCACACCTGACATTCTTTTCTATTTTAATTAAGCCAACAGTGTGGTGAACACGTTCAAGATAAAAAATAAATGACTGTGAAAAACTATTAGAGTGACACCATTTGACTTTCGACGCACATATAGTTACGGCCGTGCTGACCAACAGTGTTTATGCGGGGGGTTATCCAGTACTGGACGGCTTGACCAAAGACGGGAAGGGTTCGTGTAGATGATATACTACATATATATCCATAATGGAGTGGATGACTAAAACTTGGGGTTTTTTTGACTAAAATTTAGGGGACAAATAATGGGGGTGCTTGGAGCCAAAATACTCCGTCTTTCACTTGGGATACTCGAAACGTAGTGAGAAGTAGAGACTTGAATTGACACGCCCTGAAAATTCCTGAACCAATAACTTCGTTATGAAGAAACTATTCTAATCGTTAAATTATACGAATGGTTTTATCATATAGTACAGTAAAATACATACGTTATAAAGTTATAAATAAGCAATATGGAAGACACATAACAGAAATAACATACATGAAGTTATAGAATAGAAATGAAAAATATACCGATCATTTCTACTGTGCATTCGGCAAAAAATCTTCTTTCTTTCTATTTTAAAGAAATGATGGTGGCTATTCAAAAACGGTTTGGCCCAAGAAATATCAAACGACTGCGTTTGTTTTTGTATCGTTGAGAGAGAGAGAGAGAGAGAGAGAGAGAGAGAGAGAGAGAGAGAGAGAGCAGTTTAGTTTTTTTTTTGTAAAAGAATAAATTTACGAACGAGTATATGTTTGAAATTATTTCTAATGCTTTCTATAGTTATAGAGTTCTCACAGTATCATTTATTCACTTTAAATACGAATATTGACATCACTTTCATCTCTGTCTGAACAGAAAAAGAACACATATTTACGACCATGAAATTAATAAAATCAAACGACGAAACTCCAATGCATCACTTCATTCACTTGTAAATGCAACTAATAACAATCTACATATAGTTTAGCTGAAATTGCAAATTGAATTTACAACGAACGATTTCTAAACTACCAGATTCATATCTATGATCTCCCCCTCCAACTTAATAGCGTACTAGTATTTCGTGCTGCAATTAAAGAATGAAAGCTAATGGAAGTAAATAAATAAATTATGAAAAGTCAGTGCAGTTGTATGCATTGCACGTCTGTACCTTAACATCTGCAATACACCATTTAGACTTTAGGCAGGTACCTGCATCTATATCATCACACGAGATTTCTATCAATGTAAATGTAGAAGGGATAGAAATTTAGAAGATTGTGTGGATTGATCAAACTGACTCTCGAACAGACGTAGAGTTAAGGTACCATTCTTGTGTCTTAGCCCCCCTCCCCAGTGTTTCGCAGTTTTTTCTGGCTTGTTTCAATTCAAAACCTGACCGACTCCTTAATTCTAAGCACTGTTTATTGTACATACATAGTATATGCTTTTACATGTTTATTTCAGTTCAGGTTCTTTATTCTTTAAACAGACAGCTTTATCAGTTATGTGCACAAATATATGTTATTATATACTTAAATAATTCAATAATTTCGAGCTTTCTGATTGGCTAAGATCCAATAAAAGATTGTTATATTTACCTACAAGTACCTTCGAAGTAAATATAACCGTTGATTTTTCCAACATCGGATAAATTTTTTTTTTGCAATTCCCTAATTGAAACGATTGGCTTTTGCTTATTACTTGCTTTGTTTGTGTATCAATCGAATTTGGATGATGAAATATAGCGTTTGGAAAACTTACTGTGTACATTCACTTATGCAGTGATGTTCATTTGTACCACTATTGTGTGTAAACACGTAGTTTCGCACCTTACTCTGTACGAGGGTGCTCTATATGGAAATGACGCCAGGCGCGGATCCATTTTTTTTTTATCGGGATGGGGGGAGGGGGCAATAGGCTGTGGATCTGGGATCTATTTCCAGGGTAAGCGGTACGAAATTTTCATATTATATTTTAATTTTGAATTTTGAAATCGTCCCCAGAAAGCGAATAAAGTCGATCGAGAAAGTAGATGAAGCAATATTAAACGCGATGTTTTCTTTCAGTTGAAAATTTCACACACACACTCCTCTAGATCAGCGCTTGGAATCGGACTCCTCTCGAAGCTTGCATATTAACATTTCTAATAATTGTACAGAATGTCAATATAATGCACATTATATATATATATATATATATATATATATATATATATATATATATATATAATATATATATATATATATATATATATATATATAAAATACTCAATAAACGATAAACAGTGTGTAATATACATGTTTACGATTTCATATTTCCATGTAAGTTACAATTCGTGAACATGAATTCTAAAATGTTACTTTAAAGCCCCCCCCCCCCCCTCCCCCTAAATATATATATATACATATAAAACCATTTTATTGCATTCTTACGTAATGTAATATTTCCCAGAGTTAGATGTAAATACTTCAGTGCGTTTTGTACTGCGTAAACTAACAAGTTGTCAAGCATTTGGAACAACAACTTTTTAAAGATAAAATGCAATTTTGAATACAATTATTTTAAGAAACAGTTGACTTCATCTTCTAAATCATTCAATGTACAAAATATCCATTATCTGCGATTTCACAACTGTACAAAGACGACTATTTTTGACATTTAAGGTTAAACTGAAAATTCTTAATTTTGTTATTCATAATCCATTGTTTATGTTACATATACTAAGTTTGACACGACACCGAAATCCGGAATCCGAAATTGTTCAAACCACTAGACCACCGCTATCAAGTAAAAAAAAAATGTCCAGGTTGAATGTGGCGCTACTGAAGGCACCAGGGTTTTGTTAGCTTACACAAATCTGACTATTTAGTGTAGAAAAAGTCAAAATGTCAAAAATTAAAGACCGAACTCTTTTATATAAAAAGGTGAGTTACTTACAGCTCCGTGGCACCTGTGTAGAAGAGTACACGATACGACACAAAATAACAGGTACTTCATTAAATGTCTCTCCATTCCTGATACTGACGATATCTGTATATCTTACGGATTTTTTTCTCTCAATTTCTGTCTCAATTTTTTTTCCAAATATACCACTTCAAGTCATTTTCAAGGGAGTTTGGGCATCATTTAATGTCTTGAATGCAAACTACTTTCCCTCCATGGTTGAGATTTAAATGCTTTATGAAGGGCTTTACGACGTAGGAAGTATTGTGATGTGGACCTCAAAAGAGTTAAATTATTGAGAATTCCCATTGAAAAACTAAATAAACGTCGATATGCGTTAGAAATTAACAATATACCTTTCATAAGTTATAACTGAAGGTATATCATGCAAATAGGAAGACCATTCAAATACAAATTGCTTAAAAATGACGAAGGACGACATTAGGGAACATGTATAGGCATTGAATTTGTTGAAATGAAGTTTCTGTCAATAAATCACAAATACGCATTTTGCATGTTAGTTTAGGGTCAAACGTACATCTGAACCCGGTAAACATAAACAAAAAACACAGACAAATTGACGCATTTGACCCATCTTTAATAATAGGTATTACTTGCATAAAACCTGGACCATTTTGCAGTTCAGAAAAAAATATTTACATATTTTCGTAGTGAAAACATCAATTCATGCTTTGATTTGAAATTATCTGTAAAGGTACACATTTGATGATGCTTATATCATGTGTCATGTATTTATTGGACGTCATTAGTAATTTGATGAATGTCTGAAATGTCTATAATTTTTCTATCTTCTCCTTTATCCAGAATTTATTTTCGCATTGATACAAGGAAAAGGAATTTTTGGTGCACACAAACAATTTATAGTTTTTTTCCCTCTAGAATTTTAAATGTTATTGAATCTCTCTTATTTAGGCTTGCGTTTATCAATCCTTAACAGTTAACAAAGTTTGTCCTCCTCATTCAAAATAATTAGAAATTAGATGGAGACAAGAACACATTAAAATGTGGACGTTACAATGCAATGGAAATGCAGTTTACGAAATTCACTTGAATACTTCTAAGGATTCGTTTCTAATTTTAATCTTGTGTTGTACATGCACATAATTAAAAGATATCAATACGCAAAGCATAGTAAAGCAAAATTAAAGCATTTATAATGGAGGAACACATGATGAAAAATTCAAATGAAAACTAAGGTGAATGTTCTTCCATCAAATAAAACATATCAATCAAGAAATTCAATAATTTTCTTCATTTGACATCTTTTCAAATACGTTTTCTAACATATAGTTAGCTTGGATAATACAACAATTGAATGATCATGGTAAAATCAAGGTTGCAAGATTGTAAAATATGATAACTCAGACGATGTAAAGTGCAAGTAGCGCGTTCAATAATAAAAAGTAAATTAAGTACCATATCAGGATATCCCAATGAGCAGTAAACAGTTTTGATTTATCCCGTTTCTTACATAAAGGAAGCGGGAGGTACGAAACTAAATTAAGGTACACAAGAAGCATTTCTAAACAGATAATGTTTAATTACATTATTTTCTATGCTTTTCGATTAATATACTTTAATCTTTTTGGATATAGTATGTATGAAACACCGATTATCATTTGACACTGCAATGAAAGAAGCATTTCTTTGTGTTTGCATTGCAAGATTTTCAACCAGCAAATTAAAAGTTCATAAAAGAGATTTTTCAGTAGCAGTAAGCATTGTGAGCGGGCCACGTTCCAACTCGCATTACAAAGACACTAGATCAGTAGGTTTGATTGGGGATATTTTATTGTTATTATTAACCTTGTTGTCAATTTAAAACACCTCTAAAATGAAATATCGAATAAATTGATATTGGTTGCATTGAATTTTCTTTGAGACGTAATCCGAAAATTGTGAAGTTTGTTTTTTCAGGTAAATGATATGTCGGTACACGAAATTAAAATTTTAACATTTTACATAACCACCCGAGATACAAAGATGGATGAAAAAGAAATACCTATAGTATTTTCATATGATGAGGTGAATACACACACACACACACACATCTGCGTGGATACATTACATCAGGAACAGACTTAAGAAGAATGAACATGGAATCCGTTGAAGTCGTTTTCCATTACAGGTTGTTTATAATGAAATTTAATTTTATTTGAACTTTTGACAATACCTGATATGTAAATATCGTTTCCTAATATCAACAGTACACTACAATCTAATATCTGATGAAATTCATCTGCAATGTGTGCGTTATGACAAAGACTACAAATTCTTGAACGCAGTAGAATACCAAACCTGGCTCCGGCACAATAAAACTTAAACGAGATCATTTTAATCTAAATCTCACTTTATTACAAAGAACAAATGAGGAGAAAGGAAAACTAGGATCAAAAGTGATTACGTCTGGGTACACGCGTTATGACCGCGGAGCCTGATGCAATGATTTGTAGCATGAAATTTCAGTGATGTTTTCTCTATCTTGTATATTCTTTTATAAAACACAGTTGGTATTGATTTTAGCTAAATCTACTCATTTCATAATGTTTCTGTGATAGAGACACTAGTTGCCAAAAACGACGTAAACAACTTTTTAAGAGCAGAGTTTCGAGTTACTGCCGGAAGAGCCGTTTTATTCTGAACTTACACAATGTAATCACGTTATTTTTCCAAAGCAGACGATACTTGCAGTTTTCAAAAGCGATAAAATGTACTGTCGAGGACTGTCATATGGATACAAAAAGTGGAGGCCAAGGCGTTGCAGTAGATTGTGACAACGATCTTCCTGTTTTGCTTTATATTGCATAGTATATAAATTAAAACATATGCAGTAAAATTTGTTTTATAAATAGATATGCTGTAACCGAGACTAAGACGTACGGAGAACGCAGGTTTGATAAAGCAGCGGCCAATCTATGGAACAGTCTTCCATCTAAAATAAGGAAGATTCAGAAACTTGACAGTTTTTAAAAAGATCTAAAAACCCATCTCTTTCGTCAGGCTTTTAATGTGTGATCTTTTTAATTTGGCGTATCTTATACTCAGTATTTTATGCAACATGCCAAAGAACGGTATCAAATAAAAAAAAAAAATTTTCTAGCACATATTTTATATTTTATGATTTTTATAATATCAATTAATTTCTAATTTTCTCTGGCTTATTTCTTTCACAGTTCAATTGTTCATTGTGCAAAGGCCCCCGTGGCCGAGTAGTTAGAGCATCGCGCTCAAAATCACAAGGCCTCTCACCTCTAGTCGGCGCGGGTTCGATTCTCGCTCGCGCCGATATATGTGAGAAAATTTGCCAGTTTACTTTCGGAAGGTTGGTGGTCTCTTCCCAGGTACATCGTATCTAGGTTCTCTCCTCCACCAATAAAAACTGGACGCCACCAGATAACTGAAAAATTGTTGAGTGTGGCGGAAAACAATAATCAATCAGTCAATCAATCATTAATTGTGCGATATTGATATCTGGCATTTATAAGTGATTTTATGTATTCTGTATAATTTTGATTTGCAATTTAGTATAGTGTAAAGCGCTTCAGAGTATATTTAGATAAGGCGCTCTATAGGTGCATTATTATTATTATTATTTCATAATGTGTCATCAGCTTAATGCGCTCAACACCCCCTTCCTTTATCTCGATCCTCCATAATTTTAACTACCCATCGAAGTTCCTGGGGAGATGGTTATATGGTAGATAATATGTTTTTTTCCTTTCCCCAGCACAGAGTAGGAACACAAAAGTATTCGAACATGGCTGACTTTGCTGCGTCTGAACGTTCACGATAGCATGACCCACCGGGAACAAGACAGCATGACACACCGGGAACAAGACAGCATGACACACCGGGAACAAGAGAGCATAACCCACCAGGAACAAGACAGCATGACACACCGGGAACAAGAGAGCATAACCCACTGGGAACAAGACAGCATGACACACCGGGAACAAGACAGCATGACACACCGGGAACAAGAGAGCATAACACACCGGGAACAAGACAGGATAAACTATTATCAAAGTTGAATAACACAGCATGTGTAGCATCCAAAACTTTCTTTTGAAATGTTTCAGAAAAGATGATTTCTGCAATGTGTAACTCTCCCCCGGCCCCAGGTTGCCGACTGGTATTATATATCGAGAAGCATGCAGTTCCGTTGCAAGTTCACAAAAACTAATTAGTTCTACCTTACCTTGTTCCCGGTGAGTGTATGTAGCATCCGTTTCTAGAAATTTTGTTTAAGATCTGGTGCATTTACGTCCCATTCTAACCTAGTAGAACAAAAGAAATCGTTTCTACGGTTTAGAAAATCGTAGAAATGATTTTTAAAAGTCATTTCTACGATTTAGTAAACTGTACAGTCGTTTCTTTGATTTAGTAAATACATGTAGTATAAACGACTTATACTATTTGATATATCGTACAAACGACTACTAAGTCATATGATCTGTTGGTTGGGTGTTTGCTTGTTTTACGTCTCGTCGGGAATATTTTCCACTCATACTGAGACGTCACCAGCTGTAAGTAAAGTACCACATATTTAAATCTATGGTTAGGGCTCAGGGTAGTAGCAATGAGGGTTCTTTAACATGCTAGCGCCTGCTGCGACACGGGATCCAAAGACCAGTGAATGGTGAGCGTTTGGCGAAGGAGCAATCGCTACCTATGTTTACGTCTTAGATTTGAAGCGGCCATGTCACGAGCCGGCTCGCATTTTCCCGGTTTCGAAGCGAACGCTCTAATACTGAGCTACCGGTATTGGTCACCTGGTCTGTGTCTATCATGCGTTAACAACTGAACATTTTAAAATTCTTCTTGACAACTATTCCCACAATTCTTTTCAATGAAATAAAGAGCATCTTTGGGACAAGGGACAGATATATTCTTCTGCAACCCCAGATCCTTAGGGGCGGGACAAAAACTGCCAAAGCCGTACAACCAACAAAACAAGTCATGTGGAGTTGAAGGGCCTCTACCAAACTTGGAAATTTTATGATCCCCGGGGTAGATGTTCGGAATTCAGGTCTGAGCCAAACTGGACATATAGTGTTTATGTGTAAAACATTTAAATAACACTTAAAAAAATTCTACAGACACTAAATTGAAACTAAATGGTTCTAGTATTTAGAAGGAGCAGTTATCCCTTTACCAGTTGTGGATTTCATGATCTCAAGGGGGGGGGGGGGGGGGGGGGGGTTGAATCCAGGAAGGAGCCAAAAGTATCTTCTTTAATGATACTGAGATAATGAGAGTGATGATGAACACATCTTGTTTTATATCGCTGCTGAATATGAGACTGCAGCGTTGATATGCTAAACAGCAATCTAAATAAAATTAGATCTTTTTATCCACTCATCTACGATCGCTAGAGCAGATCAAAAGATCTAATTTTTATTAGATTGGAAAAAGCAGGGGAATTACTTTTAGATTTCAGAGCTCTTAAGGCGAATGATACTACACTATTTCTGTACTCTGGTGATCGATAAATTAAATCTTGTTAAAACCGTTTTTAAAATGGCTGGAATACGCCGTCGTAAAAGTTTAAAAATCTGTTATTGAATTTTCTTTCCAAGAATTATAGGAATTTAATGCCCTTTGCAAGAAACCGGATATTCATAAGTCTAGTCTGGTCCCCTTTCCACTAATCAAAGGCGTGTGTAGAATTTGGGTAAAAATATTTCCGGCAGTAAGTCTAAACTCTGCTATTCTGAACCGTAATTAAATTGTGGGAAAGCTTTAAAAATGAAGAAAAATAAATCTGAAAGTGAAGAAAAGAAAATTTCTCCACAACTTCTATACATTGTTTCCATAAAATTTCAACAGCAGATTTAAAATATATCAATTTTAATGTGTCAGGGACGAGTTTTAGGTACTGTAAAGCTGTTTTCAAATCAATCATTTTGGTAACAGTTGGCAAATACAAGTTTGACAGCTAATGTCCCTTTAAGTTTATAGACGACTTCGGTATAACGTAAAACTTAACACTGCATTAATATAAGAATTTAAAAGTTTTCATTATATAAGTATATCTGTTCTTATTTAATGAATAGGCAATATAGGAAACAAGCATATTTTATATGTATTGCTTTCTTATCACAGTAAAACATCGTTTTCAGTAAACAACTTTTTGGCAAAATATGGTTTTCTAATATTTGAATAACAACGATTTAATCAAATTTCAATTTTCAGTTAACATGCGGTGTTTTTTTTCACTAACCATGGGAAATTACACATTGTCGAGCATTTCTACGTCTGGCAATGGTTGCTCCTTTTAATACTCATGTGGGGGGTCCGTCTTTGTAAACACCATTTTCCGACAAATTAAATAATAAGATGAAAGAGATTTGAAGGTTTAAATTCAATAATCAAAGTATACAATTATTCATATTGTAGAGTGAAACTGATCTGGCTCGGATCGAACTTTATAAAGTACTTAAACGTACAAGTGCACTAAATGTATCTTACACCGCTGATCACATACATATACCATTATTACTGGTTAGAGCGTTCGCTTCGTAACTGGGAGGTTGTGAGTTCGAGCTCCACTCTTGCCATGGCAGTGTCAAATATAGGACGTTAACATAGGTAGTGACTTCTCCTTCGTCAAACGCTCGGCATTTAGAAGTGAGAATCACGGGTCTTTCGGATATGACCTTAAAAGCGGAGGTCCCGTGTCGCGTCAGGCACTGAGCGTTAAGCATAGGTCTAAATTTGTGGTGCTTCATCTACAGCTGGTGACGTCTCAGTATGATTGAAATATTCTCGAAGGGGCAAAAGACAAACTAGCGGATATTGTACATTGTTCTCAAGGCTTAAACATGTCGTTTTCCGAATGATCAAAACATGGCTGACTTATGAGATGACTTCATTTTCTCCATCGTAACTTCACATATTTATTTAGATTTTTTCACGATCACCTGCATATGGTGTTTATGTTTCTCCAATGATTCGATACGCGAGAACATGTTCTGCAAACGATCAATTTTTAAATCGAAGCAGGTAACTGAAAAATAAGTTGATGCTATAAGGGTTTCAACATTCTTTATTTAAAGTCAGCATTTCGCAATTATATGTTCATTATAATGATCTTATCTGTTAATGAACCTTTCATTAGGTCGAATAGCCCCGCTCGGGCCGGCCGCGTCAAACCTAAGACGTTAAAATAGGTAGTGATTGCTCCTTCGCCAAGAGCTCGGCATTACGAAGTGAGAGTCACGGGTCTTTCGGACGGGACCTTATAAACGGAGGTCCCGTGTCGCAGCAGGTGTGGCACGTAAAAGAACCCTCACTGCTAAAAGCCATTAGTGCTAAGCATAGGTCTAAATTTGCAGCCCCGTCACCGGTAATAGTGACAGTCGCCGGATAGCTGAAAAATTGCTCAGGCGACTATAAATAAAAAACAAACAAACAAACATTAGGTCGAATGCTGTCTCACGCATTTCTTACCTTCTTGGGAAAGGAGCCAGAAAGGCTCTCGTTGCAAAGGGGAACACGATTTTGCTTTGTTTAAATAAAAACAATCCACAATTTTGGACGTCTCCCTGCAGCATGACATGTTATAAACATGAATCAAGATTCTAATATTTTTAGAATCCCTGCAATTTTGATACCAAACAATTATAATTTAGAACTTGCATTGACGTTTGGTCTTTATCAAACTCTTGATTTCTTCATGTCCTAGTCCACTTTCCATCCTTCTATACCTTATCAGTATTACATAATATTTACATTTCCAATGTTTGCCATTCATATCTTTACAAATTGTAATGATATCCATTTCCTCATGAATGCACTGCAGTTATGAGCAATGCACGTATCTTAGATATAGTACATCTGTTTTAATGGCAAATAAGGATATATATTGGGTGACTAGCTCCCTCCCCTATTTTCGATAGTAGAATATAACCTTGAAATATAATTCGTATACATTTCAGGACAAATGACTTACGGTTGGATTAGTTGGAAATCTACAGGGAAAGGATAAATGTTCTTGCAACTGAACCCACGTACCAAAGGATAAGTGTTGCGTCCCCCCTCCCCCCCCCCCCCCCCAAAAAAAAAAAGAAAATCGAAGCCTGGAAATTTTGTTGGGCGGTAATAGTTTCACTATCATTCACGATTTAGGATTTTATTTTGTTTTGTTTGTTTGCTTGTCAAGAAAATGTTAGACAGGTCATGATGAGAACCGATGTTAAGTTTCTGTACCTGACACGGCAAAATTAATGGTAAGGGGAAGGGGGCTGTAAACAGTTTCAATTTAGTATTTATTTCATAGCTTTTCTTCGATTTTTGTTTAATTTATTGATAAAAAGCTTTTCGTAGCAATATCGATTTTCCAATAATAATAATTTGTAAAAAGTTAGATTTATCACCTTTCAAATTCTAACTGTCAAATGTTCACAATTTTTCTTGAGTATTTGGAACTTTTAAAAAGAATGAAGAAATTTTTCCTTTAGAAACGCCTTGCGTTCGTCTGCAAAATCTGACAACTAAATACAACGACGAGACACAAAAGTGGACTAATATTACGTCAGAGGTAATGGTTTATTTATCTTACTTTGTAATTCAATTGAAACGGAATTTATCTGTTTCATACACAAGAACGAATTGAAAAAAGTTTTGAATGTCGAGTACACAGTTCATTAAATTGTTAAACATTTATTTTCCAACGGGAAGAAAAATCATCTGTCTAAAAAATGAATGAAATAAACAAACTGTTAAATCGGGACTTTATTCTTAAGAGCCAAGATGTTTAACCGAAATTCCTAACAAAATAAGATTAGATCCTTCGAAATACTTTGCAATATACTTCCTGAAAATTATTGCCTAATTGAAGATATATTGACGTCAATGGCAAAATTATAACTTTATTATGACAAACGGGAGGATTTCAGCTTCTTGTCGACTTCTTGCATCTATGTAGGAATATTCCACTATTATCTACATATTGTTTCTATGTTTTTCTGTTTATTCGATGCGCGATAGGATTTCTGCGTATGATTTTGTTTGTAGACAAATTAGTTGATTTTATAGGGATTTCAAAGGTTTCTTAAAGTCAGCATTTTGCAAATTCCATGGTCGTTATTGGTCTCTTACCGGCTTTGCCGGAGGGGACTATTAATTTACCCTCAGTTTGTCTTTCTGTCTATCTGTCTGTCCGTCTGTCTGTCATTCCGGTTCAGGTTTTCCAGGCTTTTCTCTGCATTGGATGAAGATATTCAACTGAAATTTTCTACATGGCTTTGTCTCAAATAGTTACAGATCAAGTTTGTGTTTCGATCAAGTTCGAATTTCATTACGCTTGACCTACTTTTGACTGACTTTGAGATTCGTTACGCATGACCTACTTTTAACTTAATTATCCTACCGGTAGGGGACGTTGTATTGCCTGCAATACAATCAAAATGTTTGCTCATAATTAACTTATTATACTTTAAAATTAAAATGTTTGCTCATAATTAACTTATTATATAGCCTGTCGTTAGGTCGAATGCTGTCTTGTGAGTTTTTCATTCTTTATATACTAACTTTGACAACGGATTATTTCATTTACTTGATGAAGATAAAGAGCTCACGATGCGTGTGACCGGTCAACAGGGGATGCTTTCTACATCTCATAGGTATCATATATATATATATATATATATATCTGTGTGTGTGTGTGTGTGTGTGTGTGTGTGTGTGTGTGTGTGTGTGTGTGTGTGTGTGTGTGTGTGTGTGTGTGTGTGGTGCGTGCGTGCGTGCGTGCGTGCGTGTGTGTGTGTGTGTGTGTGTGTGTGAGAGAGAGAGAGAGAGAGAGAGAGAGAGAGAGAGAGAGAGGCAGGCTTATTCATTATACTTTCCATTAGACGGATATATTATACAGAAATATGTTGCAATACCGGTGTAAAAATAATTTATCATTGAAAATAATCAAAATGTAGAAAAGCCGAATGCTATCATTTTAAAAATAAAAATAATTAAGTTGTTATAACAAGTTAATAAGTTTCTCGTTATAACGAGTTAATCATCTCATTATAACAAGTTAGGATCTCGTTATGATCGGTTAATTACCCCGGTATGACAAAGTAAATTATGGAAACGTTCCATGGCCTTCTCTTGTTACCGAAAGTTCTAAAAAAGTTGTAGCTATGGTATAATCACATGTACATAAACAAAAAAAAAACCAATCACCAGTAAAAATAAAACTAAACATTTTTTTTCTTAATTGATTTACAGTTTTAAGCTCTATCGTGTTATTAAATTTAATTGTTTTTGAAAATAAGCATATGTTGTAAGAATCAACAACGTATATTAGTTTGAAGAAAATCTGCTACGTGACAAAAGTCGTTAAGTTTATACATATGTTAATATTTGAATAAATGTTGGATTATCTGTGGAGAACTATCTATGGTTTTTAACAGCAGAAATAAAACCAAATTGAAGTTGTGGGCTAGATTGTAACGCAATTTCATCTAAAGAAAATTTAAATTCAACATCAGGTTCGTAGAATTATCGGGGAGGGGTGGGATGGTCCCCACGTTTTTGACAATGAACATCATCTGTTCTTTACATGTGCAAATAAAGATGCGAGCGACTGCTTTCCACAACTATTTTTGATAAAATAATGCTGCATGAGGAGACTGTAAGCTTTAAAGTTGTCATTTGTAGCCCTGTAGTAAAAGATGAGCGCCCCTCCCCGACTTGAGCATGTGGAAAAATTGAGACAGTTTTAAACCTGATGAAGAACCCGAATTCCTCCCTCTCCAACGAATTAGAATTTTGAAGATAGAGCAAGTTATTTTCTTATGCGTTTCAAGAATTTTAGACAAGGCAACTTCCAACATTTCTTCCAGCTGCCCCCCCCCCCCCCCCCCCCCCCTCTACCTTTGAAATGCTATGTGTCTGAAAATGAAGCACATTTGATAATAATTTTCTGTGCCAGACAGATATCTGCCTGCTACTGCTACCTGGTATACCTTCACGAATGAGTACAATTATCAATTATTTGTGGATTGACATTAGACACATCTCTCTCTCTCTCTCTCTCTCTCTCTCTCTCTCTCTCTCTCTCAAATACCAATTTAACTATAAAAATATGACAAGCCAATGTTGCACAATTCGATCAATAATAATAATAACAATAATAACTACGTCACTTTTTGACAGTTCAGTCGTTTTGTTGAATTCGAGAAAAAACAAAAAACATGTCAAATCACTTGTTTTGAATAAGAAATTCAGGCATGTCAAATGTTGCAATATTTGATTTTTTTCATTTATATTGTATAATTTTTCAATTGAATTGTATAATTTTCCATTTGCATTGTATATTTTTCATTTGTATTGCATAATTTTCCATTTGTATTTTATATTTTCCATTTGCATTGTATAAGTTTTCATTTGCATTCTATATTTTCTATTCATATTGTTTATTTTTCAATTTGTATTCTATATTTTCCGTTTGTATTATATAATTTTTTTTTATTTTTATTCTATATTTTCCATTTATATTACACAATTTTTCATTAGTTTTGCATAATTTCCATTTGTATTGTAAAATTTTTCATTTGCATTGTCTCCAAAGGATTGTTTATTACGAAGGATTTCATTAGTCAAGGTTCCGTCGAGAATTTTTCATCGATATTGAGACGTCATCAGCTGTAGGTGAAGAACCACAAACTTAGCGCTATCTTTAGCGCATATGGTCGTAGTAGGGGGAGTTCTTTAACGTATCAACATCTGCCGCAACACGGGATCTCTCTTTTTAAGGTCATA
Source organism: Ostrea denselamellosa (assembly GCA_024699665.1). NCBI lineage: Eukaryota > Metazoa > Mollusca > Bivalvia > Ostreida > Ostreidae > Ostrea > Ostrea denselamellosa. The sequence goes on from JAMZEH010000064.1 coordinate 10,293,561, forward strand.
CACAAAAGACCCATGATTCTCTCTTTTAAATGCCGAGCGTTTGGCGAAGGAGCATTCTTGGTTTGGTGTGGCATTTAGACGAGAGGGGCTTGAAATCTCGGTCTCCCGGTCACGAACCAAACGATATATCACTGCGCTACCGCCACAGTTCCATGCAGGACTAGTTGAACACATTTAGCTAGCAATGGCGGATCCACCATCGGGCGAACCCCCCCCCCCCCCCCCCTCCTCACGAATATGATCATGTCTAAAAACATATGTGTTTTATTTTATTGTAGTTTCAGGGGACTTCACCCCTTAGACCCCCCACCAAGGTTTTGTCCTGGACTCACTGGGTTTCACATGTACTGTATTTCCCGTTCAGAAATTTTTAGATCCGCCAAAGGTTAAACACAAAGTTGAAAAGCTAGGGAAAGTATTCGCAATAGGCACATAAAAGAAATGAATTTAATTTCGAGCATTGCAGTTAGGAAATACGGTACGTGCACTTTCCTGCGAAACGTGGCTCCTGAACTTGACCTCATGTAAACCATCATGAACATCTCGCGCATTACCAAATTCGATAAACAACTTCAGATTAAACCAATGGAATCTTTTGTAACAAACCAAAATAAACAATCCCTCGGAAACAATACAAATAAAAAAAATTATACAATACAAATGATTTGCAATATAAAGATTGTAGAATACAAATAAATAAATAAATAAATAAAATACTACAAAACACATATGTAAAATTAATCAATACAAATGGAAAATATAAGATACAAATGAAAATACACAATACAAATGAAAAAATGATATAATAGAAATGAAAAATATTGAATACCAATGGAGAATTCGAATGCAAAATTATGCAATACAAATGGAAAAAATCAAATATTGCAATATTTGATATGCCATATGAGCATTTTCTCGACACCTTACAGATGTGTAATAGTCTCACGTAATATTTGTTGTAAAATAACCGTCTATAAGCCAGAGATTTCATTTTATCGTATAATCACCAGATGGTGAATCTTGTTCGTTCGGTGGGATCTCACACTGGATATAATGAATGATTCTATGACTTCAGTTTTAGTGATTTGAATGGTTTCTATGTTGAGTTTTTGGAACGATGAAGTCCCTTTCATTTAAGGCTTCCATAGATACGAACTCGTTATAACGAGATAACTAACTCGGTATTACGAAATAATTAACTCGTTATATCGAGATAACTTACTTGTTATAATGTATTAATTATTGCGTTATAGCGAGTTACTAACTCGTTATATAACGAACTAACTAACTCGTTATCACGAGATAACTAACTCGTTATAACTAGATAATTACCTCGCTATAACGAGATAGTTACCTCGTTATTTCGATATACTAACAATTTTTTTACTTATTCAGAAATAAGCATATACTGCTTTCGAAAAAAAACTATATATGAGAAAAGTATTCTTTCAAAAATTAGTCTATCCGACTTTCTTACAATTGATTGATTACTTGTTTATTTGTTTTACGTCCCGTCGAGAATGTTTCACTCATATTAAAATGTCACCAGCTGTAGTTGAAGTACCACAAATTTAGACCTATGCTTAGGGCGCAGGGCCGTAGCAGTGAGGGTTCTTTAACGTGCCAACGCCTACCGTGACACGTTACCTCTGTTTTTTTTAGGTCATGTCCGAAAGAATCATAGTTCTTATTTCTGAATGCCGTGCGTTTCGCGAAGGAGCAATCACTACCTATTTTTACGTCTCAGGTTTGACGCGGCCATGTCACGAGCGGGGCTCGAACTCACGACCTCCCGGTTACGAAGCGAACGCTTTAACCCCGAGCTACCGCTACCTTTCGTATAAAATACTAATATAAGTTTTTTCAGTTTAGTTGTGAAATACGCCGATGGAACATTAGAACAATTTGGGTTTCCCATTTCAAGTAAAATCAATGATTAGTGCTTTTAAAAAAGAAAAACATTTGTATGCGAAGACTATTTTTGTGACGGTTCATTACAGAATTGAAATATGAGATATCATCCAGAGAGAGAGAGAGAGAGAGAGAGAGAGAGAGAGAGAGAGAGAGAGATTGAGAGAGAGAGATTATTTATTGCTTTCCGCCACACTCAACAATTTTTCAGTTATCTGGTGGCGTCCAGTTTTTGTTGGTGGAGGAGAGAACCCAGATACAATGTACCTGGGAAGAGACCACCAACCTTCCGCAAGTAAACTGGCAAACTTGCTCACATAACGCCGCTGCCGAGATTCGAACACGTGCCGACAGAGGTGAGAGGCTTTGTGATTTTGAGCCCGATGCTCTAACCACTCGGCCACGGAGGCCTAGAGAGAGAACATTACAACGCAACTGAGGTAATTTGTCTGTGCTGGACGTTCAATCTCATTGTTGATAGCCAATACTTTCATAAATGATATCTTACCATATATGAGCAAGTGACTTATCTATAAAAAGAACTGGGGAAGACATCCTTAATTTATTCAAATATTATTAATACTTTTTTATGTGTCTAGTAGACACATATTAATAGGGCTTAGATATTACATCTTTTAAATCAATAATCATTGATAGGCATCTTTTAATAGTTTTCTTTTTGTGTCGCGAAGAAAGATTTAATACGATTTTGATTTATATGCGAGAGTCGACAAAAGATGTAAAAATATGTGGTCTTGCTCCCCGCTGGCAAGGCGGAGATGGAGTTTCCGAAAGAAAACAAAAGTAAATAAGTAAATACACTTTTATTGCTGAAAGCGTTGTCCTACATTTATTATATACCCTTACAATCGAAGTATGGGAGGAATTCAAAGAATTTACCATTTGCAAGAAAATGAAATACAACCTTACAGGTACATTTCTCCTGTAAAAGATACAACAAATAACTGCAAGAAATATTTTTGCTAAACACCTTTTACGTTCATCATATCTGAAACTACAAGAGTCCCATAGGCCACAACGCTCACCCGAGTAACATCAACTCTATAGATAAAATTCTAAGCTTTGATAACATACTTTGACACAATCGTAACTATTCGACTAATTCCGTAACCGCCAATAAATGTAGATCGACGCCAGCATAGTCGGTTGCTATATGTACATAGCTGTAGCTATAACGTCACAGACATACGTTACGATATGAAACACGAGCTTTTGGGATAAAATATATCTATGATATCATACATATCTAAAGTATTCTACCATTATCAATTTCCACTTATATGTTTATGTATTAAAGTGAATGACACCTTTTCTGTGTGTAAAATTTTTCGTTCCGCTTACGGAAAAGGACGAGCGTGATGCGATTGACTTTGATAGTTGCTCCGAATTTCAGTCCCTCCATGTTTCTCCACAAGCCAATCAGAAACAATACTGATTCCTCTGTAGGTCTTGAAATCACAAATTTAAAAAGGATTGGAACCAGACTTTCGCTAGTGCAAAGTCTCGAGAGTGAGAATCTGGGGAGCGCGAGACTAGATCCATGTGGGTGCCGCCATTTTTTCTTTTTCATTAGTTTCTTAAACATTTATTCGTGTTTTGATTTTGAATTTCAAAAATATAAGACTCTGACGTGCATTTTATAATTTAAATACTTTGTTCAAAATGAATGGTATGGTATAATATTGAAACAGTTTTCAGCAAATCATTAAATAGAAAAGCAGTAATACGACTAAAGATGAACGAGTTCATTGGTTTCTTTAAATAAACTCGATATATTTACGCTTACCTCTTTACCAATTTAAATTTGTTGGTTAATCTATTTAATGTTAGCTGTCTTTTAAATTGAAAAACGGGATGTATTGTTGATAATTCTTGGTTTGAAAGAAAAAAAAGAGTCGAGGGTAACTGTGACGTCACAATGCACAGTTTATGTTGGCTGGCGTTATATCTATCGCGTTAAATTGATAAGCGGATCCTGTAGTTATCCTCATATATTCCTGCTTTAATAGTTGGATGTTATTAGACATTTAGCTGAAGATGAATTTCATAAATAATATATACTTTCAAGTCAATGGATATTTCTATTTCTAATTTACCGTGCTAATTTACCGTACTTAACCTAAATTTTGCAGCCCTTCACCGGCAATGGTGACGTCTCCATATGAGTGAAAAATTCTGGAGAAGGACGTTAAACAATATACAATCTACTGTACTTAACCGAATTGCGATTATCATTTGGGACACGCCAATGACCATTTCATGCTTCGATCCATCCAAAGGTGACACCGGACATACATATTAGAAATGCTTACATATTGATTTGATAAATTACAGCTTTTGTGTTCCTGATATTTTAAAGTCTATATTCCATTATGAATCAATCCTGACTCTAGCGCACCATTTGAATACACTTAAAATTTCAGTTAAATAATTCTTGACCTTCATTTGTAAAACAAATTTTAAAAAGTTATTATATGTAATCTACGCGTAATTACTTGTGCTACTGTAGCAGTTTAGTGATACGGATTTGTTCGCATATTTTGCAGATTACTTAATTTAAGCACTTGAAGCTCAACAAAATCATTTTTAAAACTTATTATTATCTTGACAATGAATTACTTCTGAAATAGTAAATGACAACCAATTTTATCACTAGTCACGGTAACTCATTGGTTGAGCGTTCGCTTTGTAATCAGGAAGTCGTGAGTTTGAGCCCCGTTCGTGCCCTGGCTGCATCAAACGTAAGTAGTGATTGCTCCTTCGCCAAACGCTCGGCATTTAGAAGTGAGAATCACGAGTCTTTAGAGGGTGACCTTAAAAACGGTCCCGTGTCGCGGTAGGCGTTGGTACGTTAAAGAACCCCTACTGCTACGGCCTTGAGTGCTAATCATAGGTCTAAATTTGTGGTACTTCTACATCTAGTGACAACTCAGTATGGGTGAAAAATTCTCGACGGAATTTAAAACAAATAAGGAAAGTAAAATTTATTTTATTAGATGAACACAAATGGCTGTAACCTTGTTTTCGATCCGACAATTACTGGATTACCGAACCTGATCAAAACGGATCTGTTTTACCAAACAGCCGCCCTTTATTGTCCATTTTGTACTTCAATCCAACCAAACAGAATGCATGTATTAGCAGTTACTTTAACTTTACAAATTTTTTGAACATTAATAATATTTTATAAAAGATATACCCTGTTAGCATACGTTACCAAGAACGATTTTTTTCTTCCCCTAATTTCGTCTCCCAGCATTACCTCTGGGGAAAATAGGTTGAGTCAAATTGAATCTATATGAGAATGCTTTCATTTTCATTAGACATACTGTAATTTTGCTGTTTCAGAGATGATTCTATAGTGGTTTCCCCACATACATTTATTTTCATGAAAGCTTTAGCGCCTGTTCATGGCCGTTGCTTCTAAGGTTATGGGTCATCAATAAGCTTGAATCTACACTGATTTTGCTTCTGCTCGTCTTATATTTCCATTCTATGGTTTTAGATAATATTTTGAACTAATCCCACCTCATTTTCACTATTTCCTAATAATCTCCCTTTGAAAAGGCGCACGACCCTTTATTTAAACAAACATGAAGACTTTCTTATTTAAACAAACTTGAAGAACATTCAACTAAAGATGTGTTGTGCTGGGTTTGTTTGAGGCTTCATATTTTGAATTTTGAACTTCTAAATTTCCATTTCCTCATTTTGGCGAAAAATTGAAACATACATTATTTCAGTTGATATAGAGCAAACACATGCTTTCCTCTGAAACTCAAGTGTTTTGTATTCTTGTATCAGTTGCAACTTTGGTAAAAAATAATACATGGACAAACGTTTGCCCAATTCCGTGACTTTAGAAACTTGCACATTCTGCTAAGGTATCATCTTGCAATAAGTTTTTATTACATTTCACGAGTTTAAGTCTACCGAGAAGGGGGTGGGGTCATTCTTTATCCTATCTTCTCCTTTTGGATGAGGTCTAGGGAAAGTATCAGTGTTATTTCTCAATGTCACAGGTCACGAAAGCATCACTGGACAATGAATTTGTAAACGTCCATGAATGGCACACACAAAAATTACTGATCATTCTAAGTATACCATGAAGAAGAGTCAAGATTATTTACATAAAGTTAATGTCACAGTGTTGGGCGATGTTGCACTTAGTCTAGTATTTTGGCAGACCTTCAAACTGACTAAAGTGTTAAAGTTTGCAAAACCGAAATTGTCTACACTCGTATGCCATGACCTTGATCCAAGATCGGTCATATCAACAAGGTTTTGGATGTGGTGAGATGTGTTTTACTTTACAGGGTAATTGTTAGGGTAATGATAATTGACTTGCAGTTAATCATACCCATATATCATACATTTGTCTATTTAAACCATCTATCCATAATGGTTTACTACAAAAACAACAAAACGAAAGCAACATAACAATATTCTTTGACAAAAGCAAATTCAATAAAAAAAAAATATTCGCACATCACATTCACCTTTAAACACAGGGACATTTGGCACTAAGAGAAAATGTGTAAATTGGTAAGAATAACAACGTTGATAAATAACTTGACGTCACATTTTCATCGTCTCTGGCACACCTTCCTCCATCTTTGCAGTTGAGAATGGGTCTCGTTTTTTGTTCAGGTCATCTGGGAAAAATTAAATCAAGTGTGCTACCTTAGAGACCAGTCATGTTGTATTTAACTTAAAAGCACAAAACAAATTATACAGAAGTTCATATGCCATTTAGCATTAATTCAAGCGATTTAGGAAAATGTATTTGCACGACACACATCCAACAAATGATTGCATATTTTTTTCATTCAAAAATTGATTGACTGCTGAATTTAAGAACGGAAAATTACATGTATTTTCTTCATAAGGGGTTTAAATAAGAATGATCTTTGATAAAACATATTATTGCACTTACTGGCATCCCAGAGTTTAAACTTCTCGGGCCCAGGATTCTTTAATCTATAAATCCATAATGAAAATGAATTTTCTCTCGATGATCATCGATTTAACTTTTAAATAAGATGAATCTGGCATTTCATCCAATATTTTACAGAGATCACTATAAGAAAGACGACGACATAAATGAACACTTACTTTCGAAGATTATTTGATGGTTCTGGTTTACAGCACCTGCAACTAAAATATTACAATCGACAACTTAAAATCGGTAAAATGTAAGAAAATTAAAATATATGGGACTGAATCACAAATTATAATGACTGAGTTTTACCTTTAAAAACACTTACCTTGGCTTTGAACATGAACGTCCCAAACAGCAGCGATATAACAAATACGCTAGAAGCGCTAATAACAGCAAGCCTAGAACGCTCAAAATGGCCACCATAGCGACATTCTCGGGCTTGCTCCACCAGTCCTGATGTGTGGATGCAGCTGTTGTGGTGGATGTAGTGGATATTTCTCTGTATATGATATCTACGTAAGATGTCCCTGTCAGTTGAGGTGTACCGTGATCCACTGCGATAACGCGAAAACGGTGCGTCATACCATAGTCAAAATTAAGACTCCTAGTTAAATATATGGTACCATTTTTCATTACTTTGAAATACTGGGACCCTGTTGACGATGACCCATCATACTCTACTTCTGCGTTTTCGTTCTGGTCGATGTCATTGGCAATGACATTTCCGATATAAGCTCCAGGTTGTGTGTATTGATTTACTGTAATGACGTAACCAGATGACGTAAAATCCGGCTCGTTGTCGTTTACATCTTTTATGTAGAGAGAGATTGAAGCCGTACCTGGAACATATATGCTGACATATTATATTTATAGATATGAAAAGATGAGAGAGAGAGAGAGAGAGAGAGAGAGAGAGACATGTGCTGTGCACGCTTTCGTCTTCACCTGTTTCGCCATAACTATCTGTGCATTTGACCTCGATTGTGAGGTTTTGTGGATGTGTCTTATCAATATCATAGTCCACAGCAAACGCAATGACTCCGGTTGTTTTACTGATGTTAAAAAGTTTGCTGTGTGTACTAGGGATGAGGCTAAACGTTATACTGTCTGGTTTATCTACATCTCCTACTAAGGCATCCAATCCCAAATTAATATTGCCACCTCCAATCTAAAAGAAATTCGAATTTCATTATTCATTAAGAATATTCATCAGGGATAATATTAAAACAGGTCATTAGAAATACTTGCCCCAGCTTCGAATGTGTCATATCTGTATATAGGTTGTGGGAATATGCAGACCTCCGGATCATCAAGAACGTGAACAGCAAGATAATACGGTCCGGATGTGGCCATTGTGTCGGTGACGTAGAGAGACAATCGGTAATAATTCAGTGTTTCATAATCAAAAGTTTTTCCCGCTGCAAGTGCGATGTTATCTGAAAAGATCAATCTTATTTTATTTATACGAAAATGTAAATGTGTTACTTTCTAATTGTAGGAAATGAAAATTACATACTTCCGGTAACCGTAAACATATCAGTTTGGCCAGATGGATAGACATTTATGGTGATGGTCTGTGTCTGGCCAGCATCTGGATCATATATAGTGGGTGTGTACAGAGTCGCTCCTGCTGCTGTCGTCAGTTCAGGAAAATACACGTTCGTCACCCCGTTTAAAATCATACTGTTGATGGTCGGTTGTGTATTTATATCTAATGAGGATAAGAAACTGTCTCGGTCAAAAAACCCTGTTTTCATATGCTTTTGAATCTGAAACAACGGTGGAATATTTCAAGAGTTAATGAAATTCCTAGGTCTGTGTCTTTGAGAAATGACAATTACACTTACTTGTAAGAGTAATGGTGTATAGCGCATGGGTCGACAGACGTGAGTCCGAGGCGGTGACGTTGAGAACAAAATTAGGTGTCAGTTCATATTTGAGATCCTGAGTAGCTGTTATTTCACCTGTAACTTTATTGATTGTAAAACTGTTCGTCTGTGGTGTAATTTCCATGCTGTACAATATGGTATCCGAGTCCAAATCAGTGGCAGCAACCGTGAAAATGGAGGCGTACTTCAGGGTTGTCATTGCGTTTGCAGGTCCTGTGGCTGAATTGGAAATGCCTCATATTGAGAAAAATGTTGAACAGATTTCGTCACAGTAGTTTGTACTGATTAAAAACATAATCCTCCTCCCCCCCCCCCCCCCCCCCCCCCAGGAAAAACGTATTACCTGGAAGATTTGTAAATGTTGGAGGTCTGTTTTCCAAAACATCGACTTGTAAAGTACTGAAAGATGAACGGCCTTTCGTTGAGTCTGTACAAGTGATTGTTAGAGTGTAGCTAGGAACAGCCTTGTAGTTCAGTCCTGGTAAGTTATCCAGATACACAGAGTATACTAAAACATAAACAATCGGATATTAAGAAATAACAAAGGCACAATTACTAGTATTGAAAATTATTGAGGAATCTTTCCAAATACTTGCCAAGAGTAGTGGCATCTCTTCTCAAATCAAATGGCCCTCCTGTCGGTGTTGTTGTAAGAGCACATGTAAATGTGTCACCTTCGGGATCGGTGATTGTGAGGTCATGAAGTTTTCGCTCCAAAATCTGTTTTTCCAAAACCTCCACTGTGATGGGTAACCCGGTTATTACTGGTGGTTCGTTCTTCGTTACGTCAACGTACAAAATAGCACTGGTTGATCCACCTGCGCTGTCGGTACACGTGATGGTGATGTCGTGTGTTGGTGCTGTTACAGCATCCAGACTTGCAATTGCATTTGATAAGAGGCAGACCTGATATGCTGAGGATAAACTTTGTTATTTAAAAATACTAATTCTATATTGCAGAAGAGAAAAATGTTATGCACGATAAAATGCTTACATGGTGTAGCAGGGTTTTGTATCATTTCGAATGGACCTGCGGGAGATGACGAAACTGCACATGTGATAGTCTCAGACTCTGGATCGGTGACAGCCACCGTATGTAGACAGCTGGCTGCGGTTGCAGTTTCAGCGACAGTAACAGTGGTTGGTAATCCTGTGATGACTGGAGCGGCATTAGGTATCACATTTACAGTAAGAACTTTAGCAGTTGAACCCCAGTTGTCAGAACAAGTCACTGTCAGTGTAAAGGACGATGTTCCACCAAAATTTGGGTTGCTCGCCAAATCAATGGAATAAGCTGAAGGAAAGAGTGCTACATTGTCTTTCATCCAAACATTAAAATAGTTTCCATTAATAATTGTAAGTAGGCACTGTCGTACCTGATGCTGCATACTTCAGTGTGAATTCCGAGCTTGCTGGTGTACTGGACAGGATGCACGTGTATGTATCAGTTTCTGTTACGGCGAGGCTATGTATAGTGCGGCCTCCAGCTTCTCCAGACGTCACAGTGGTAGTGGCGGGAAGACTTGTAATATCTGGTGGTGTGTTCGATTGAACGTTTACGGTTAACACACCAGTCGAAGCAGTTCCATCAGTGCATTGTAACGTAAGAGCATAAGATGATACTGCAGCATGGTCCAGGGAATGCCCGGTATTAAGATGAACGTCATATTCTTTGAAAGATTAAATTTGTAAATTTCAAAAGCACAAAATGTTCAAGCAGACAAAGCCTAATTGTCATGATACAGTGCAGAATTTACTTACGTGTTCCTGTTTTCACCATCGAAAAGAACGTTGTAGGTGGAACTGATGATTGGATGCTGCATGTGTAGGGATCTGTGTCTGTCACTGCCAGAGTGTAGATACTGCTTCCGCCGGCGTCACTTTCAGTGACGTACACACCAGTCGGAAGTCCAGAAATAACTGGTGCGGCGTTTGGAATGACATTTACGGTTAGCGATGCTGTACTTGAGCCATAGTTGTCAGAACAAGTGACTGGTATGGTATATGACGGTGTCGCAGCGTGATTCAATCCAGGGGCAGCATTCAAGTATATTCTATATTCTGTCAAGAAGTAATTGATGGGTATACATACAAAAGTCTTATATACATAATCATGCAACAGTACACAAAATCATGCAACAGTGCTGAGGTACTTTATGATGATAAGAAATCAACAACACGAATCTTGGTTATCAATTCAAAGCCGTCATTTTAAAAAGATACGCCACACACACTTACTTGACGTCACATATTCCATTGTAAAGGGACCTGTAGTTGTCATAGAGCAAGTGTAAGAGTCAGACTCGGCATCAGTTACGGTCAACGCCACGAGTTCCGTTTTGGCTGTATCGCCTTCATTGACCGTTACCGTAGCTGCTAAGTTGGTGATGACTGGCACCGCGTTAGGAGAAATGGTGACAGTGAGAGCGGAGGAGCTAGATTTGCCGTTACTGTCTACACACGTGATAGTTAAAGTATAAGAGCTGACCACAGCTGGGTCCAGTCCGTGCCCGGTGTTGAGATTGATGTCGTATTCTAAGAATACAATATTGTATATATATATATATATATATATATATATAGAGAGAGAGAGAGAGAGAGAGAGAGAGAGAGAGAGAGAGAGAGAGAGAGAGAGAGAGAGAGAGAGATAGATAGATACAGAGAGAGAGAGGGAGAGAGAGAGTTGTTTTGATCATTGTTAATGTAAGTTACATACGTGACTAAATGAATTTTACTACGTACGTGTTGTGTAAATCAAAGTGAAGGCGGTGGAGGCTGGAGCACTAGACATGCTACAACTGAAAGTATCACTCTCTGGATCAGTCACAGCCACAGTGAAAATGCTAGATCCTCCCGTGGCGCTCTCCTGTACTGTTTTTGAGACCGGTAAGTTTGTGATGTCAGGTGCAGCATTGGCTACAACGTTAACGGTCAGAGTGCCTTGCGATGCGCCATAGTTGTCTGCGCACGTTATCGTTAGTGTGTAGGAGGAAGTCACTGCCGCATTGAGGCCAGGGGCACTGTTCAAATGAATTGCATGTCCTGAAAATATTCAATAAATATTCAACAAAATGTGTATCAAAGAATCGTTAATGGCTTTCATCATGTGGTTAAACTGAACTTTTTTTCATGTTTCAATTTCATTAAAATCAATTTAGAAAAAAAAATGACGACTGGATTATCTACCCTGGTGTGTAAATCGTTGGGGAATACATTATATATATCAATGGGTTTTTTGTTGTTGTTGTAAATAAATACATTGTTATCTCATGTAAAAGTGGAGATAACGAACAGTGATAATTTCATAAATCCAATAAAGAATTACGAGAAGTAAAACAAGGACTTCATACTCTTATGTTTAAAATTTGTCTTCTATTGTCTTGTCGTAAACCTTTCACATTTTCTACTTATTCTCCTAAACCATTTGGTCAATCGAATATCATTACAAGACCGGAATTCAAGTTTATTCAACTAAACAAAAATCTTGATACCTTTTAATGAGAGATGAATGGAAAATTGCTAAATTGGATTAAGAAATCTTGTTTTTTGTTTCTAAAGAACCACTTTGCGAAAGTCAAAATTTGTTCGCATGCTTTCTTACATGTTTATGACGAATTCAAGGCCATAAACGCCGAGCCTAGGCCTAAATTTGCAGCCCTTCACCGGCAATGGTGACGTCTCCATATGAGTGAAAGATTCTCGAGCGGTACATTAAACAATATTTAATCAATCAATCATTTTGTTAAAATATTTGCAGGACTTAATGATAATAACGTTACACATTGATTACGTAATATAAAGGGATAATCTTTAAAACTCAATTTCTCAAGAACAAAACGACTACAATTTGTCAATATAATTGATATGCAAGCATCATCATTCAGAATGTGTAGATTCAAGCTTGTTCAAACTATGACTCCCATAATCAGGGAGAGGCACATTAGGGGTTTAAAGTCTTACTATATAGGAAATCAATTTATATGTACGAAATCTTCTCATTTACCACAAGTCTACAATATGTCAAATTGATATGCAAGTATTCTCATGTAGTGTAGATTCAAATTTTTTAGTTTTCATAGGAAAAATTAAAATATAGAATGATACTCTAACAGAACCACGAGGACATAGAATATAAAATTAATATGCAAACATGTACATGAAGTGCAGATTAAAATTTGTTCACACTATAAACCTGAAGTAAGGTTGAGGCAAAAAAGTTATAAAATATCTAAGCTATCGATAAACAAGGTGAATCAGGTCAGCGATATGACTATGGGCCTCATGTTTTTAATGATGATAATCAAAAGTAATTACGCAACATTTATACTTCTTGCTGAACTATACAGACATGGGGTATCTTGTTAGGTCGCGTACCTGGTGTAGACTGATAATTAAACGGTGTCCCGGTTGGAGTTATATGACATGCAAAGGCGTTGCCCTCAACATCTGAAACACTTATATCGTAGATTTTCTTAGGCCCGTCCTCTCCGTCGTTGATTGATACAGACGTTGGAAGCCCAGTTATACTTGGTGGGGTATTGGGTTGAATGTTGACAGTCAACGTATGGATTGTTGACTGTTCCGAGTTGGAGTCGGTACATTGAAAGTTGATGGAGTAAGATGACGTTGTGTCGTATTCAAATCCTGGATTGGTCACTAGGTACAGCTTTTCTATATAAGTAATGATGCAATTGATAACAAGAACGTAATATATTTCTTTCTGGAGGTTTAAGGTTTACTCGGCAAGTAGCGAATGTTTGTAATTAGAAACATTCATTACACCTTCATTCAGAAAGAATATATATGTATTTGTACATTTTTAGAGAATTAAGAGAATAGAAATCATTGCACTGTTCCGAGGCTCGAAATTTAAATTTTTTTTTTCCATACACTGCCTAACTATATTTCACATCTTACAGATCAATGTTCTATACAGGTAACTCACTGAGGATGTAGTCATGTCAGGAATTCTTTCATTTTTTTTTTTCAAACTGTATGAAAATTGCTAATGCTGGTATTTAAGCGATATTTTACTGACACGTATCACACTATTAATTTGGAAAATACAATGCACTGCATTAAAGATCATGTCACTTTGCATGTATAAATCTCCTGAAATCATTAAGTCAACAAATAAAAGGTATAAATGAGCTTTTGTATCTTACTTTTTACCTTAAATGTTTAATTTCTATCAGAACATTTTTCTGTACATCTCTGTTTGCACACTGTCTGATACCATGTGAATAAGACCTTCATGTACATCTCAAAAAAAGACTTACAGTTCATTAAACATGTCTCTTCAGATTAAACAAAAAGATTTTAAACTATTTCGTGTATACCTACGTCCCTTGTAATTCATAAAATGGTCGATAATTTGTAATTTACCTGCGGTAACTTGGAACCCGGACACTGTAGGAGTTATGGTACAGGAGTAAGTGTCCCCGGGGTCAGGGTCGCTGACTGCGAGTGTGTACAAGGCGGTCGTCGTGCTACCCGTGGCGCTTTCTATCAGGTTTATAGAGCTGGGGAGCCCGGTAATGACGGGGGGCTGCAACAGAAAATAGGGATATACAGGGGCCTAACACAGATGATATAGATTGACTGTTCTAATAAGAAAACGCAGAATGTTTGATTGTTTGTAATTTAATTTACCATTAATAACATCATTATAAGAAACCCTTCACCACATCAGTAAACTTCATGATAATGATACCGGAATATTGACCAATAACTCGCGCCAATGTCCGAACGGACCGGTGACAATAGTAAATTATAAAACATTTGTTAATCGTTGTAAAATAAATGAAGTTTAAATTTTGATGCCAGTAATGGTTATGAATTTGACAGTTAGTATTCTATGAAATGTTCCCTTTTTAATTAGACTTTTACAATGTAAACGAGAGATCAGTATTCAAATTCATTGTAAATGTATCACTCTCTTTAAGACAGTATGGTATCGTTTTCTTTCAAATAATATCTTGATTTTAAAAAACGTAGAAAAAAAAAAGATGCAATACTATGATAAAAAATTATAAAAATAAAAAATGATAAAATAAAATTTATTAAGGTACTATTACTTAAAAGAACTTCAATTAATCTTAATTTCAAAACCAAAAATTTACTTAAGTACTCACCGCTGGTTCAACAAATGGAAAAACTATCAAAGTAATCAAGACAAATTGAAGACATACTCTCTGCATCATTACTATGATATTATCAAGAGTGTCTGTTGAAATAACAAGAATCATGCGCGTGTGTTTTACATGGTTTAAATTACGATTCAATGTAATAATTTTGCAAATATGTTTCACTCCTTCCTGAACGATTTTTAATCGAGAGTGATTTAAACCTCAAATATCCTTTTCACAATTCGCCGCTTTCAAGTTGTATGATGTATTTTAAATGCCATCAAAACATAACTCAGAATTGTGAAAAAGCTGGTAGCATAAGTAATATTCAATGCCTCAATCAGCACATTGAATTTAAGTCATTATTTAGAAAGAAATAAAATTTATCGCAGCTAGATTATTTTGCATGTAAACGGAAAAAAGTTGAAAACCCTCCTATTGATGACGTACTTTATAGGGGTGAATATAATGTGACATCCTCTGGTGCATTTGTATGGCCAATACGTATCGTTCATCCCCAATTATCAAGCTATACAATACATGAAAAAGTCTTGAATAAATTGTAAATCAATAGAAACCGCATGAACGGACCTGAACTTGACATTATGACCAACCCTTTAGGTTGACTGACAGCAGAGATTTCACATCTGATTGCACTGAGCATGTATCAACTGAAACACGTCTTATAAAGTACATTTATGCTTACTGAGAATCAATATGTCAAGACCAATGTAGGCACGCCACTTCCAGTGTATCTTCTTTATTCTATTATCTTTTTTTATTTATCTATTGCTACAAATGAATACGTCTAATTCCTTTTTATTTAAATTTTCATTCTATTGATCGATAGTTGAATTTTGAAGTCATTCGTAACGATCCAGTATTTTTTTATACCATATTTGTTGACAACATAGCCATAGATACATGTATGTAGGTTTAGAGTTTCTGATGACTCCATTTTAGCAAGCTCCGGTCGGCTCAGTATTTCCGTTACGCTAGAACTCCAATATTCGTCAGGGAAAGTAGTCCCGAAGAATTGACACTGTACAGAGTTTGCAATTTCAACTTCTTGACCAGCAACTACTTATAATATTTAAAATGTTCTTATTGTATATAAATATTATATACATCAAAACAGATCAATTAACATTAACACAACAGAAACCAAAACTTCAGACTTCCAACTGGATTGTGGTAAAGATCTCGCTTTTGAAGTTTTTATCTTTTTTATTATTAATTAGAGAAATTTAACCTATATATTTCATATATTTTTCTGATCAGAAGTATTGGCTGACAAATAAGGTTTTTTTTTGGTTTTTTTTTTGGGGTTTTTTTTTGTTTTTTTTTTTTTAGATTATGCAAACTTTGTTTATTGCAAATTGTAGAAGTATATGTAAATTATCGCATTCTGAACGACAATGCAAAACGAGATACATTTAAGCATCATTATTTAGGAGACCGCACACTGTTATGGGAAGAACACACTGCGACGGTTGTAATATCCTGCTCTCGAAAATACTGCTTAAAGTACGAACGAACTCAATGGGGCTACTTTTAAGTGTGTAATTTCTGATATTAACACGAAATAAAGCTTTAGTTTAGCAACATTAACAAGGTGTATTAAATACAAGTTTTTTTTTTAATTACCAACAGTTCTAAATGGAAAATCTACAATAAACTTCATAAAATGGAGTAAAAATATGATAATTAGCACATAACAGCCCTGCTGAAAACACCATAACTATGGGGTTATCTTCAATTTCTCTGAAAACGATTTATTGGGAACTGTACTTTGCTACAGTTTTTACATTTTTGTTCTAAAACATGTGTATATTATATCGAAGTCAGGTTATGACAGGCTCATGACAAATCATATGTCCCTTTTATGTTAATATTTGTATTTCATGTTGGTGTAGTTAATAAATTGTGAATCTGGAATACAAGTAATCCGTACATGCTGGTGCTGATGCACAAAACATGCTCCGAGCAGGTGCCCCCTTTCTCTCATTTACGAGTCCGCACCACACAAACCCCATCAGAGTACCGTGCAAAGGAATTTAGACACTGCACAATCAGCCCTTTGGACCGTAAGCGCGCGTAAATTGATTGAAATCTACTGGGCGAAGCTTCCGGAATTTCCACGTTTTTACAGATAGTAGACTATGCGAAATCTGCACCCAAAATTGATGCATAATGTGTTCAACGACATTAAGACATATGTGGGTCATTTAAGGCAAAAAAAATTATAGTGCATGGATGTTAGCCGTTTATTAAAACGTAACCAGTTCTAGCCACGAGGAGACCCCACATAATAAAACCTCGGGTTTTTTTTTTTTGGTTTTTTTTTGTTTTTGTTTTTTTTTTTTCATTTTTAAAATTTTTGTTTTTTGTATATTTTAAAATTTTTAAATTTTTTTTTTTTTTTTTGGGGGGGGGGGACTTTTTTTCCACGTTACAAACAAGACTCACAGTGATACCCTGCAGCACAAACTAGACACGATCAAGTTTATAATAACAAACCATAAGTTCAAAAACTTCTCAAGTGACTGAAGTTGAGATACCCAATAAGTTGACCTGTAATCCATGTGTCAAATGCACTCATGGACGATGGATGATCAAACTTAGCTGAAGAGACTGGACTGAAACAGTCTGTTTCCTTGCTTTATGAATGTTTGCACTATTTACTTTGGGTCGATTTCCAATGAGTGATGCAAGTGCATCAGTGCAAACCCGGTTAGTCTCTCCTCGTGCATTGTGCAGTGCATATAGCTTTTCATTCGCCGAAATCCAGAAAATGATCTTTCTGCTTCACAAGTTGTTATAGGGAATACACACCCAATGTGAAGCAACGTCTTTACACTTGGGTATCATCTTCAACAACAAAGTTGAAGAGATTTAGCATATCGCAGAGAGTATCGGAGATCTCCTTGCTAAGTTGGTAAGTCCTTGCTCAGTGCCGCTTCCAATCCTTTAACTCCTTCTCCACGCTCCCTACTTACAGACAAGGCAAGTCATCCTCCCAAAACTGTAGCTCTAAAGCCAGTCTAGAAAATCCATCGTCGGAAAGACAGGTAATATTTCTAGACAACAAAGAGCATACCGAATATGCCACTTGGTCTTGGTTTTGAAATCTAGACTCCAATTCCTGGAGAAAATAGTCTAGAAATGGAATGGCCACGGCTACCTTATAATATTCGTTAGGGTTGTCTTTAGGAATGTTTGCTCTGTGTTGTTGCATGGTGCAAGTCATTGGAACCGACATAGTAATATCTAGTTCTGCAATTTTCTTTGCATCACCAAAGCAAGCTTCAAATTCGGCATCAATCTCTCCGCTAATTTCCATCATTCTCGCCACATGATCGATAAGTAATTTGTTTGCGGTGGAAACGTCAATGTCCCTTTTCTGAAGTTTCACAGTAAGTGGTTTGATAGTATCGAGGACATATATCTGGCAAACACAAAGGTGACCAGAGTGGAGAAAGCAGTTATCGATGTCAACAACCCCTATGCTGTCACTTTAGTTTGTCTGTCCCAAGACCAGTCTTTATTGCTCTTCTTGTGAAGGCTTGGGTTAAATATATACTGGAGACACTTCACTACGCATGCGTACAGATTGTAGAAAACACCGAAGCAAACATGGCGCTCTACCCAACTGGTCTTACAAAGTCCAACATGTTTCTTCGAGAAGACTACGAACCTTCACCCTCTAGGACACTTCAAGAAACTCCGTCTTTTGGGGGATATATCAAAGAAAATGAACACTGAATTGAGAATATTTATCATATTCCTTACCGCTGGTAATTGGCATGCTGACGCAATGCTTAGATTTAACACGTGTCTGAAGCCATGGCTGATGCACCGTCATAAGCTTGTCCGCGCATGTTCTCGATCGGAACCCCAACTCTTTGGAGGGTCACTAAGAGCTTATTTGCGATCGCTTCGCCAGTGGTCCTTCTTTATATTAGCAAAGTCTGTGAATTCCTCCTTGATGGCGGCAGGGTGCTCTCTGGTATCCATAAATCTAAGACACAAAAACAAACACTTCTTTGTTTGTGAATTTGTCGGTTGCATCATCAATTATAATGGAATAAAAAACCCTACCATGTAAACCTTCCAGAATTTTGCTGCTGACGTGATTCCGTAATACTTGTATAACCTCGTTCTGAATTGTTTTGCCTGTGTATGAGGCATTCGTTTTCGCCGATTGTATATGAGAGTAGAGCTGTTTATCGTGCTTTGCTAAGAGTTGTAGTATTGCGAGAAATTGCCTTTATTCGAGGTGTCACTTGTGGTGTCGTCTCTGTGTCCACGGAGGGGAATATTCTGTTTCTCGCAGAGAATGACTGCATCCTCAATTGATTCAAGGATCTGGATGTTGTGGTGGTAAATTTCTAGCTTTTGCTTGTTAAGCCTGTATGGAAGGCATGATGATGGTGTATCTAATGATATCATTGTTTGATACTCAACTTTGGAATTCTGTGATGTTCTGAATTATGGTGCTTCAAAAGGGATGAATTCTTCCCAAGCGCCTTTTTGTAAGTGGTGAAAGGATGTGTCACGAACGTATGTTTATGTTGAACATTCAGCTGAGGAAACATGACGCAAAACTTGCAAAGACTACCATCTAGAAGTTTGCTGAAACTTAGTCACGGAAACTGTTTCATCCATGAGAGCTGAAATGAAAGTATTTTTGTCTTTTCTGCATTACTCTTAGTCATTGTAGAATCAGTTTGTAATTTGCCAATGGCGTTCGGGAAATGTTGATTCTTGATGCAGTTAATTTTTTCAACTGTTGATATCAAACGAAGTTTGACTGTACCGTTTTTCCAAGATCAAACTTATCTGTGGGATCTTCAATATGTTCTCCATTTTCGTTTTCATCGACTTTTGACGCATTTGTCTCTTTGAAGGTCTGTTCATGAGAATCAACAAGTTTTCAGACTGACAGTGACAATCCATAGACATCTCTCTTGTTTTTTTCTTGGAAGGTTAATTTACATCGGTGGATTCGGTAGATGAACTTGAGAAACAAACAACAAAGTGATTGGGTGCCCAGTTGTTTTTGTCACCGTTTTTAGTTTGTGACCACATGAGATATATAGGCGACCCTGGAATTTTGTCATCTAACGTATTAGGAAGAGGCTTTATATCTTGATGGAGAACATTTCTGTCCATAGTGACATGTTGGAATGATGGGTAAATACTGTAAATTGGGTGATTTAACACATTTGCGGCAGCAAGTATGTGAATGAGAGAACAATACTTCCCACTCTTGATAGATTTAAGTGTCTCATTCTGAATCAAACTCAGATAATTCTGTGGTACTAGAACGTCGTCCGAGACTGACGACTCTACTACATACTGTACACTGTGTGGATGGGAACATATGTCATCAAACGTTGCCTGTGACACGCACGTTTTTGGAATTTTTGACAAGCTCAAACACTGTCATGACACCAAGTTCAATATGCCTCACTTCGTAACCAAAAAGGGCTATTGACAGCGCCCTGTAGAAGCAGTTCCCATCCCAACAGACTCTGACTGGATATATATGGACCTAGGGTAGAGCGTCTTGGTAATCATGTCATGCATGTCAAAAAAATAAAGCCTGCCACCCCTTACTTGAAGATTTCAGCAGAGATGCATGTAAAAGATCAAAATCTCTTTTCCCCATCATCAAAAAACACAACGATGTTGAACAAACTGAAAATATTACAAATAGTTATAATTATCAATATCAATATAATGGTTATCTCCAACAAAGAAAGAATACCACAGCCGAGTTTACTGCCACAATTTACGTTACAGTGTACATGTCACTAATTGTATCGCAGGAATATTGTCTATGCACATTGCGATCCGGGCTAGAATAGGTCCTCAGTAACCCTTGGATAGGCATAAAATCCAGTCCGGTGACGTCTCCATATGAATGAAATATTCTCGAGCGGGACGTTAAGCAGTAAATAATCAATCATGTATATGTCTAAATCCGATCTGTATGTCAAATGCTTTTCAAAGGATCCGAGCTAGAATAGCCTCGGTGGTCCTTCGGATGAGACTGCAAAAACCGAAGCCCCGGCCGTGTCATATTAGGTGTGGCACAATAAAGATCCCTCCCTGCTGAAAAGCCATAGGCGCCGATTGATTTATTGTTTGTTTGTTTGTTTTACGTCCCGTCGAGAATTTTTCACTCATATTGAGACGTCACCAGCTGTAGGTGAAGTACCACAAATTTAGATCTATGCTTAGCGCTCAGGGCCGTAGCAGTGAGGGTTCTTTAACGTGCCAACGCCTACCGTGACACGGGACCTCCGTTTTTAAGGTCATATCCGAAAGACCCGTGATTCTCACTTCTAAATGCCGAGCGTTTGGCGAAAGAGCAATCACTACCTATTTTTCGTCTTAGGTTTGATGCGGCCATGGCACGAGCGGGGCTCGAACTCACGACCTCCCGGTTGCGAAGAGAACGCGCTAACCACTGAGCTACCGCGACTGGTGCCATAGGCGCCAAGCATAGGCCTAAATTTTGCAGCCCTTCACCGGCAATGGTGAGGTCCCCATATGCACGCGGGTTGTAAAACAATATATAATAAATCATGAATCATTTTTAGAATTTTACTGTGATTATATTTAAGTCTCCCATTAAAAATTATATATATATATATATATATATATATATATATATATATATATATATACCTGTGTGTGTGTGTGTGTGTGTGTGATTTTACATGTAACACTCAATTTTATTGCCGGTGACGGGCTGCAAAATTTAGGCACCTTCGACACTTTGTCATTATGTTGCTTAGCGAATCATTGCACGGTGCAAGCATTTTCTATTTTACAATTAAATTATAAATTAAGACTTGTACAATGTAGTTTTGTCTTTTTAAATTAAATTATAGGGAATGAGCTAATTTTGACCTATGTTATACGATATAATGTAACTTGGTGCAGTTTACGCTTATTGTCATCCGCTTCCCGTATCATATAACATAGGTCAAAATTAGCTTCATTCCTTAAATATAGTAAGCGGTACGGTAAATTTCCTATTATATTATGATCTTGAATTTTGAAATCGTCTCCAGTGAGCAAATAAAGTCGATGGAGAAAGTTGATGAAGCAATATTAAAAGCAATGCTAGGGTGAAAGATGTCTATACTATATTTCCTTTCAGATAAATTCCTGGGGGGGGGGGGGTTCCAGACTAACCCCCCCCCCCCCCCCCCGACCTACCCCCCCCCCCCCCCCCTAGATTCGCGTTTGCATGAGATTCGAGGGACTCCATTATTTATACATGTTATGTGGATAATATAGACGATATTTTGGTGAAAGTGAATTCCCTTTGTCCGCCATGTTGGAGGTCAACTTGCTCATACTGACCAATTAGGGATTTACGTAAATCATTGTTTTCTAGAAACATAAACATGATATAGATCTTCCTCTTATTCACAATTTTTACAAAGTAATAATACTATTATCTGTACCACAAGTTTAAATTTGGTTACACGAATAAAAAATATCCTCTAGAACTCCAATATGGTGGCAAAGGTTGTATATTGTTTAACGCCCCGCTGAGAATTTTTCACTCATATGGATAGTGGCAAAGGGAAATAACTTTTGGAAAGATGACGTCATGCGAAAAATATCCATATTCCACACGCACTCGGCAAACCTTAGCCGATTCCGGTAAAACTTAATCTAAACTCGGCTGTGTGATGGTATTTGATCAATCGGAACCCCTCGCCCTTTACTTCGTAAAAAGACTCCGTAAAAAGTACAAAGTAAAGGGCGAGAGGTTCCGATTTGGTATTTGATATGCGCATACTCCTGTGCATTTTGCGATGCGATCACTTTTTTACTCATTCGGAAAATATAACGCAATAGAAATAAAGTACGTGAATATGGCGTCCTTTGTTAACGTCAGTTTCTCCGATAGTAGACTTGTTAAGACACGTTCCTCGGTATCTTTCATTTACATAATGGAACAATTCACAAATATGGTGTGTCTACACTTCGACTACAATTAACTGCTGCAATAATTGTTGTTCTTCTAATCCGTTATTTTACGTCATAATGCGTACACACGTTCGACATTGCGTAAAGTCCCTAAATAAAGACGCATGACGTCGCGTAAACACAAGTATAATAAAGGAATACAAATATCAGTTTTTACAAACAAATAATTAAAATTGACACATAAATTGACTTGGAATTGCCGTTATACCATATCTAACACAGTTTGCAGTACAAAATTGGCTTATATATTACATGAGGACACTTCCAAACTGAAGATAAACAACAGCCGTTGTTGCCTAACAAACGCAAACAATCTCGTGAAAGTAGTTCCAATGTGGCGCGATCTATCATACAGCCGAGGTTTGATGTAATCAGCTGAGGTGTGCCGAGTGATTCCACACGTTGCAGTCGTATTTTTCAATTGTGAAGTCATAATCAGGAAATATGTCTTTAAATTTCATAACAATAAGCTAGTTTTTTGATAATATGGCATTGAAAATAATAGGTCCGCATCATATCATAACTGATATTTTCACAAAAGTAAAGGTTAAAATAACGAACACGTGAGCAAATACGGCCCCCTGGATATTCCAGAAGTGGGTGCCTAGGAAGAGCAATCATTCCCTGTCGACCGGTCACACCCACCGTGAGCCTTGTATCTTGATCATGGAAACGGAGTAGTCCGTAGTCAAAATCTGTATGTTAAAAGCGGCCTAACAATATTGGTATGAAACACGTCAGACAGCATTTGACCAAATGACATATTTTATTATATGTGCCGTTTTATGTATAGTAATTAAAACAGTATTGATAAACTACTGCGCACCATATTTTTAAATATTTAAAATTCCACAATTTTCTTACGAAAAAATGTCACATCAAGTAAAACAGAACAGGCAACTATTCTCGAAGCAAATCAGACTACTTTCTGCATTTTGTAAAGCTTTTGATTTTCGAGGGTGGAGAATGACAACAACCGAACCAATTTCCGTATGGGTTCACGAAGCGAAAGTTAGAAAAATGCAACAACAAATACGGCTACGCTAAACTTTAAAACCTAAACATTATTTTTTGATATTTTGAACATTAACGACCATTAGTGAGCACTGAGAAATGGCCTCCTGCGAAAGCTATTTAAGAATGACAATATTTAGATATGAAACGACAGAGCATGGGGAGTGTTTCTGTACCAAGTAATATCTAATAATACAGAGTACCAAACTGCCGGACAACGTTGTTTGAGGTTAATTCGATAGGTTATCAGAGACTGTTTATGCGTTACATTTAAAGCTTGTGGATTGTCAGGCAGAATTGTATCCCTCATACGCTATTTATATACCAACTATGAATGTACTCTACAACGGACAACAGGCAGAATGAATCATGGCTCAATCTGGTGTGTACCAAGGACGTGTCAAATCACTCGTCACAGCAATTGCCTGGTGTTTTAAGATATCACGACGAAATGCAACAACTAGAACATGGTGGACATTAAGGTAATTTTTAGAAGACGTGAACTTTGCCGAAGACGTCTGTCTTATATTGGACAATAGAAACAACATGCAAAATCGAAAATAATAGAAAATAGTATCAATCAACAAAGAGAAACAAAATTCTTGACAGTTAACATCAACAACAAACAGACATAACTAGAATGGAACTGGAACGAGGTATTTGGGAAATGTAAAGACAAAAAAGGATATCGCAAGTGCAGGTCGTGACTTTAAGTAAGCAAGGTGTAGCTTTATGTAAGGAGAAAATACTGTTTAGATGTGAACTGTAGGCTCACTACCTCAATGCGGATAAAACTTGAAAAACCAAGTGTTATCAAGGGTGAGTTATACATTTGCAACACCTCACGTAGTAGACAAAGAGCGCTGCTGTATTATTCCTCCGATTATTTCAATGTAGTATTTTAAAATGATTCGATGTAGCCATTGCCGATCAATGTCATCATGCATACGTTAGATACACATAAAGGTCTTAACTCATATCTCAAGTATTCTGTTGTAACAAAGATCCCTTTATATTTGCCCCCAGAGGAACTCAAATGTTGTTAAACATTCCAAGCACAATGAAAATCCACATTGCAAATAAATTCATGATCAAGGTTAAGTACTTGATATAAGATAGTACTATTGATATCGATTATGTTTGGTTAAACACCATATGTTTGATTAATACCACAGGACAAGATGCAAATTAGAGGTGTATTTAATCTATTTTTATTATTCGCCGTCACCTGTATTCTGTAGAGGGAAAAGTTTGAGGATTAATGGAATTAGAAATGAAAACATGTTCAACTGGCGAAAAACTTTAATCTTGGTCATATGTTTTACACCATAAAAGTAAAGCTTTCATATGTGGTATGTGTATTCCTTGTGGCAAGACCTTTGCATTGATACCAAAATCTTTGACATAATGACCTTTACATTGACCTTTGACCTACTTTTAGAAAAATTGAATATAAGTCATATCTTTTAAATCGTAAAAGGTACTGCTTTTGTATTTAGCATGTGCGTTTCTTCTAAGAAGACCTTTCCAACTGTACCATATTTGTTGACCTTGTAACTTTGACATTGACCTTTAACCTAGTTCTCGGAATTTTTAAAAAAAAACCTGTAACCGTAGTCATATCTTTTACACCATTAGAAGTAGACCTTTCATATTTGGTATGCATATTCCTTGTTGCAAGATCTATCTACTGGCAAAATCTATAACATGGTGACCTTTACATTGATCTTTGACCTACTTCTAGAAAAATCGAATATAAGCCATATCACAAAAGTTTCAACTACAATGTCTTAAGTTCCACTTTTTTGTAATCCGTTGTAAAACACACCTTGTTTTAAATCATAGTTAAAAACCACCTTTTCTAAATTTTTAAAGAAATAAATGTCTAGGTTGTTTGTATTCTGGGGTAATGAACAAGTGGCGGTAACAAGCCGTATTTCTAGTATGTGTATATCATTCCATTAATATACATGTAGTAATGTTACATTTTGAGTGTACTGTGCCAAAACAGTAGCCAGGGTTTTCATGCATGGTCCACGCAAAATGTAACATTATTATTATTATTATGTAGACTGTCCATAATATTTTTTTTTTGATAAAAGATCGATATTTATGGTTCAATGGAGCAAAGGGCAATAACTCTGAAAGGAAGTTGCCATTGTTGAACGATGCAGTATTTTAAATGCGGTATTAAATCTAATTAATTTGTTATTCTGTTGGAGCATAACCATTTAAATTGGATGACTATGTTAAACTAATTTTTTAGTTAATCATACTATTTTCTCTATAACTGTTACATTTGTTCATGATAAACTTAAGTTTATACATATAATTTATCACTGATCGTACTGGAGCTGCTTCGATGTTGTGGTTAGCGTGTTTGCTTAACAAACAAACGGCAGCGGGTTTGATTCCTGTAAAGGTTACATTATTTTTCTTATCAAACGAATTTATCTATTACAATAATTTGAAGAAAAAAGTAAAGTTACACAAAGCAGGTCTATAAATAACCGTGCACTAAGCGGAAATAGTAACCGTGCACTAAGCGGAAATAGTAACCGTGCACTAAGCGGAAATAGTGGGATATTGAATATACAGGGACAAGCTAACAGGAAGCATAATGACATTTTATATCTCATATAATACACATAAACTAGAATATATCTATGTTATATTTTGTATTTTGTAATACGTCCCCTATCGTTGGAGCCGAAGGGGGCTTTAGATTTGCACTTTGTTCGTCCATCCGTCCGTCCAACAAATCAGTTTTTCGTACTTTCTTCGTCATGCTTGTCGATTTTCATTTGATATTTGATATATTCCTTTATCATGGCAAGTTACAGATCAAGTTCGAAATTTGTTCAGTTTGATTTTTGCTGAGTTATGGCCCTTAGACTTGGGAAAAAATGTAAATACTCAGTATTCCACACCCTTTGATCATGCTTGCAAATACTCATTTGATATAGGTACAATTCTTTACCGTGACAAATTACATTATTATGTTCGAATTTTTTTCCGGTCCATTAATTGTTTGCTGAATTATAGTTCTTGGTCTTAAAATATCAATACAAATACTTAGTTTCCCGCGCTTTGTTTTCGTCATGTTTGATTCAATTCAGTTTATTCTCTCACACTATATATGGTACATGAGGAACAGTAACAATGTATGCACATAATGAATAACACTGGTCAAAGGTACGTAAGAAAAAAAAAAGTATATATACATCACACCAAGGAGGACAGGCGACATCATAAATTTTCAGAATAAACATACAGAGTTTTCTTAAAATTTATCATTTTGGGCTGACATTATATCTTTGAATTTAATAACACTGAGTCTATATGAATAATATTTCCCTAAGTAGTATTTTCTGACATCAGTTAGTGCTTTACATTCTAAAATATAGTGAAATTCATCTTCAGTTTGATTACTATTACATACAGAACAAAGTCTTTCACAGAGTGGTATTCCATGTCATCTCCCACCCTCTACAGGTAAACGATGATTTGTTGTACGAAATTTTAAAAATATATTTCTGAATTTCAGAGATGGCATATTAATATAACTTTCAAAACCATGCGTTTGTTTAAAGATTCTGTACAATTGCTCTTTTGAATAGTTATATATATCACTGGGCCATTTTTGTATGAACTGACCTTGCAATGTTTATTTAATGACAAATGTTACCGCTTTAGCATTAATATCAATACTCTATTCTTGCTATATTAGATACACCACTCATATCTAGAATTTTCTGTATACAATTTGGCCATGGATTTGATAAGATTCCATCACAGTGCAATTTATGCAGATGTTTACACAATACATGTACAATCTCATTTTCTTCACATGAAAACAATTTGACCCAATATGTAATCATTCTACAGTATATCGATATATATAGAGGGAAGCGCCCTGTTTCACCATAGACCATGTACACTGGCGTGGAACTTTTTAGATTGAATGCATGTTTTAAAAATTTCAAATGTATACGTTCTACAATATCAAGATTTTCAAAGCCCCATACTTCAGAAACATATAATAATATTGGTGCTACAACTTTATCAAAAAGGTCAACTTGACAATCTACTGGTAATTTAAATTGTCTGATTTTTCTTATGATTCCATACATTGCTTTTTGCGCTTGTTCACATAGATGTGTTTAAGTTTTTGAAAAAGAGCCTGTGCGAGAAAATACAATGCCTTTAAAGTCTTTAACATTTTGTATCACTAAACTGTTGTAATAAAAAAAATTTAACATAGGACTCTTTGAAAATACAAAGATGTTTGTTTTTTCAACATTCACTTCCAATTTCCATTGTGAACAATATATCTTGAATTCATGTAGTGCATGCGGTGACTCACAAGCAGATTCAGCCACATTAACAGTGTCATCTGCATATAAAAGAACTAAAAGTTTACAATATAATAATAATTCGTTCTCAATACTGCTAGTAGTATTTTAATCCTACCACATTCTTATAGAATAAAACATTCCTCTAGATCATTTACATACAAAGAAAATAAAAATGGTGAAAGATTTTCTCCCTGCATTACTCCGACATCACAACTGAAAAAAATTGGCGACATTTCATTCATTTTTATCATTGATTCAATACCTTTGTAGATGTTTTGTAGATATTGGAAACATTTCCCGCTTATACCACATACTTGCTTATACCACATACTTGCATTTGGTCCATAGACCCCCTCGCCATACCGTATCGAATGCTTGCTTAAAGTCAACAAAGGCACAAAATAATTTTTTCTTACTTTGCATCAATAAATTCGATGTAAAATGCAATGTCAGTATATGATCTATTGTAGAATATGTCTTCCTAAAGCCTGCTTGATTTTCTTTAATTAGATTTATTTCGTTTGCGAAAGCTTCTAATCTATTATTAAGTATGCAGGGGGCCTCCGTGGCCGAGTGGTTAGAGCATCGGGCTCAAAAAAAAAAAAAAAAAAAAAAAGCATCGGGCTCAAAATCACAAAGCCTCTCACCTCTGTCGGCGCGTGTTCGAATCTCGGATTCGGCGTTATGTGAGCAAGTTTGCCAGTTTACTGGACGCCACAAGATAACTGAAAAATTGTTGAGTGTGGCGGAAAGCAATAAATAATCAATCATTAATATTAAGTATGCAAGTGAATACTTTTCCTATACAGCTTAGTAGTGTAATGGGGCGGTAATTATTGGGTTTCCTAAGATCGCCTTTATTTTTATATATAAGTTTAACTAAACCAATCAACCATTCTTCTCGGGCATATCCACTGCCATATATTTTGTGAAAAAAATTCAAATAAATTGGCATAAATATAGATAACGTTGGTGAAATATGTTCGTTCAAGATGCTATCAAATCTAGGGGATTTTCCAATTTAATTTTTCTCACGGCTTCTATGATATCATTTTCACTAATCGTAGAGTTCAGAAATTCATCAGATGTTTCATTAACTTCGTCAGTGGCTGATGTCAAATAATTATCTTGACAATTTATTTCTTCGAACTCACTTTCAGTAACATGTTTCAAAAAATCATAAATATCATTAATATCCACAGCACTTTTTTTTGTCTTTACTAGATGCATTTAAAATTTTCCAATAGTCCTTCGAATTTTTTGAGTGCAAATTTTTATGTTTCTGTGATAAATCTTTCCTGTATTTCTATATACATTCATCCATGGCTTTTTTATATTCTTTATCGCTAACACAAGATTGGCTTTATTTTCTACTGTTTTATTTCTGTTGTGTATTTTTCTAGCTAAATGAAATTTTCTCCTCGCCCTTCTGCAGATATTCTTTATTTTGATATTTAGAACATCGTTTTACCATGACAAGTTACAGATCATGTTCGAATTTTGTTCCGGTCCGTGTATTTTTGTGCTGAGTTATGGTCCTTGGAGGTTGAAAATGAACGCAAATACTCAGTTTTTACTATCGTGACAAAATGGAATATAGAACATGAATGTCATATAGAGCTTTTATGTTGTGGAGTCTGGTTATTCTTGTGCATAAACCGTTGACGTATGATTATTCACGCAGAATATTACGCAGACTACTTGACTAGTGATCGGTAGGGTATATGTATTACGATGCAATACTTACAGGATACTACTTGTTCGACTTGCGCGGGGGTGGGGGGGGTGGGGTTATTGTTTGTTTGTTTTTATATATAAATATACGTTTTATTTGTCAAATTGAACGGTCAGTAGTATGCATTAGATTTTTGCGTGCACCATGGAGTCCAAGCAGAAATTTAAACAGAATGCTATGGGGGAAAATCAGCTTGCGCATGTACAGGTTTTCACCGGAGCCAATGGGAACATCGCTTGACCTTTTCCGTCAAGTCGAGTAAACAAAATTAAGGTCTTTCTTCTCCACTAGATGGAAAAGACCAAGCGATGTTCCGATTGCACAGGAGTTTGATGACGCGACGTTTATGTGTAGATTTAAACCTAACAGGGTACCATACACTGGAGTGGGGGTGTCAGCTTGCGAATGCACAACCACATGTTTATCGGAATCAGCTATGTTTCAGAAACAATTGTCAATAGAATTTAAAAAAAAATTGTTTTGCATGGTTTGTGAAAAACAGTTTCTAGTGTTCCTGATAAAAACGAATAATGTTATGGAGTCTAGTTTATTCATTTATACATAATTTCATGACAACAGATTCACATCATCATCGCTCGTCAAAGGAAGTAATATTTTGTTATTCATATACCAAAATGGGTGTCATTTGTGAAGCTGCACTGAGCTTTTGACACGCAAATCGACATTCAAGCTCGTGAGCATCGAGCTTGTGAGCATCAATATTTGGTTTATATTACTAGTATATCATATATGTATCATTGTGGTTGTGTCCCCTCTTAAATTTGATCTTTAAGGACCAGGCCTGGATTTCTTGAAGAAGAAAAAAAATTAAGTCAAAACTTTACTCAAATTTTGGCTGCTGAAACAAAAGAAAACTCAATCTTAAGCTTGAATTTTTTGCGAGAAAAAACAAAAACTTTTTTATTTCGAAGAAATTATGTCTCTGTTGATTGGAACTTAAGGTCCAGATCAAATACAAGGATGACGTTTAATTCTGAGGTCAAATGTCAAAGCTACAAATATTTCATTATTCCAATATATCATCAACTGTAGCAATAAGCCTTACTATAAATTATTTATGTGGTTTTTGTTGTTGCTGTTGTTTTATTTTATTTTACAAAAACACCCAAAAGTACATGTACATACAATTTGTATAAATGGCATAAACATACATCATACACGTGTAATGAAAAATATACTCAGTCATAAATTAGAAAAAAAAAAAGGAAATTAAACTGTGGTCTTGCTTATATATGTAATACTTTGTTATAGAAATGAATTGTGTGTTATATTTAAAGATGGATAATACCAACATTTTCACGAACAACAAGAATCACTAGAGTTACTGGGACATTATTCAACAGAACATTTGAAAAATTTGAATTTATGGGAATTTTTTGTTTTTAGGAAATCATTACGATTTGCGGAAAATAGAATGTATTGATAAAATATGGTCTAGTTCTTTCACCATCCGTTTACAAATATGATTCGATCTCATGCCCATTGTTAGTCAGATTTATCTACTCACGACCCGAGTAGCCTTACTTTGAGTTTATCGTTACGATTGAGGTAAGATAATAGGTCAGCTTAGGTAAAGTTTGAGATTAGGATTAGAGTTAGCTGTATAATTAGATTTAGGGTAAAGATAGATTTGCATCTGAATCGATTTAGGATACGGGTGTGTTAGTTAGGATAAAAGTTAGGACTGTATTTTCTTTTAATTCTGATAAAGGGTAAGGTTAGGTTTAAGGTGAATGTTGCTATTGGGTAGATGATTAAACTTGAGAGGAAGGTTATTAGATGATTATTAGATGAAGAACAAAGTTAGCTTAGAATTAAGATGTGGCTTAGGTTAATGTTATCATTGGAGATGGACTGGGTTAATTTTCCTCTTTATTTCCCCCTCCTTCCTTCCACCCTATCTCCCTCCTCTTACCCCTTCCCTACACTCCCTGTAGTCCATTCTCTCACTATCTTTTACTCTGTGAATGGAGTTAGATAAAAGTATCATTAGATCAAAGCAAAATAGAGTCCATATCGAATTGAATTGATTTATCGAATAGATATTTTACTCATTTGATCTGGGTATCAAAGAACCAATATGAATTGTTTTACTCATATCAGCATATACATGAATCTGTGATACAGAGGCGGAAGTATTTTAGAATTGGACAGCGAATTCTGTCGAGGGAGAGTTTCGAAATTGGGATTTTTCTCTAATGTTTACAAAATTTCATAAACTGAATCATAAAAGAGTGTAAATGGGGTATCTTAAAGTTTATGTTATGATTCATTAAGTAAATTGACTAAATGAACGTCTCTGTCAGAAATGAATTTTTAAAACATATATTGTATTCGCCACTATTGCAGTCACTTAATAATTTTTAATTCAGAACGGTGTTGTTTCGTACTTGTACATGACATTTTAAGGACTCATGATTGGAAGATTTTTAATGATTTTAATAATCTCATTATCCACAATCCATAAATATGTTTAGACGTTGACAGCATGGTAGCAGTTTTTGCATATACTGGTGAGTTAGTCATTTCTTCATCATTTCCTGCCCCGTGGGGATCCGGGTTGTTAGAATAGATCCTCAGTACCCCTTGCTTGTCGTAAGAGGCGACTAAATGGGGCGGTCCTTCGGATGAGACCACAAAAACCGAGGTCCCGTGTCACCACAGCAGGTGTGGCACGATAAAGATCCCTCCCTGCTCAAAGGCTATAAGCGCCGAGCATATGCCTAAATTCTGTAGCCCTTCACCGGCAATGGTGACGTCTCCATATGAGTGAAAGATTCTTGAGCGGGGCCTTAAACATTATTTAATCATAACCATAATCTCGGTATTTGCGGTCGGTATTTCGGATGGGACCGCAAATATTACCAATTACGTAATTACCAATTACGACAAGCTGGGGACCTGTTCTAACCCGATTCACCATGGGGTGTTTTCATATAAATAACAAAATGCAATAAAAAATATTGAACACAATTGTGTGCATAAAAAAGCAGTCGGTTCAACCATGGCTAAAACCGCACCCCCCCCCCCCCCTCTCCTCTCAAGTGTAAATATGGTAAAGTTATATCTGATAAAGCTAAACAACTTTCGAGATGGGTGAAACATTAATCAGAGCTCTTCTGTACAGGGAGGATAGTTAGCTAGTCATCTGCTCTTGATGTCATTCAATGGCTTCCAACCCTGTCTAAACTATACGATGTTCTACCTCTAGAAGACGTCTCCTAGACCCAGAGGTCTCCATCATCATAACTTACACTGTTAGAGTTTTGTAATCTGTCATAATGCAATCGTAAATATAACAAGAATATCTAACACCACTCACTATCTAATTGTGTAGAAATAATTAAACATTGATTAGTTTTTTTAAATGAAATTTTTCAGGGCCAGATCCCTGTATAGAGACAAGCATGAGGCAGTTCAGCACTTCATTGCCGAATCTGTTTCTTAAAATACCTTCCTTTTATTCTATTCATGGCACTAAACCTTCTCTCACAATCCGCAAAAACATTGATGGATATACATGTATACAGTATCAAAATGGTTTGGAGAGTAATCATTGTATTTTCGCACAATTTACAACTAAAATGTAACAAAACTATATACCTACTTTTAACGGTACAACCATAGGAAGTTATGACAGTTTGAGCGAGATTTGGATATCTGTGACTATAGTTCTAAACAAGGCCCTTAGAAAGATCCCAGACATCCCATGATGTGTCCGTAAGAGAACTGTGTGGAAAGATCTCAGACATCCCATGATGTGTCTGTAAGAGAACTGTGTGGAAAGATCTCAGACATCCCATGATGTGTCCGTAAGAGAACTGTGTGGAAAGATCCCAGACATCCCATGATGTGTCCGTAAGAGAACTGTGTGGAAAGATCCCAGACATCCCATGATGTGTCCGTAAGAGAACTGTGTGGAAAGATCCCAGACATCCCATGATGTGTCCGTAAGAGAACTGTGTGGAAAGATCCCAGACATCCCATGATGTGTCCGTAAGAGAACTGTGTGGAAAGATCCCAGACATCCCATGATGTGTCCGTAAGAGAACTGTGTGGAAAGATCCCAGACATCCCATGATGTGTCCGTAAGAGAACTGTGTGGAAAGATCCCAGACATCCCATGATGTGTCCGTAAGAGAACTGTGTGGAAAGATCCCAGACATCCCATGATGTGTCCGTAAGAGAACTGTGTGGAAAGATCCCAGACATCCCATGATGTGTCCGTAAGAGAACTGTGTGGAAAGATCCCAGACATCCCATGATGTGTCCGTAAGAGAACTGTGTGGAAAGATCCCAGACATCCCATGATGTGTCCGTAAGAGAACTGTGTGGAAAGATCCCAGACATCCCATGATGTGTCTGTAAGAGAACTGTGTGGAAAGATCCCAGACATCCCATGATGTGTCTGTAAGAGAACTGTGTGGAAAGATCCCAGACATCCCATGATGTGTCTGTAAGAGAACTGTGTGGAAAGATCCCAGACATCCCATGATGTGTCTGTAAGAGAACTGTGTGGAAAGATCCCAGACATCCCATGATGTGTCCGTAAGAGAACTGTGTGGAAAGATCCCAGACATCCCATGATGTGTCCGTAAGAGAACTGTGTGGAAAGATCCCAGACATCCCATGATGTGTCCGTAAGAGAACTGTGTGGAAAGATCCCAGACATCCCATGATGTGTCCGTAAGAGAACTGTGTGGAAAGATCCCAGACATCCCATGATGTGTCCGTAAGAGAACTGTGTGGAAAGATCCCAGACATCCCATGATGTGTCCGTAAGAGAACTGTGTGGAAAGATCCCAGACATCCCATGATGTGTCCGTAAGAGAACTGTGTGGAAAGATCCCAGACATCCCATGATGTGTCTGTAAGAGAACTGTGTGGAAAGATCCCAGACATCCCATGATGTGTCCGTAAGAGAACTGTGTGGAAAGATCCCAGACATCCCATGATGTGTCCGTAAGAGAACTGTGTGGAAAGTGTTTGCTCCTCTTCCAGAACACTTTCGTAACGCTTAATGAGAATCTACAATAAATTAGAATATATATTAAAAAGTAACAGTCATTCATTATAAAATATCTATAAAACACAAACACTGGCCTATTAAAGATAGTGTATAATTATTTATTTTTTGATCAAACACAAATTGTTTCTTATCTATTTGTCGAGCGTTTTCGGAAGATAGTATTATTTAAATCCTCCTATAAAATTGTAAATTGGAAATAAAATTGAAACCAGTTGGTACTTCATACTTGAATGATAATAACTGAATACCAATAACGACACCTCCATCAGTAGTTAGAGAAATTACGTACCCCTACAGCTACAAAGACATCCTTTAAAAATAGCAACCGTCCTCAGGGTAAGCATGTAGAGTTAAGGTCCTTTTATTTTTTTTAACTATGGCGCGAAGATGTTTAACTGTGGCGCCAAATAAAATGGTCCATGGAGAACCCTACCGTCTGTAGACAAAATCCCCACAGGAAAGGTTCCAGGCAAAGACCATGGGAATTAATTAATAAAATCATATTTTTTGCACCTCTGCACAAAATGCTATCAACATGTTGGAAAGAAGGCGAGGACCCAAAGATTGGAGGGGCGCAAACATAATCACACTGTATAATACCAAGGCAATCGCAGTGACTGCAACAATCACGGACGAATTTCGCTCCTGAGCATTGTTGGCAAAATGTTCGCACATATCATCCTGCAGATACTTCAATTACTGGCAGAAAGAGTATATCAAAAAGTTCAGTGCTGCTTTAGATCTACAAGATCCACTGTTAACATGATCTTTTCGTTACAGGGCAGAGAACAGAACAAGCCACACTACCTTCCGTTCATTGACTTGACCAAAGCGTTTGACATTGTAAGCAGTGACGGTCTTCTCAAGATAATACTCCTTACTGACTGCGTAACTAATCAGCTGAGCTGAATAAAGTCATTTCACGACAGTGTGATGAGCACTGTGCAGTTTGACGGAGACATCTCAGACGAGATCAGGATTAAGAGCGAAGTTAAACAAGGCGGTGTACTCTCTTCAACATCTTCGCCCTCCTGCTGAAACATTCCTTCTGGGATCAAACGATGGTTTCTATTTGCGCACAAAACAGACGTCACCTTTTATAACTTTGCTTGTGCTAGAAGTCCAAGAGTGGAGAAGTCACTATAAGAGATCTGAGTTTTGCTGATGACACAGTTATTGCCTCTCATACCCAGGGAGACCAATGGACAAATCCTCGAACGCATGCTGCCTGTTCAGCTGATCATTAACAAAACCAAGACTCTGGACACAGACCAAGGAACACCAGTGCCGTCAACTATAACCATCAATGGCGAAAACCTGGAAATAGCGAAATCCTGGAAATCGTCAACCAATTCCAGTTCCTGGGCTCTACTCATTGGCAAAGCTACATCAACCCTAGCTAAATTAACCACGCGTGTTTGTAAAAACAAAAACCTGACTGTCTTCACCAAAGTCCAAGTCTACCAAGCTTGTGTCATAACACCCTACTCTATGGTGCGAATATTGGGCAACCTAGTGCATCAAAAGAGGAAACTCTTGGTTTTTTACATGATATATTTAAGTAGGCATTACCTGGCAAAGGGAGTCACCAACAACGACAACGACATACTAACAAAACAGGCATATCCTCGATGCACACCCTTCTCTGACAGAGGCGCTTTTGCTGGATAAGTCACATGAGTTGCAAGGTCTCAAAGGGTCCGACTTTAGGTGAAGAAATATAAAAAGATCAGGCAGCTGAGAAATATCAGCTAACAAGAGTCCGATGTAGAACCAGACAGTGCACCAGCTCTCGCCGATAGTGCAAGTCAAGACAAGAGACGGTGCTCACCAACTACCTTAACAGGCGCAATTCCATGGTCTTCAAGAATAAGGACGCAAACCATCATAAATCAATCTTTAACATTCTCTTTAATGAATCTGTTCTTTTAAAAATCCATTTAATTTTTTCCCGATTTTTCTATTAAAATTGTTTTCACACGTGAAGGTACACACTTTGGAACAATTTTAAAAGACAAAAATATTTATTTCTAAATATTTTCGCTGAAAATAATGTTGGAAAATTTTTGCAAAACATTGTGTTTGATTTGTCGATGTATATTTTTCAATATTCCGAGTTTCATGAAGAATGGATATCTTTTATCAATGATCGTTATAATAATCTATGTTTTATAAGTAGGTAGTGTGTAGTGTGGTAAACAAAAATACTGTTGAACTGGGGTGAAAGATAAGAATTTAAGAAAGAATTGAAAGAACTTTAAGATGAATAAAAGTATAGTAAGCAAAGATCTAAGTTAATGAAAAAAGCGAGAATTTTGGTAGAGACGATAAGAAAAATGCATGTCGTACTAGAGGTAACATAAAGGGTATATATTGACACCGACATTTTATTACATTGTGCTCACAGAAATCATAATTATTATTAGATCAATGTTATATTATTTTATCTGCGTACTGCAATATTATGTTTTGCTTGCCCAGGTAATGAACACGCACAAAAAAGTGTCTTACTTCTATGAGACAATCTTTCGAATAATCTTATTTCAAATGTCATATAACATATACCAAATATATCCCCGAAAGTTATTGCTTCTAAAAATACAACGTATTCTTTGAAAAATGCGACGTTAATATTACCTATGAAAAATGTGAAGAAAACTAACAGTGTTATGTTGGATTGAATACTTAATAAGAAAAGAAGCACGTTTCTACTGTGTTCATATAGCCGGGGTATGTAATATCTGATGTTTGCTCGCAAGTTATCCTAGCAATAAAATGTCGCGGAACTTGTTCCCTTCGCAAACGTATCATCGTGATGAAACGTATTACAGAAATGTTTGTATGACATTGTTATTAATTTACATGTCATCATACATCTGCTAAGAAATCAAAGTAACATCAAGTGACAGGTGGTTATTTTCACACTATGAGAGTTGGGACGATTCACTGCTCACTCACTATTCGTTGTCTGCACTTGTTCCTACAATAAGATTTTTAGAGCTTAATGGCGTAAAATAAATAAACTCCATGATGTGTCCATGTACAGATAAATGTGAATCCTCACAGGTACAGATAAATGTGAATCCTCATATTTATAAATAAACGTGAATAGTCTTTATATTGGTGTTGTCCATTACAACATCAAGAGGTGCACCGGAAGCACTTACTGATTCCACTGTCAGATTGTTATCATTGCCACGTTTTATGTGTCTTTACTGTTGTTCTCTCCACCGTTGATTCTGTTATTTCTATCTGCTTGTATAGTCACACTAACACTGTTTTTCTAGTGTGTAGCCGCTATTTATGATGGAAACTGCATGGGTTTGTTTACAGTTGTATGTCTTTTAGCATTTGTCAATTCGCTATCCAAGAGAACAACTTGTGTATCTGTTTTGACAACGTTAAGAAATCGAAGAAAAGTATTTAGTTATTTCTCCTTGTACTTCTTTCTGTAGTACTCGACCATAGCGTCTTCCATACCTGTTTCGTATTTGGAAATTTTACTAATCATATATTTTAACGGCAAACTGACAACTCAACTTTATGACAAACGGGATGACTTTACCTTCTCTATCGTCATCTTTCAATATTTATGTAGCAATACTCCATTATCACCAGTATATGGTATTTATGTCTCTCATCTACTTCGATTAAGAGCATGCTCAGCGTATGATCAATTTCTAAATCAAGGCAAATTACTGACAAATGAGTTGATGCTACATTAATTCCAACAGTTTCGTTTGAAGTCAGTATTTTGCATGTATATGGTCTTTATAATGATAATACTTTCAAATACAACCTCTCGTTAGGTTGAAGACGTAAATATACATATAGGTAGTGATTACTCCTTCGCCAAACACTCGGCATTCAAAATTAAGAATCATGATTCTTTCAGTTATGACTTTAAAAACGGAGGTCCTGTGTGGGGACAAGTGTTGGTATGTTAAAGAACCCTCACTGCTACAGTAGTAAGCGCTAAGCATATGTTTAAATTTGTGGTACTTTACCTACAACTGGTGACGTCTCAATATTAGTGAAAGATTCTCGACGGGACGTAAACAAGCAACCAACCATTTAAATGATCAAGATAGAGGACTTATGGCGAGCGTGACCGGTCAACAAGGGATGCTTACTCTTCCTAGGTACCTGATCCCACCTCTGGTGTGTCCAGGAGCCCATTTTTACCCTACTCTTAATTTTAATTTTTATGGGATCTACGAGATTGATCACTGTTCGTTATCTTCACTTTTCATTCAGGTGTATCGACCATCTATCAGAGCGGCTGACCGTGGAGAATAT
The DNA here is from genome assembly GCA_024699665.1 of Ostrea denselamellosa. Taxonomy (NCBI): domain Eukaryota; kingdom Metazoa; phylum Mollusca; class Bivalvia; order Ostreida; family Ostreidae; genus Ostrea; species Ostrea denselamellosa. The sequence continues at coordinate 10,332,927 of JAMZEH010000064.1, forward strand.
ATATGCTCAGAGATGGCTGGCCATCCACAGGGAACTCAGTTTGGATCCTGTAACACCCCTCCCCTCCCATTTACCCGATTTGTTTGACTAGACAGTCCGTCATATATTAACATCAGTCTAAGGTTCCATAGTCCATATGATGTGCCAGTATGGCATCCGGGTTGTTAGAATAGATCCTCAGTACCCCTTGCTTGTCGTAAGAGGCGACTAAATGGGGCAGTCCTTCTCATGAGACCGTAAAAATCGAGGTCCTGTGTCACAGCAGGTGTGCCACGGAAAAGAACTTTCCCTGCTCAAAGGCCATAAGAGCCGAGCATAGGCCTAAATTTTGCAGCCCTTCACCGGCAGTGAAAGATTCTCGAGCGGGACATTAAACAATATTTAATCAATCAATCTTCCAGCAAGACCTTTCCAAATCTTTATTTTCTTCACGTCCACCATCTTTATTCATTCTTCCATTGCCATCCACTGAACCGACCTTCGTGTCTGTTTAGCCGAATTCCTGTCTCTCCTTTTTTAAAAATGATTCTTTCGGAATCCGGTTTAGAATACGTCCTCAAAACCCCTTGCTAGTTGTAAAAGTCGACTAAATGGGACGGACCTTCGGATGACACCGTAAAAATTGAGACCCCGTGTCACATCAGGTGTGGCACGATAAAGACCCTTCCCTGCTCAAAGGCAGTAAGCAACGAGCATAAATGTTGCGAGTACAAACTGCTTGTTATTCTCTCCATTTCCTTCCACTACGTCGTCAATATGTTATGCACAGAGAGATCGTAGTAATCTAGGAAGTAAGCGTGCTGTTTGTTTGTCTGGCAATCCCTTTTGTAGATTGTTTTCAACCACTCATTCATATACAGGACTCCTGATGCCATTATGGATTTCTTGATTACGTTTGACAAGTCTTGATTCATCAGACTGATGAACAATGCTTCAACTTCTCAAAATCTTTCTCTGGTTTCTATACTGTATGCATTTCCTGCAAGTGTTTTTCTACCTCCTTTTTGCTTCTTTCAGCTTTTCCAAGCCGTGAACTAAATGTCAGTGGGTTAATTTTGAACCTTACCAGTTCTCTCTATGCTACTCTAGTGTCTGCTTCTCTACTTTGCGCGAGATTTTAACATTTTCATGATGTCTGTCCATAATTCTGCCACTGATAGTTTATTCCGGAGTCATCTCACATCTCATTTCCTGTTAAACATCTCAAGTTCTTGGTCTCATGATCAACTCTTTGTTGTGTCTTTTCTTCTGTTCAAAATGAATAAAAGCCCATAGATGTAAATGATAGTTATCATAACCTCAATCTTCTTGTCTACATTATCTAACGTTGTAGTGTTGAATATTTCTATTAAACTCTTCACAATCTTCCTGTTCATGCTAGTTGGTCATTACATATCCTTCTTACATATCTTGCTTTGATCTTCGTAATTGTTCTTCAGTCACATGCACTCTCTTGTGTCAGTCTGTCTTCTGCTACTCTTCATCCAATAATACGTCACTCTCATTTTTCTGATGAAAAAGCAAAGATAACAAACAGTAAATCCTGTATGGGATCACGTGTCTAGGAGGACCAAGTATCCCCTGTGGAACGGTCTCACTCGCCGTGAGTCCTGTATCTTGATCAGGTAAACTGAATAATCCGTAGTCAGAATCAGTGTGCCAAGAACGGCCAAACAATTTGTATGAAACACGTCAGTTAGATGTTTGGAGATTGCTCCAACTCTGAGTGGTTTACATCCGCAATCATCTACTCCCTCACATCACCAGGGTTTCACTGCGTGCTGCATCATTCGTAGAATCGATGTGCAGCTTGCACTTATGATAAATGATGCGTAACTTAATAACAAACCAACGAAAAATGTAGGCATTTTTCAAAGTAATCGGGATCTTGGACAACAGTGTCCTACAAACGAATAGAGTTGGCCTGTTCAATCATTCGGTTGGCTTTGGTGCAAACTCTGCTAGTAATAAGGCAATACTTAGTCACTGCACGTTACAGAGACTGGTCTACATAAATAGTTTTAGTCCTTGAAGCTGACAGTTATACTGAATCTATCCCCAAAAGCTTTGTAAGAGAACCTATCGTAGGATTTTGTAGCCTTCAGTTTCCCCTTTGTAAACTCCTTTTACCACAGTAAATATGTACATGCATGTCATACTTATGAAGTTAGAGAGCCACGGTTGGGGAATCCCTGAGTATCTAAACTGTAATAAAATAGCAGTTATAATATCATTTATTATATACATATATGTGATATTTATATATTGATTTATTTTAAAGACAGAACAAAGAATATCATAGTACCTACATTTTACGATCGTTAAAAAGGTTTCCAAATGAGTTCATAAATCACCTCCCCACTATAGTGCATGGAGGACATTTGCCCTCCTGCAAGTGCAATTACACATAAATAAAATCACTTTTTTATATCAATCCTATGAAATATCTTGTACCTGTGGGGTTTTTTTTTATTAGAATACAAAATTTCAAAATAATGAAAGATGTTGAGAGAGAGAGAAAAAAGAGCAGAGCAGTATTATGCATTTCTTCATTGTAAAATCCAATAAATAGTCATTTGTCATCTTCCATAGCAGTTATAGTTAATTTAAACCAACCTTTGTTTAAATGATTGTTTACCTTACTTAAAAGTTGATACATGTACTATACTGACGGACTTTAAAAACGCAACACTTGATAATTTTATATATCATAATTTTTTTCAAAAATCGCATAAACAAATTCATAGTGGTATATTATAAACCATGTTAACTGAACACTATTGTTTGATTTTTGAACATTATTTTATTCACAAGAGGCTACAGTTAAAATAAATGTCAATGAAAGGTGCGTCAAAAATGTGGTTTTGTTCACTAGTACCGGGTATGACCTCCATTAGCAGGGATAACGGCGCGAAGGCGACTTGACATTGATTGACAAACATTTTGGATGGTCCTCTGAGGAATATTCTGCCATAACTCCAACAAGGCTCTCCCTAATTCTTGCAGATTCTGAGGCTGGCAGCTGCGTACGCGTCTCCCCAGCTCGTTCCATAAATGCTCGATTGGATTCAAGTCTGGGGACATAGCGGGCCAATCAAGGACGTCAATGGCGTTCTTTGAAAAAAGATTTTTGTCAATCTTTCCGTATGTGCGCGTGCATTGTCCTGTTGGAAAATTAACCCATTTCCTTGCTTATGCTACTGCATTAATGGTGCTAAAACAGGCTGCAGAATTTCGTCAACATACCTCCTAGCAGTGAGGGTTCCATTTAAAACGACCAGCTGTGACCGAAAATTGTGGCTAAGCTGTAGCCCCTTATAAGGTCTTCTGCAGCGGATCCCATGGCGCTTCTAAATTCTGGAAACGGTTTTAGGGTGAATAGGCCTTCCATGACTTCCAATGATTTCTCTCGCCGTGGTCGCAGCGGCCGTAAACCTATTGTGCAGATGACGCTTCCGTATGAACGCTTGATGCCGTGGCGTTGTCACAAATGGTTGACTAGGTATTGGGCGATCACTTAGGGATCCTGTCTGATGGAATCGTGACAACAACCGGCCAACTGTACAAGGATGAACATTAAAACGCCTTGCAACCTCACGTTGGCTAACGCCTCAGCATACCAAGTGTCTGATTGCGCATTTCATTGCTTAAGCGCGGCATAGTCTTGGTTTTGAATTTTTTCTGTTAGTGGTATCTATGCTTTCACCAACAAAGTTGTTTTATCGCGAAAAACTCCTCTATTACCTCTCCAAGTGTTTTATCGTGCATAGATTTGATTTTACATAAGATTTTATCTACTATTTTATATTAGAGTTTGGAGTTTGGAAGAGGTTATTACCTCAGAAACAAGCTGTTGTGCTTATCTACTAATGCAACAACGGATGTTGGCTTAATTGAAAAATGACATTTAGCAGTATCAAAAGTCGTCACTCGTCAAACGTCATTGGTATCACGTGATTCTCTATTTGGAAACTGGATGTGAACCACGTATTGCGAGAAGAATGGCAGGGTTAAGAACAATTAAATGTAAAAAGTTTTACAATGTGGTACCCGAGTGTCTGAAAGAAATATTACCAACCATTATTTCACATGAATTGGATTACGTTACCAGACAATCGTAAAATAATTTTATTCTAAAGTGCAGGATAAACATTTATAAATCATCTTTTGTAACAACGGCGATACGTGAGTTGAATCCCTTACCCCGAGAAATAATGCAATTTACAACTTTAAGTTCGTTTAGAATCTGCTAACACTTCCAGAAATCATCTTCTTGGTCCTTTTTTCTGTTGAAGAACGCTATTGGAATGTAAATTATACGAGAGTAAAATACAACTGTTTTTTGAATAATGATTTATTCAGGTGTGACATTAATGGCAGTTATGTGTGCTCTTTTGGTAAAATAGAAGATACCTACCGTTTCTTTTCTGGTGTGCAAAATACACCGCTCCAAGAAATGACCCATTTAATAGGATTTTTAGAATGACAAATTTACCTCTTACTCATGAGGAGATAACTCCTTCAGTACTACAGAAAATGAAAAACTAATTTTCCTGTATCCGTTTGATTATAAAGAGGTCTGGTCGTTTTTCAAGTTTATATCATATTTTGTTTCGATTTATTTGTATGTACTACAAGCACACCAAAATGTATTTTGGTACGTGCATAGCTACTGATATAATTTATCATGAATGGTTTGTGTAAGCAAATCGTCATTTGATCTTTGATATCACAGTGCTTATAATTCATGAAAATTATTTTGTGTCATTAATTGTCACATAGGAGAGGGCGCTCTTTTTTTCTTTTTTCTTAAAGAACTTGTGTCCAATCCTTTTGTTACAATCTGTGTAGAAAGACTAATAAGTCGATGATTGTTCACCATTTGAAGACATTTTGAAGAACAGATGGCTGATCCCAAAAGCAAACTGCATCCTGCACACACACATTAAGATTTCTTTTTAAATACTTTATATAGGCTGGAAATAACTGCCGTATTGCACAAATATTCATTCTCCGGCTTTATTTGGAAATGAATTCATCCTTGAATTTAAGGTCATCGTCAATAAAACTTTTTCGTCATGTTTGTTTCTCAGGGACATTCTAATATGATAGTAATCACACCAGTGGTCCCACTGGCGATGTCTCGTCTGTAATGACTGGCATTTATCATGATAATCACTGTCAATGCATGTTATCGTGGATTGTGCGAATCGAAAAACGATTGCTTGTTTACTATACTGAAGAAAGACATTGTATTACGACGGGTACGGTCCACTTTAACTTAGGTGTTCTTTATTTCCTACTTTGGAGTATTCTAACCTGCAAAGTATATTGCTGCGAAAGCACTTTGAAATAAAATTATTGTACCATCACAATTCCTTCAAAATTCGACATATACCTATATATTACGCAGTCAATTGCTAGAAAAATAAAAATGGATAGCCCAGAAATATAAACGGAGTCATTGCTTCGAAAATAGAAAATCTTCTCAGAAATACATAATTGGAAGTAAAAAAGGTTATTGTATTTATTGTGAGAATATTCACTTATCAAATTTTCTTTCCTTTTTGCTAGTAAAAATTTGTATATTCACAACATTTACTATCAAATCAAAGAAGAAATTCTTATCCTTGGAATGACCAACTTAACTTCAGAAAAAAAATATTTGAATGGCTAATAGGAGGCTATGAGGTTTATAAGTTGTCAGGTTATTAGACCTTTGTAATGAAACATGAAATAAAAATATGAAATATATAAAGACAAAAATAGGCAGTAATTAATCATACACCGACTACAGTGAAATGCTACTGAAAATCATTAATCGATAGTCTAGCGCCGTAGCTAGCATGAATTGTCCATTTTCTGAATGAAGGGAGATTCATTATGGGTCGAGTCATTAAAGGAGCGTTCACATTTACACTCAAGTTTAATGTCCTCCGAAAGAAACACGTGTGCAATTCGAGTAGGATTAAACACCTGTGTTTTGATAATTTTATTTAACTTTAGAAGTTTCTCTTCAAAGAAATTTCAAAAAACAAAGTAATCCCATTAATTTAATGGATAATATTATATCGATCGCATCTGCTGAAGTTCTCTTCACATCTCATCAATTTGCCTCCAGTTAATTGATGCGGTGAAATAATTAGTTATTAAGAGCACACTTTTCTTCCCATTTCAGGTGTCACCTTTTAACTGATGTGTGAATAGCACATTACGTCGATTTGGATTGGACGGTCCTTGTTCTGTCACGATACAAGGTCAAGGATTCAGATAGTATTGGCCACCTAGCCGGCAGTGGGGAAACACGACTGTGTCAGTCAACATGGCCGAAACATCCAGAGGACTGTTCACTCCCTCGCCGGGATAATACACATCACAAATTCAGTACGTTTGTAGAAGAAAAAACAACAACATGGAACGAAAGAAGACACCTATATTAATTTCGGTTTATGGATTAATTGCCGTAACTTTGCCTGTGATTTTGTGTGCAAATGACTTTGAAGAGGAGTTTCAGTTAATCCAAGGTATTTTTCAGATAGCAAACTTTTGTAATCAATGAGTGTAAATCTATTTTAAATGTAAATATTTGTCGGTACGGTGATATAGGCGGTTTTAATAAGGTAGTTTCGTATTGTCAGATCAACATATATAGGCAGAAAACAATTTTGATTGCTTATCATGCATGATATTTGCCGAAGGGTTGTCTGATTATGTGTTTATGAGGATACCATTAATCTGCACGGCAAATACACAAATATTTTTACCTAGTTTTGTACGATCATGTATATCTAAAACACAGTGTTCTTTTGTGTCTTTAACGTGCGAAATAACTGAAGTATCTTTCTTGATGGTATACATAAGTATAAGTACTTAAATTTCCTTTGAAAATGACACCTTTTAAAAATCAGTGACGACATAATCTTGGTCACCACAAAAATAAATGCAAATCTCAAAATCTCTCGAGTTATGAGGGACTATGGGTAAAACCATCTCCAGGGAGAAGGCTATGCCTGTTGTCCCATTCTTTCAATTTAACTGAATAAGAAATGTATTAGATAAAAAAAAGAGACATTTTCATACAAATGATAGAGAACTATTCCTTGATATAGGCTATTACGGGGGTTTATTATGTTAACTGTGCCATTGACCACAGATGTCCAGTTTGCCAAACAATGGACGACAAAGATGTTTAACTTTTGAAAGTACTTCCAATAAGTAAACGGTCATAGGGGTTTCTTTTTGGGGGACTACAATTGTTAAAACAGTAAAAGAATGCAGTGTGTTTAATTCCGGTATGGATTTACATGGCAATTGGCCGATATATGGCTGACACAAGGCATGAGTATTCATCTGATGTATCAATAACGGCATTAAAGATGACATTTCAAATCTATAATTCATTTTTCTTGTTTCAAATATGCGTCAAAGAACATCATTAACGACTTTTGATAAAGTTTGACATTTTGTTTTATGTAAGCCATTTGATGACATACAGTGTACATTGTATATGCAAGACGGGAGTAATAATCAGTTAATTTATTGAACGGGAGCATGACAGAGATGTTACCGTTATTCTATAGTGAGTGTACAACATTTTATGCTTTGCAGACAAACCTTTCCCAAATGCAACAGTTTACTATAAAAAGGTTACCTGTGGACAACACAGAGCAGGTTTATTTCTTACCGAGACCTGGACCTGCAACGACATCAGGTAATTCTCTGAAGACATAAAATGTTCGTGAATGAGCGAGTAGGCGTCCAGTTTACTGGGAGGTGTTTTTTTTTTAATGAAAAGATGAATGAAATTTGTACTACCGATACTGAATAAATTCCAGGCTCTATACGTTATCAACAAATTGGTGGGTATTATGAAAATATGAAATATCATTTTAATGCAAAAACAGAATGGTATGTTTTGAAGACTACTAGTCAGGTTTATAGATAAAAAAAAATCCACGTTCTAACACAGGAATTCATGATTAACGAAGACATAGTAATATAACATATTGCATGTAATGTTGTTAATGAGGATATAAATGAAAAAGCATTCGAAACAGTTTTTTCCAACAAGAAAATATAATTATGTAGGTTTTTAAAGATATATATATATGTGTGTGTGTGTGTGTGTGTGTGTGTGTGTGTGTGTGTGTGTGTGTGTATTACAATTTATAGTTAAAATGAAATGCTACTGTACATATATGCATTATATTTGTAGCAATCTAGTAATATGCTACAGTTTTATATTTCGAGAGTCATGACTTCAACGTTCGGTTTGTTGCTCTGCAATAGGATGTGAATTGGTAGATTTAGACTGACTGCGATCAATGTTGAACAATCCTAAACACAAGGCGTGTAATACCGCTGTTTGTTTGTCATTAGTGTGTTTTGAAGCTGGAGATAGCCTCGATAAAATTGCCAGCCTGGGGATTTAATGTCCAAACAGATACCGGAACCACATTACCGGTATTTAGGCGAAGTAGGAATACTGCCCTTGTGATATTTTTTCTCCAAAAATCTTTTGAGATTTTTAGGGGAAATTAGAATTCAATTATGTCATAACGACAATGCGTTTTATTTGATTTTACTGGCATCTGTACAATTTGATTCAACTCGAATAAAAAAGATTACGTCGTTAAATTTCAATTTTGAATTTAAGAAAAATTGTGTGAATTTATGAATTCCTGTGCTAAGCAAAGTAAACGTTTCAAAATATAAAGAAATTGTGGGTTTACTTTCATTTACAATTAATTAAAATACTCTGACAACACATTTTGTCAAGCCCTTTATTGGTAAATAGCCCTTACTATCAATGTAAATTGAAAGGACAAGGTCCATTTTCAAAAAAATCAAAATGATATTCACAAAATGATGAACATTTATCCCAATTTGATAATCTGATGAATGTGGGAGGCTCGACGTACGTCGCTCTTTTACAGTTTAAGTTGTAAAAAATTGAGAAGAGACCCCAAGATAAATATATCGTTACATGTTATACGGAAATGAAGAGAAAAGGTCTTGGAGTTAGAAGGTAATTACGTAACAAACTCATCATTTTTCGTAATTACGATATATTTTATTCGTAATTACAAAATAATTTTCTCCTAATAACGAAATAAATACCTCGTTAATACAAGACTATTTTAATTTGTAAATTACACTATAGCCATTCTAGCTCGTATTTATCGTGCTTCTTCTAAGAAACGGAAACGTGGGTGGAATGTAAAATGTTCCGAGACGATCTCGGAGTAAGATGTTTCAATATGATACTCAGTGTGCTGAAAATAATCAATGTATCAACAACAATGGGTATTCTTATTTGTTAAACTTTCAGTTTCGTTTCCGAATGGAATACAACAGCTTTGGTACACTTAAGTAAAATATTAGAGCCTACACGCATTTATTCAGGCGCAAAATTTGTTGATTAAAACATTTCTCAATAAGCATTATACTTGTATACTTTATACTTAGTAGTTTAAAATTAATTTGTTTGTGCTCGTCATTGGTCCATTTTCCGTGTCTTCGTCATTGTTACACTGCACATGAATTGGGATTTAGGTTTCTTTGCATATTGTTTTATGATTCATTGGAGAATTTTTCACTCTTGTAGAAACGTCAATCGAAGTGCCACAAATTGTGACATTTGCATGGAGCTCGCGGCCGTAACAGTGAGGGTTCTTTATTGTGTCAACGCCTACCGTGACATGGGACCTTGATTTTCAAGGTCATATCCAAAAGATCCGTGGCTTTTACTTCTAATGTCGGATGTTTGGTAAAAGAGCCGTCAGTACCTATGTTAAACGTCATAGGTTTGACGCGGCGCAGGAATTGTTAAACCCAGTTTCCGGAGAGGAGAATGTTGTTTCCTAATAAGTCTACCTCGGCTGATGTTTTCTCTGCCACAAGCTTGGAAGCTTGGAAAAGCTGGATATAGGTTAACTTCTGTCCACGGTTATTTTCTAGAGTGGATGGACTGAGGATAGCATATGGTTACTACCCTGGTTTAGGCGCAGACACAAAGTGTACCGAAACTGGTGGTTTTGATGAACTAAGAGAACTCTGTGGACAGCTGCTGAAGTCGGTGGCCTTTGATGGAAAGCTATGGGGAGCACAGGTAGAACAGTTAGAGTGTAAACAGAGGCTTGTGGAAATAACTCTGTTTATACCATGTCTGTGACTATTGATGCTTTTGTCAAACTGTTTTCTTTTCTTTTTACCTTAATGTTTAAGTAGTTTTTCGTCTCTAAGATTAATAGTTTAGATCAGCAAAATGACGTGTTTCTTCAAACAAAAATAACACGTAAGATAGGAAGCTTTTATAGTTACTTTTTAGGACTTCGTCCATTCATAAGAGTACAAAAAATTGCTTTATTCTATATACAGTAGCTTTAAAAATCGAGTTATTTCTCGAATAACCCAACCCTCCAAGACATAAATGAAACTTTAACCCATTTACTAATGAGCTAGATGACACTCCTCCAAAGGGATTCGAGAGCCGGATCGTTAGTGAGAAGTGGAGACCATTCCGGTAACATCGACTAGTTCTTCCGGCACAATTAGGAAAATTACATATCACTATTTCCAAGTAATACTCCACACTGTTGAAGTGTATTATCTACCACAACGGATGTCTTGTATTTCATCATATTAGTTTTTACAACACGTGATAAGATAATCGGACAATACACAATACAGATAGATTGTTAATTAAACTGTTGTAAATGATATTCTTAGTTATTAAAGTAAGATGAAATTTTTCATAGAGTTTTCAATATTTTGTATTTGTTGAATGATGCGATGATCAGTCATGTATTGGTATTCTCTCTCTCTCTCTCTCTCTCTCTCTCTCTCTCTCTCTCTCTCTCTCTCTCTCTCTCTCTCCATTTCAATACCTATTGTCCACTTTTAGGTATCAAATGCCACCTGTGAGTACACTAACGATACCCGACTGACCTTAAACCTGGTGTACGGGGGTTATGAGTGGCAGGAGCTAGGGCCAGGCCACGGGATGATAGAGACTCTCCAGTGTACAGCTTTCCCAAAAGACGAAGACGCCTCGTTTCTGTGACGTCAACATTAGACTCGCCGTATGCGTATAGTTGTGCAATCATAAAAAAAACTATCAATTTACATCATAGCCTCATATTTCCATACATTTTGCTGTATGATCTCCATGATCTCATATTTCAAATTTTTATGAATGAGAGTGTGAATGTTAATTTCATTACTGTAAACTAGATTTATTTGTGTATTGACGATGAAAAAATTGCGTTTATAGCGGATGATATTCGCGATTTAAAAATTATAATACACGAAGTAGAAATATACGTCTGATTTGTATTATGGCAGTATAAAAACAATGTTAGCATAGGGTAATTTGTAAATCAATGGAAACGGAAAAAATTGCATGAATTAACTTCCTGCTTTCATTGCTTTATATCCCCATAATACAAACTAAATATTGATATTATTTGATTTGTTTCTTTCATGAATAGAGGTTGTGTCAAGTTGAGAGCCAACATGCATATCAGTATTTTTTGTTGGACTTTCTTCTGTTTTTCAATCAAAATATAATATCATGAAACAGCATACATTTTTAACGACAAAACATCCTTAATTATAAGTATAACTATTTGGTGCGGGATCGAAAAGTATTCGCGTGATCGGGGTGCTCGCGAATCTCAAGATTTCTCACACGCAAATAAATGTCATAAACAAAATACTGAATATAGAATTTTATAATTGATTAAGGCTGGTGACGTTTGATTGTGTGTTGTTTAACGTCTCTCTCGAGAATTTTTCACTCATATGGGACCTCACCATTGCTGGTGAAGGGATGCAAAATTTAGGCTTATGCTTGGCGCTTATTATAAAGAAAAATCAGAAAACCGAAATGACTCAACCGATGCATTATGTATATATATATATATATATATATATATATATATATATATATATATATATAATATTGCTATTCCATATATTTCATATTCATCTTGAAAATGAAAGACATATGAGTGTTCTTGGATTGCAAATATTGTTGTATGATAAACAGTGACATAAAGCAGCACAAGGTCTGCCATTACTTGCTCGTAAAACAAAGGCTTTAAACAAATTCTTGAAGTCAGAGTCAGAAGTGTATGTCTCCCAAGTAGTAATTCAGTGTTTTGTAAAGTGTAGTACAAAAATTGACCAATCAGAATTCGTCTTCCAATGAAAGCTTTAGTCCGATTAAACCTTGTGCATGTCCTGTGTTTGACAGTAGCTTTGAATTATGTGTACCATTCTTGTTGCGGTCAATAAAACACAGTAATTCTGTATTCTATATGTATGTTGTCTTTTTGGGGTCTAACACTTTACTTCTTGAAATATCGTGGACTGTCGTAGGAACTCCATATTTTTATGACTGGGTCATTATAGGAAGCTTGTGTAAATCAATGGAATTCATAGAGTTGTATTCCACCTTACTATTTATGTTGCGCCTAACTGTTCTAATTCAAGCATTGTTTAATTAATATAGCAGAAAAAACGGTAACATTTAATGACTTTACCATACCTAGTCACGGAGATGAAATGTGGGAAGGGAAGCGAGGTCGACAATGAAAAGACACCCGATTTGACAGTCGCACAATGTACAGGATATTTCAGTCCAGCCTATGTTTCTATACAGATACAAGTTATTTTTTAACATATTTCAAGAAATAAAATCACATCCAATGTGTTTCCATGAAGTTCACAATAACATCAAATATTTTTACTTCTACCTTTTGAATTTACATTTAAAGTATGCCTTTTTCACAAGTAATGAAAACAGCAAAAAGTATACATGATACAAGAAAGTATCGACAGATATGATTGTACATTGAATTGTTCACTCGTGTAGATGATTTCGCCAGTTTTGGGTGAAGTGCCACACATTTTCACTTGCATATATACTTTGCGCTACCGGCCGCTACAGTGACAGATCTTTATCATGGCGAAGGAACAGTCGGTCACTAGTGACGTTAAATATCTTAAGAGTGACGCGGCGCTAGAATCGAGAATTGAACCCTGAACTCTCCTCCAGGATAACATGACAGGTATTGAGATCAGACGGTTCTAGCCTCAAGACCATACACTGAGATCAGACGGTTCTAGCCTCAAGACCATACACCGAGATCAGACGGTTCTAGCCTCAAGACCATACACTGAGATCAGACGGTTCTAGCCTCAAGACCATACACCGAGATCAGACGGTTCTAGCCTCAAGACCATACACTGAGATCAGACGGTTCTAGCCTCAAGACCATACACTGAGATCAGATGGTTCTAGCCTCAAGACCATACATTGAGATCAGACGGTTCTAGCCTCAAGACCATACACTGAGATCAGACGGTTCTAGCCTCAAGACCATACACTGAGATCAGGCTGCTCTAGCCTCAAGACCATACACTGAGATCAGACGGTTCTAGCCTCAAGACCATACACTGAGATCAGACGGTTCTAGCCTCAAGACCATACACCGAGATCAGACGGTTCTAGCCTCAAGACCATACACCGAGATCAGACTTCAGGCTGAATTTCGAACCCAACTAACTTTTTGAAATAATTTTCATAAACAATTAACATTTTCAGTATATGTTTCCATTCAATTTTTCTTGTAAATTTTTCTTTTAAAACATTGATCTGTGCTAGATAAATTTCAAGATGTAAGTAATTCAAATGCTAGGACGCCACGACCGATATTGACCAATGAATGTAATTCTTAGGTTCATAGACTATGAATATTATTTACCTCTTTATTGGGATTCCTCAGACTCTCATGATAACTTGCTTAAAATTCAAAATATCGCAAAATATCGCACCGATCTCGGAAGTACGTGGTGCGAAAACTTTAACATTCCAAGCATTGATATCTAGTATGATATCTGTACAATATAAATGCACCAGGTCAAAATTATATCTTAAGAGCTATCTAGCACAGAAGAGCAGGTTTGTTAAAAAAAATAAATGCAAACTTATACTGAAAGTTTTATTTGTGTATGAAAATTACTTAAAACGTTTGTTAGATTCAAAATTCAGACCGAAGTCTATTCCTGGTTTATGGTCTCGAAGTCCGACCTAGCTTTCCTGAAAACATTATTGTCATTTACATTTGAATTAGTTATTCAATAACACGTTTCTTCGAAAGAAAACGATAACAAAATTAAATTTCTTCAACATTTGTTTTCTCTCTGTCTTGCTCGGCCTGGCTTAAATGCTAATTTAATGGTCCTTTGATGGAAATGTTACTGCTTACTAATCGTGTCCCTTAAAATTATTCGGGAACTAGGTTTTCAGGAAAAGAGATTTTTTTTTCTTCAATACATGGCCATGATGTGATTCGACGATCCACTTTTTGGCTATGAAACATTTAAATGTCCTCGTTTGTGGACGACGAAATAAGGAAACATTTTTTTCACACCAACATAAAGTTTTTGTAATCGTTATCTCTCATCAATAATAAATAAAACATATTTACGAGTATGTTCCATAGTTAATACGATCTTGCCAAGTAATTCTTTTCTTGCTAGTTGATAACGGCAGTAAAAATAAGACATTGTTGTGAAGTGTCATTTATTTTGAAAAAATGATGAAGTGTTTAGAAAAACAAAAACAGAGCCCAGAGAGACAAGAATAACACACGCGTCACGTGGTATGATTATGCAATCAAACCCCCTAAAACATACAATGAAATATTGAGATAGAACTGCCTACTATCAATTAAGGTAGGTTTTTACAGAAAAATCAAACCACAATCCAGTTGCAAATTGGATCCGCCCACCCTATCAGCGCTCATGTAGAAGCAGATGGCAGTTAATTTTGATCAGATAGAGATATATAGATTGAACTTCACGGACACATGTTGAAATATTGATCAAGTATAAACCACGTTTTAAGAGTCATTCTCTGTAAGCATCAAAATGATGTGGAAAACCACCACCACAGATTTTGACGAAATTTTGCATAAAGTATACATACTTTAGTCTTTTAATCATAACACCTTTAAAATGTGAATTGACTCGTGTTTCCATGGCAACAAGACATCCAATTTCGTGTAAATACGTGATCCTTGGTGAATGTTGAATTTTCATAATTAAAATGTGTACATTAAATTTTTCATTCAACTTTCCATTAGGTGACCTTTCCATCACTATTTTCAAACTTTTGATGCTTACAGGGAATATACTTAATATACTTAAATATTTAAAAAAAACCAAACAGATTGGCTCATCGGTATTTTAAGAAAAAGAATTGTACTTAAAAATTCAAAATAAATGTATTTGGAGGTGGGTGTGAATAATTTGCTTGTGCATCCCCCTCTTGTCTTCTGGAGTGAATTTGTTATTGAATTTCTTCGTACATGCATACCAATGACAGCAACAATGCATTTACATTCCTTGTTTTGTTTTGTTTCGGTTTTTTTAAAAAACCATGCTATGATTATTAAACGACGAAATCAAAGTATGATATATAATGTCATTTACACGGTATTCTTACTTTCCTGATAATGAAATCGCTACTTTCAATATTGGAGCAGTAAACATCTCTCTCTCTCTCTCTCTCTCCACAGATATATTGCTTTGAGGTGAGGTCTTTATTTGCGCATTGTTCGTTGTGTTGCATGTAGAATATAAAGGAAAAGATTCATACGTGTAACTCTATCTTCTGGAAATAATAACAATTTTACAGAAATATAGTCTTTAGACAATGTATATGTTCGTTTTGCAAAAGCATTTTTCTTTATTAAAAACAAATTTCGTAATATGTTAATTAGTGTAGTAATCTTAATTTTAATTATGTTTTAAATTCATTTACCTTTGTTAAAAACAATTTAGAGTGTTGCATCTTAATTTCATATCATGTCATTATGACTGACATATTACAGTTAAAAAATTACGATGGCGGAATATTTCATATGCCGGTTTATCGAGGCAGAAAATTTACAAGTAGAACTCATCCTCAGAATTTTGTTTTTTTTTAAAATTATTATTTTGATGTGAACAGCGTCTATTTTCTGCTTTGTGGAAACCATTTGGGGCATCTCTCTCTCTCTCTCTCTCTCTCTCTCTCTCTCTCTCTCTCTCTCTCTCTCTCTCTCTCTCTCTCTCTCTCTCTCATATGAGTGATAACAGCTTCTCTGATATTGTTATTGGCAAGATATTGACATCATAAATGTCCAGACCAAAACGAATTGCAATTTAGATAGTAGTTCAGAGAAGTGTTTATGTTAGTATAAAGAAATATATACGTTAGACTAGGAGGTACGTGTATATAAAACGTCATGTGGTTTCAGATTTTAGAAAATACGAAGATTTGGTTCCTTTCTATTTATGTATTTTCGCTAGGCTTTTTTAATGTAACTTCTAACATTTACTGAAACCAGAATACTAATTACTTCGTGGTGTAATCCATTAATATGACTGTTAAAATTTTCAATTTCCTGGATTCATTTGAAATGTTTGTTGTATGTAATTAACCCCTAGTCCTTATGCAATTTGTTACGATAAAATTTATGACAAGAACAAATAGAGCAAGGCTTGGTATAGTTACTCTACGTGTATGTAAAACCAAAAATAAATATGTTACAAAATGAAATTCTGACGTTATCAACACTGTAAAGCAGGGCTTTTTTTGTTTGTTTGTTTGTTTTGTTTTTTTATTTTATTTTATTTTTTTATTTTTTATTTTTTTTCTTTTATTTATTTATTTATTTTTTTCCAAACGATGAATTAGACACCTTTAATGAATTCCTTAACGCTGTTATTACTGAAGACGAAATAGCAAATGCTGTTTGAAAACTTCAGCACGGTAAAGCATCTGGCTAAGACAATGTATCAAATGAACATAACTCATCAACTTTGTCTATATTTTTACCTGTGTATAAGAAACTTTATGATTTTTGACAGTGGATTGTTTGCAGATGAGTGGTTACTTGGAGTTCTTAAACTCATATACAAAAATAAGGATGCCCCTACCTCACCGGAAAATTATCGTCCTATTACTCTGTTGTCTCGGTAAACTTTTCATATGCAATTTAAATAGTCGACTGGAGGCATACGCTGAGGAAGTAGATTTGATTAATGAAAATCAAGCTGGGTGTAGGAACTATTCAACATTAGGCCATATTCTCCCTTTGCAGTTTGTTTCCCACATCCTATTATGAGTAAAAAAAAAAAAAAAGAAATTATATTTTACATTTATTGATTTTAACAGGTATTGGACACTATGTGGAGAAGTGGTCTGTGGAATAGAATTAACTACAAAAGGTATTAAGGGAAAATGTTTACTTATAACGGAAATATGTATATGGGAATTAAATCAAAGATTAAGATAAATGGCATGTCAACTGATTTTTTCACATGTAATGTGGAGTAGGACAGGGCGAATTTTTCTCTCCCTTTCTGTTTGCTTTGTACATTACTGATCTTAAATATTTTGTACAAGAGAAAGCCATAGTTGGCATACAACGTCTTGCTAGTGTAATTAAAGAGGAACTTGTATATGGTACTTGAAACTTTTAATTCTGCTATATACAGATAATACAGATATAATGGCTGAATCTTCTTATGATTTGCAATGTGCTTTGAATGATTTTTATACACTATACATCGTGGAAATTGAATGTTAATGTAAAAAAAAAGATATTCCCAAAGGGTCCATTAATGAAGATGTACTTATATTACAACGGGGATGTTATGGAAAATATTAAAGAATTCAAATGTCGGTATTGTATTTTGCAGATCAGGGTGTTTTTGTAAAGCTAGGAAACATTTATGTGAACAAATCTAGAAAGCTATGTAAGAAGTTAAAAGAAAAATTATATTGTTTAATCTACCAATTAACTGGTAATTTGACCTGTTTGACAAAGTGGTTTTACCAGTTTTTATTTATGGATGTGAAATATGGAGATATGAAACTTTATAAATTGTACAGCACATTCATTTAAAATCTATGAAACATATTTTTCAGCTGAAAAGCTCAACGCCCTTATTTATGGCATACGCTGAAACAGGTCGTTTCCCAATTGATAATGATGTGTATAGCAGAATGGTTTCATACTAGGCTAAATCATTGCCAAGATATGATTCTAAATTTTTGGATATATATCTTAACGACACTGTTATAGAAGCTCCTGATTTGAATGTATTCATAGAATTTTAAACATGTGTGGACCTTCAAATATGTGGCATCACCATGAGAACGTAAATGAAAAATGGATAACAGACTTAAGGATCAATTTATTCAAACATAGTCGAGAGATATCTTTAATTCATCTAAAGGTAAACTATACAGAACGTTTAAGATAGACTTTGGACTTGAAAAATATTTAGAAAAATTGCCTTAAAATTTAGAACTATTCTTAAATTTCGCCCCACAATCACCGCCTTCCAGTGGAAATTGGCAGATGGATAAGTATGCTGTGTAATGAAAGATACTGTGTCCTGTGTAACGAATAAAAAATTGCAGACGAATTCTATTATGTGCTTTTTTTTCAAATATTTGAAAAAAAGTACCTACACAGTAGGTACTACACAAGACCTAATGTTATTAAATTTCATGAAATTAAGTCAACCAGTAAGGTTAAAACACTTTAAAAACTTTGTATGTTTATCTCAAAACTTTATGAGTTAGTCTGTCCTCCGTAACACACGAAACCTATATATTGTATTTTCATTACGTGTTTATTGTATGTACTCTGATGTAATTCGCTCTCAAATTATGCTTATTTAATGTACCTTATGTACCATATATAATGTAGTTGAGCAAATAAATTAACTTGAACTTGTGGATTTGGAACAGAGCTAATTCTTATACATAGACAATATTGTGAATCGTCTGCAGAGCATGGCAGATACAAAGGACTCAAACTTAATCAGCATCCGTTTGTCCGCCCACTCTGTCTGTCTGGGTGAATAGATTTTCAGTTTCAAGTTACTAATAGTGAAAATTTCCATGTTTGTTTGAAAGATTCGCACGTGCGTGTCGTATATGAAAGGTTACTCGTTAGACGATTTTATTGTATCATTGTCACATTTTATACATATAATTCCAAACATTGATTAAATGAGAATTAAAAAAAAACAAGGATTGTCGCAAAATTTTTCAGCAAATTCTGATTTTTTCCAATCTTTGCCATTGCAAAAGAATGGATTATATATAATAAAACATTGTTCATGATATATGTGTATCTGTAGTGATTTATATTTTACATTTTCACTCCTTAGGTACCACGGTGTTAGACTTTCTTTCTTTATGTTTTTCTTAAGTTTCACCATTCTATAATCAGAACTCCTTGTAATGAGAAGATCAAAATCCTTACACATTTTCTGAAAATAAGATTTATAATCTTAAAAAAAAGTACATTGTATTTAGCAGGCATTGTTATACCGATATCTATCTATCAGGGGCGGATCCAAGAATTAAAGTTAGCGGAGCAACATCTTGAGGCAGGGGAACTGGGGGGAGCGGGGCGGAAACTCCTGGATTTTGTAGGTTTTATAGGGCTTGAAATGATGTCTATTACTATTCTCTGTCATTTTTAATGTAGTAAAATTAATAAAATGATACAAAGTTTAAGGATTTTTGGAATAAAATATAAGTTCTCCCCAAAAAGTAGCAATAGAAGTCAAAAGATCTTGTCAGTTATTTCTCTGAGGGAGAAAATAATGATTACGTCTTTTATCCTTTATTTTTTACTAAATAAAAGACCATGATTTAACTTAATTTGAAAATTTTATGAGGGAGCGCGCTCCGGCCCCCCCCCCCCCTTAAATCCGCCACTGGATTTATATATATTTGTCACACTGCTAAAAATAATTTACATGACAAGGCAAAGATATAAGATACATTTAGCGTTATGTCGAAATCATAAGTCATATAAAATCCATGTCATGACATTTTCTATACATTTCATTTCTAAAAGCACTTAAATTCTGTAAATCCCGACGTACAACCTCTTTTGTGTTGGCGTTGCTAACACTTTGTGCGTTTTCCTTTTAAAAGAGACCTAACCAATGCTTGATTATGATATTCGAGGTCGTGTTATGAAATTAATTGCGACGTATAGTATTCCCAAGTTAAAATCTGATACTAAATCAGAGCAAGACAAATTGGCTTTACTTTTTGCATTTCCATTTCTTCTTTATAAAAGCACATCGACCAATCAGAATTTGTTTTTCTTAGCAACTTGATGGCGTTAAAAATCTTTTTTATCTTGGCTGTCGTCTCTATCAAAGAAGCACTTTTGTATTCTGCATATGGCTTCCAGGATTTTGGTACCTGGGTCATGGTCATAGAAGTACTGGGCAACTCGCTGAGAGCTCTGTTAGATGACACTTCAAAGGCATTGCATTGTGTAAACAAAACTAAGTATAATGTATTTTGACTATGCTATTGATCGATTAGCTTTCGTGTGGAAGTCCCAGTTATAGATCACAAATGCAACAAATTTTAAGATTCTTTACTTGAGGTGAATCTTCATATATATGTATATTTGTCTTCTTCGTTGAGTGTTTTCGTGAATGAATTGGAATAGTTGTATTATTGTCATAAAGATATCACTTCAGTAAAATTAACATTTCTTGCCATTTAGTGACTTTCAGAAAGTTTATTCAATGCAGAGGTTTCCATTTCGTCATTTATTTCACTTCCAGCTGTTTTAATTAGTGTCAAGTGTCTCGGTTAATTTATAACATAAAAACAATAAAACTTCACAATTTTGTCATACCTTGTCACGGAGATGACATGTAGGAAGCGAAATGATTTCGACGATAAAAACACAAGACGTTATACGTGTACATACTCAACTTATTTTCTTAAGCATGTGAACTGATAGACTGATTTACACCCCCCCCCCCACCCCATTTTATTCGTCATTTTTTGATAATCAAACTCTATAGTCTAATGTGTTTAAAAGGTTTCACCAAAAAATTAAGGTTGTACATAGATTATTATTTGTTATGTAAACAAAAGCTGAGGTATGTTATTGTTTACAAAGTTATGAAGATGTATGGTTATTGATCTAAGTTTATGATAAATATGAAATTTTAAGTATTTTCTATGTGCCATTAATTCCACATTCAGTAATCGCACTAATACTCCAACTGCCTTTTCAAAAGATGAAATTCTTCAAAACCATGTTTCAGTTTTAAATGTATTTAATATCCCAGTCAGTGAAGCTGATGAATATGAGTTACCGTACCTATGCTGGATCCCCAAACTCCACGAAAACCCTTACAAAGATACATTGCTGGATCCAGTAAATGTTCTACCAAGCCCCTGTCTCTGCTCCTCATGAAAATATTAACTATTGTGAAGGAGAAACTTCAAATGCCACTACGTATGCCAGCAGTGGTGTAAATCAAATGTGGATTCTGAATAATTCTAAAGAACTTTTAGTGAATCACAAAACGTTTCTAAAACATTTGATTTCACAACACTTTACACGACCATATCTCACGATAAATTAAAGACTAGACTTTTTGACATCATAGACAGTTTTTTCATCAACATAATGGCTAAAGAAAATATTCATATCTAGTGATCAGTCATCCCCAAAAATTATACTCTGCAAAAAAAGAAACGCATAATGGATTTTTTAAGATTTTAGTAGATGTATTTTGGATTATGATTTTACAATAAAAAATGTAGATATTCACTAGAATTGTTTCAATTGAAAAAAATTACAGTCCAAACCTTAGATATTGGTGAAAAAAAAGTCAGATCATCACAGTTAAGAACACTTCCTGTCACGTTTAAGTTAGTACCGTGTATGACCACCTCGAGCTGCCAACACAGTTCTGCATCTCCTTGGCATAGAGTCAATCAATGTTCTTACGTTATTGCGTGGAATTGTTCGCCATTCCTGTTGTAACATTTGACGGAGCTGATCGAGGGTCTGAGGCGGAGGTTGGCGCAGGCGCACACGTTTATCCAGTTGGTCCCATAAGTGTTCAATCGGATTCAAATCCGGTGATTTGGAAGGCCATGGTAGCACATTAATGTTGTTCTGCTGAAGGTAGTCAATTGTTAAGCGGGCTGTGTGAGGCCTAGCTTTGTCATAATGGAATAACTCCCTCTGTCGGTCAATTACGCGCATAAGGTGAGGTTGGAGAATTTCGTCTCTGTACCTTTGAGCCGTTAAATTGCCCGGGACATGTACCAGTTCTGTTTTACGGTCATTAGAGATCGCCGCCCACATCATGACGCTACCTCCACCGAAGCTATCCACTTCTTGGACACACGAGAAAGAGAAACGTTCATTCCTGCGCCGGTATACACGGATTCTTCCATCACGTTTCTGTAGCACAAAACGGGACTCATCGCTGAACCAGATTCTACGCCAGTTGCGGAATGTCCAGCCCCTCAATCTGTTGCACCATCGGACTCTTTCTCGTCTGTGTAACGGTGTCAAAACTGCTCCAAAATACGGTCTTCTGGGTCTAATGCCATATTGTCGAAGTCGGTTGCGGACTGTCTGCGAGCTGATTCTTCTCAATCCAGGTATTCCGACTGCAGTAGCTGTTGCAGCAACGGTTCGATTCCGTAGATGAAAGACCCGGATGTAGCGATCTTGTCCAGGAGTCGTAATGCGAGGTCGCCCACTCCTCGGTCGGTCATTAGTAGAGCCAGTCTGCTGGAATCTGTTCCAAAGCCGAGAAATTGTGCTCTGATTTACGTTTTCAGTTCGTGCAATCTCACTTTTGGATACTCCGGCCTGGAGACGGCCAATGACGATATTTCGAGTAGCAGGGTCCAACCTTGGCATGGCAGCATTTTAACGTTATGATGAATTCAAGCTTCAAACTTCGTCCTTTTATACGCTTTAATGTAGTGGTTGAATTAAGCACAAAGTTCTCGTGAAAAACGTAAGCCAAATTCCATGGCGATAGAGGTGATGTGCAATTTTAGAGAGTCGCCGAGCTAATTTGGCAGAGAGCCAAATCAAATGAACAGACCTTTAAAGTTTCATACTTACCTGTAAAAAATCAATTACTCAATTGACCATTTCAGTTTACCTGGTAAAATACATAATTTGCATTTTTAAAATTTCAAAAGGGCTATGCGTTTCTTTTTTTGCAGAGTATATTTTGTTAAACACCATTCTGACTCCACGCACAAGTACTCTGGTTTATTGTAAAAAGGTGCAAGAGTTTTTCATTGACAATATCTTCATAGTCTTTGGTGATCATGTCTTCCAATAATATATTGGAATTCCCATGGGTACGAATTGTGCTCCTTTGTTAGCTGACCTGTTTTCATATTCTTATGAAGCAGAATTCATTCAAAGGCTTCCATAAGAGAAGAAAAAAATCTCTTGCTGTGGCCTTCAATTCGACATTTAGATATATCGACAACGTTTTATCTATTAACAATGATCATTTTCATTCATATGTCTATTCGATATATCCCAGTGAACTTGAAGTAAAAGACATCACAGAGTCTTCCACATCTGCTTCGTACTTAGATATTTTACTGAAAATAGATTTTACTGAAAATAGATGCGGCAAACTAACAACTCAACTTTATGACTAACGGGATGATTTCAATTTCTCCATCGTCAACTTCCCTTATTTTGGCAATATCCCATCATTACTTGCATATGGTGTTTATATCTCCCAACTGATTCGACACGGAAGAGCTTGTTCTGCATATGATCAGTTTTTAAATCGAGGCAGGCTACTGACAAAGAAGTTGATGTTACAGGGTTTGTACAGTCTCGTCTGAAGTCAGCATTTCGCAAATTTTATGGTCGTCATAGCGATCTAGTTTTCCAGTACAACTTTCCATTAGGTTAAATGTTGTTTGACGTGTTTCATACCAATTGTTCGACTGTTCTTAGCACTCTGATTCTGACTACGGATTGCTCCGTTTACCTGATCGGGATATTGGGCTCACGGCGGGAGTGGCCGGTCGACAGGGGATGCTTACTCCTCCTAGGCACCTGATCCCACTTCTGATATAATAATAATAATAATACCATATTTATATAGCACCCTTTTCATACATTTGTATGCTCAAAGGTGCTTTACAGTACATAAAACAATTAAATAAAACATTGAAACAAAATGATATAAACATAAGATACAATACATATGCTAAATAGGTATAACATATCAGTTTCAGGGCATATTAAAGTAAAGATGATGAGATAATGTTGATTTTTTTTATGTGGATGAATTAAAACTATATATAAAAATCCCATCTCAACTTGGAGACTAGTTACTGAAAACCTAATGGAAAAAATGTGTTTTCAATGACTTCTTGAAGGCGTATAGTGATTTACAATCCTTCACATGTTCTGGAAGGGCATTCCACAGTTTCGGAGCTTTTGACATGAAGCACCGATCCTCGTACGTAACAGTTCGACTTTTAGGAACTTCTTGAGTGACCGATCGTTGTATAGACCTAATATTTCGGGTATGTCTATATGCCTCTAGTAATCGTTTGATATAAATTGGACACTCATCATGTAAGGCCTTGTAGGTATAAGTAAGTATCTTAAACTTTGCCCTATGCTGCACAGGTAACCAGTGTAGTTCTCGTAGTATTGGAGTGATGTGGTCATGATAAGGGGTCTGTGTTTGCCCATCTCTCCTATTTGTATTCTCTATGGGAATTACGAGATTGAATATTGTTAGTTATCTTAGTCTTTCCTTTTAGATAACGTGCCATTTAAAAGTTACATTTGTGTCTGCGCAAAATTTGAATGTTTAAATTACAAAATTAACATTTCACTAGTTTGTAAACAATACAAGGATCGAGTCTCGTTTACATAACACAGAGTTAACTTTAAAATATTGTCCTTATCCTTGCAATAAGAAGGTACAAACAAAATACAAAAATCTCATAAATCTTTTTAATGTTTTCATGATGATTACAATGAACAATGAATTGCTCTTGGAATATACAAATATTAGTATCTGATATGAGAAGCGCATTACAAGTATCATAAATACGATGTCTTCATTAATTCTACTCATTAATTCTACTTCCTTAAAAGTAAAATTTGGTTTACAATAGTAGTTTACCATTTCTGCAACAAACTAAAACTGCGTTACTTTATTGCAATATTTGAATTTCTAATCAAAATTTGAAAAATTCGAATAAGCAGGTGTCAAATTAGTTTCCGTTTATTCGCTTTGATTCCTGAGATCCTAAATCGATTTTAGAGACACTACAGCTCATTTTGCTCAAAAATCATAAAATGACAATTTTCACACAGATTTCTAAAATTTTGTTGCATAGTTGAATGTATGAACTTTGCGAAATTAACACATATATTAAAATATATAAAATTTATTTTCAATGTCATTGCAATGTTATAAAAAAAAAATAGTTTATTGCACATGTACAATTTCTTGCGCTTTTATTCTAAATGTTTCAATAGATCGGCGTTTTACGTATGTGGAAATAGGGAAAAGTAAATTCACTCTGTGAAAGTAGAGGAAATTTCCTTTGTGATGAGCTCTTATTTGTGTTATAATTCTTGGTCATGTTTATTTTACATTAAACTGAAATTGAGATAGGTTCTGCGGTTTGCGTTAAAGTGATAGTAGCTATATATCTGAAAATTATATTTTGTTGTAAAAATGTGTCATTATGGTAGTTTTATATGTAACTTTACGTAAAATCAGTAGTAAAATTAAAACAAAGTTCATTTTATCAAAATAAACATTAATAATATGTTGAATATGTAGCATTATACAGAAATCATTGTTTGTACGGAAAGACTATAATGTAATCTTGCTTATTTCAGAACCGCTGAATATATTTTTTAAACAGAAATATTAATAACAAAACTTGTAAATCTTATTTATTTATTTTTTTTTTTTTGGTCATTGAAAGAGTTAATCACAATTTTACAACAAAAAGATTTTGACACCAAATTGACAGCTGTTATAACTTTAATATTAGGAACAAAATCCTATCAACGCACGTCGCACAGTAAAGTAAAATCTACTTGTATTGGTTTCTGTTCGTAAAAATGCTTTTTGATATATGAAAACAATCTACACATATGTATGAAATAATCAGCATATTATTCTCTGCATTTCTTAAAACATGTACATGTTATACTAAAGTCTGCATGTAAGTCTAAAAAAAAAAACAAAAACAAAAAAACAAAAAAAACCCCAAAAACCAAAAACAACAACAAAAACAAAGCAAAAAAAAACCAAAAAACCAAAAAAAAAAACCAACCATAAAACCATACTAAGGCTCGTCCGGAAATTTAATCGAACCTGAAGTACAGATGACCTACCCCGAAGACCGAAACGTCGAGTGACGACACGCCAACAGGACAACTACATTAGGGTCTCGGTTGAAACTTCTAGCAACCTGAAAAAGTTTTAATAAATTTATTTAGCTTTTTCATTAATTTTTAAATGTTGGAAGAAAACAAAATGAACAAAGCGAAAAGAAACACACCTCCCGTGAACTGCGCCCGGCTTGGACCATGCCAACTGCTCTTGCGCGTTCTTGTGTAGGCATGCGCCGCATTTTCTCCCAAACTTTATCTGTTTTTTAAGATGATCTTGAGACAGAGAACACGTGGAAAAAACCGTTTTGAAAAACACACCCGCAAACCATGTCGAACTCGTACTTCACGCTTTTCAACAAAAGCGGTCACGGCCGAATAATTTCTCAATGAACTCGATTTTTTTCAATCGCAGATATGAAAGGGTATGTACAGCAGACGATGTTTTTAAGGACATTAATATTAACATAACGGTTTCTTCAATTTTCAACAAATAAAAGTGGGGCGTTAGAAATTTTGACAAGTATATATTGAAGCAAAATTCATCAACATTTGCTGAAGTCGTAAACAAAGTGAAATATTTTTTCTGAATAAATGGTCTACCAGAAACGGAGAATAATACGCTCGCCACAAACGTATGTAGTGTGCTTTTCTTAAGCCATGAATTGCAGAACCTTAGTTAATGAAATATCGGCCATCATTAAGCATAATTCCCTTTGCATCCTCCTCACTGCTACGGCCCTGGGCATTAAGCATGTCTAAATTTGTGGTACTTCACCGACAGCTGGTGAGTGAAAAAATCTCGACGGGACATTAAACAAACAAATAAACAACCAATCTTTTGCATCGTATATGAATAAAAGGTTCTAGCTTAAAAACTTTGACAAAACGTGGATAGACAAAGCAGGTCTGTGTGTGAAATACTTCTCCAAAATTGACGAAGTTCAACAACCAGTTCAAACATCAAAGTAAATTAGAATTTGGGAGTCAAAACCCTTGCAATACACAAATTTTCAAATTGTTTACAAAGGCTTTGGCTTGAAAACTGAGAGGAGTGAGAAAGACAAACTATGTACTTCCTATGTAATATTTCCTCAAAATCGACTAAATTCAACAACCTGGAAAATTTTCAAATATTGATTGTTTAATTGGTTTTACATTTAATACTTCCTATATACACATCTTCAATATCCAAACAAACACTCTGTAAAATGAGAAGGTATTATGTGCTCTCCATAAAACATTAAATTTCAAATAAAAATAGCAAAACTCCTGCAAAGGAGGTCAAAATAGATTAAAACTGCAACGTGATCGTGAGTAACGCACAAAGAAGCTTTATAATAAACTTCAACTTGATACGTTACAGGAAATATTAGGTTTGTTACTAATAGTCAACAGATATTGTCGGGTTGTTAAAGTCCATAGAAGGCGTGGCGAAGCATCCCGACACATTTCTGTAGCCCGCCAATTACAAACCTAATAAGTGTTCTGTTCTGTCGATGAACACTATTTTTTATAAGAAAGAGATACGATTAAGATGATGTTTCGGACTTCTTGTTGCGTCATTGTAGTCGGAGACAAAACAAATGAATCAAATATAGAACAGAAAACTCTGAACAGATGGAATGCCGTGGGGAATAGGTCCTCAGTACCCCTTGCTTGTCGTAAGAGGCGACTAAATGGGGCGGTCTTTAGGATGAGATCGCAAAAATCGAGGCCCCGTGTCACAGCAGATGTGGCACAATAAAGATACCTCCCTACGCAAAGACCGTAAGCGACGAGCATAGGCCTACATTTTGCAGCCTTTCACTGGCAATGGTGATGTCTCCATGCGAGTAAAAAGATCTCGAACAATATTCAACCAACAACCGAACAGATGGATGGTCGGATAAAACACTTTCAAACAGCAATCTTACTTTCTAACAAATACTGTTGTAACCATTACTGGGAAAATTATTGCTCAAAAAGAATTTCAATTTATTTTCATTTTTTAATTTTACTCTTAAAATTTCTGATCTCGTGGATTGAACGTTAACTAATTAAAAGTTTCTGCAGTGTATTTTTTAAGGTAGCTCACTACACCACGGTTTATACTATTTATGACACTACGTCACAAAATGGCGATTCAAATGTTTTGTGAAATTAATTTGGTTTGTATGACATCTAGCTCAGTGGTTAAAGCATTGGACAGGTGGACAGCAGATCCTGAGTTCAAATCCGCGAGAATCTTTTGTTCTAGTTTTAAATTACTGAAATAAATGTTTGAAAATTATGGTTTTTAATCCAAATTGCATATTTTCTGCCTTTTTAACATTAGTATATATTAAATCATTTCGTTTCTATTTGAGAAACTTTTTCAAGCCACTTTAATATTAAATTGATTAATTAATTTTGTTAAAACTCTACATCTAACATCAATTCGTGAAAGAGAGAAACTTTTCGATCAAGAATTTGCTAAAAGTACAGTTGAGCGGTCTGGGCACAAGTTCTTCATATGTATTGAAAAAATCCTCGTAGGAAATAAAATTGGAACTGTGAAGTTGTCAGCATAGAGACAAGCCGAGGTTACATGCAATACTGCAATATTCCACCGGCCGCTGATTTCAATTTGTTTTGTCATGTCTGGTAAATGATATATATAGCTTATAAGGCTCATCGATTAAAGCCTCTTTGCTCACATACTCCTAGAAGTCAATGATGTTGTAGATTTCCGTTCCATTGATCATCGTAATCCTCAACGGTCCAAGCCGTTCTTTGATATATATATATATATATATATATATATATATATATATATATAAATATATATATATATATATATATATATATATATATATATATATATATTGTGTGTGTGTGTGTGTGTGTGTGTGTGTGTGTGTGTGTGTGTGTGTGTGTGTGTGTATTAATCCTGAATAGTACTATTGATATTTACTTCTCATGTATAGACTGAAAGTATCATGAAGAAAAGACTTTCCAAGACTGGTACTTGTTCATTTAGATGCTTAAGTGTGTCTCTAATGGGTTGACAGTATCGAAATATACTATCATTTCCATTCTTTGCATGACATGGTCCATGTTATGCATTGCTAACTCCAGGTCCCTTGGGGATCCGGGTTAGAATAGGTCCTCATAATAGGATGAGACCGAAAAAACCACGGCCCCGTGTCACCGCAGTTGTGGCACGAAAAAGATATTTCCCTGCTCAAAGGCAGTAAGCGCCAAGCATAAGCCTAAATTTGTCGCCCATCGCCATTAATGGTGACATCTCCATATGAATGAAAAATTCTCAAGCGGAACATTAAACAATATACAAGCAGCCAATCAACTCCAGATTCCTTTTCAATAACATTACAATAAGCAGATTGAGTAACAAATTCTGGTCGTTGCAACACCTCTTTGCTGTCTGCAGATGCATGGATTAGACAAATCATAAACATCAACAGTAGATAATCGTTTAGTAATTGGATAATTGCCAGCTCTCCCGGTCTGAACGTCATGGTGCTGTTATTACTTGTCAACCAATTTCAATGTGGTGGTGGTCGTTCTCTGTGGATTTTCTCGAAGATGCAGTACAATTAAAAGCGGAAAAAGAAGAAAAAATCCTTCTAAATATCGATTGTTATATGTTTTCAATCCCTTTTAATATTGCACTATACTAGTGTGTATTGTTGTCACTAATTTTGTGTTGAGAAAGGTTGAAGGATATACGGAAATTTAAGTCTTCGGTTTTTCATTGAATAAAAACCCCAACAACAACAACAACTGTCAATGCACCATATAATAAGAATAGTTAAGCGTAGCATAGCAACACAGGCACGCAAGAGAAACACAATGCGGCATACACACAACATGGTGCAAATAGTATGCGAGGATTGTTTACTCTAGAGACGTTTTAATTTTGTAGTGGTTTTATATCACTGCAATAGCCGTGTAACGAGACCTAACTAGAATTTGCTCTGGCCTTCAATTCGCCATATATATATATATATATATATATATATATATATATATATGTATGTATATATATATATATATATATATATATATATATATATATATGTATATATATATATATATATATATATATATATAGACGAGGTTTTATCTATAAACAATATTCATTTATATGTAGATATATCCCAGTGAACTCGACATAAGAGACACCACAGTCTTCCACATCTATTCCATATATCGATGTTTTGCTGAACATACTAGTAGACATTAACGACAAAATAATAACTCAGCTATATGACAAACGGGATGACGTACCCTTCTCCATCGTCACCATCCAATATTTATATAGTAGTGTTCCATTATAATCTGCATATGGTGATTTGTTATTTTAAATATTCTGTGTATGATCAATGTCCATACCAAGGCAGGCTACTGACAGATGATTTAAAATTGTAGGCGTTTTAAAAGTCTCGTTAAAGTCAGCATTTTTGCAAAATCTATGATTATTATAATAATCTTGTTTGCAAATAGAGTCTGTCGTTGGAACGAATCTTTTCTGAAATGTTTCGTAGAGATTGTTAAGCCGTTCTATTTTTATTACGGATTACTCTATTGATCAAGATAGAGGGCTTAAGGGGGATGTGACCTGTCAACAGGGCATTCTTACACACCAAGGTATCTGATCCCACTTCTGGTGTGTCCAGGGATCAGGGATCCGTGTTTGCATTGTTATACATTTTGTATTCTGCAATAATTGACATTGATCACTGTCGATATCTTCACCTAATTGAAAATGAATGCTACTCACCTTGTTGACAGTACACATTTATATAGCGAGTATGCGAGGAGATTTGATTGCAGTTAGGTTGTATTTGCGATATGCTCATATTACGAAATTAATCGTGTATTATTACAAAAAAATTTCGATATTATTACATCGAATGCGTGGTACGGAACCACGGCAACAGAAATTGATTTTCCATTTATATTTTGAATTTAAAGCACAAAGGAACGATCAAATAGCCATTTTGACATCTTATCTTTGCCTCTTAAATTAAAGTGCGATGCTGAACACATCACCATGGACCACACTAGTTTTCTGCATGACTGGCGTGTTTGTACTAAAATAAAGAAAACGGTAGAATGACTATTCTTCCGAGATCCGAGTTTTTAAAAAAGGCATTGTGTGTTTAAGTTGTTCTCTTCCACTGATTTTATATCACCATAGTAACGAAGACAAAAACACAAACAAATCCAAACCCTGATATTTTATTCCATATGACTAAGCTTGTTTATATTAAATTGAAAAATCAGTGCTTTTATCAAGGATATAATTGCATTGAAATAGAGTATGAACATCACTAAAAAGCATTAGTAAATGCGAATACTAAATATAAGGGTAGGATGTGTTTTCTGCTGTGTTGATATGGTTTTGGCCTACAGTGAAAAAAAAATTAAACTGCAGCGAAAATAAGTTATTATGTAGACAATACCATGTGTATCTTGAACACGACCATCTACTGTATCCTATATGAGTAATATTTTTAGTTCAGGATTACAAACAGTCTTATAGTTGTATATTACTTGCATTGACTTTTTTATTAAGACGAGTGCACAGACATCACAAGATCTTAGGCCATACTAAATTATTTCTCTGTTAAGTGTAAGCGGACGGGTGAGCTTTCCCACGGTCAAAGATAAAAATCCAAAAATACACAGATCGATTAAACGCTTTACAGAAAACAACATTTACAAAGACAATCTGAAAGTGTCAATTTAACATTGATAGCCCAAACATACTGCACTGATGGGGACTGTCGGTAAGAAAATGTGTAAGTTTCATGGAGTCATCTCTAAATCAGTCTGACGATACGGCAGCAAATTTGATTTTTATTTCGTTAACTATTCCCAAGTACCTTAACAACGAGCGGTACTTAGTTTACATTTTGTTGTTGAATTGATTTAAGGCTGAACAGAACAGGTCTTGTGACCTTGTAGTCCCCAGATCTTAAGTTTTTTATAACAAATGCCTCTTCTATAACAAATCAATAAAGACGTCACGAGTCAAGATGAATTTCCCAAATCGCAGCTTTAAATGCATGTCAGTAAATTCCAGATCGGACATTCAATTACATGAATCTTTTTTATTTACATCATGATCATGGTCATTCCTATACAAACAGAATATTGAAGACAAAAGGCAAAATGCATTTAATTTGTTGCGATTGATTTGTTCATAGCTGTAAAGTTTTTCTGTCTTTCTGATAAGCAGCATGATTTTAGCATTGGCACCTGAGGCTTAACAAAAACAACAAACAAAACCCCCAAACAAGCAAAAACAAAAACAAAAAAACACCAACAAAACAAAACAAAACACAACAACAGACCTGGTGTGGCCTTATTTGTTTGAAAAAATCCATAAAATAGTGTTTATATTGCTATTGATCGCTCTTCTCTTGTGTCACGGAGGGAATTACGGTTTGACGGAGATCAATTTCGTGTCGTTTCCGTGAACTTAAGTTTTAATCAGTCTCTGAGGGAAAATCGAATAGTGCTTGCGTCACAGACTCGTCAAGTCATCTAGGCTTTGTATCTTTAATGAGAAATGGTACCATAATACACACAATACAACATTCGCTTACAGAATGTTCTCGGTAGTTTCTGGAAATTCCCGAAAAGATATCACACGGGTTTGAATGTGACGATATCATTAGTTTTGATTTGTAGGTTCCAAATATTGGTGCATGAAGGTAATAATATGAACGTTTAATACAAAACATTTATTGTCATAGATATATTTTCTAACAATCAAGACTATATATACCAAATATAAAACATAAATACTAAAATTTACAAATAAATATTGATGTGAAATCATTATACGGTTGTAGTAGTATTTCATGGACGATGTGTCCCTTGGAGATCCGGGTTAGAATAGATCCTCATTTCCCCTTACTTGTCGAAAGAGGCGACTAAATAGGGCGGTCCTTCGGATGAGACCGCAGAAACCGAGGCCCTGTGTCACGATAAAGATCCCTCCCTGCTCAAAGGCCGTAAGCGCCGAGCATAGGGATAAATTTTGCAGCCATTCACCGGCAATGGTGACGTCTCCTTATGAGTGAAAAATTTTTGAGCGGGACGTTAAACAATATATATAATCAATCACTCAACCATGGACGATGTTAAGAAAAATCAACTACATGTTTATAGCACTAGATGCCAACAACACCATATCCTTAAAAAGGTTCGTTCCTGTGTTTTGTAGTATTGTCTATTTTTGAGAAGTTAATTTTTGATTTTTACATTGAAGTAGAATTAGGAAATTAAAAAGAAAAGTTGGAATCGTAATGTTTGTTACCGAGTCTTTTAAACTTGACCTTTTTGCACTTAAAATTTAATCAAGATTTATTTGTTTAAACTTGACTGTCTGTTGGTGTCAACACAACATAAACAACACAAATCGTATAAAATAGATACATAATCATGTCTTCTAACGATACAGATATTTGAAAAATTTAATGTTAGTAGATTGGAAATAAATAATGACCTTTTTGCACTTGATATACGGAAAAATAATCATATAGAATATGAGAGTTTAAAATAAAATTACGAGTAATGTCAGTTTCTATTTATTTGTTTAAACTTGACTGTCTGTTGGTGTCAACACAACATAAACAACACAAATCAAATAAAATAGATACATAATCATGTCTTCTAACGATACAGATATTTGAAAAATTTAATGTTAGTAGATTGGAAATAAATAATGACCTTTTTGCACTTGATATACAGAAAAATAATCATATAGAATATGAGAGTTTAAAATAAAATTACGAGTAATGTCAGTTTCTATAATTACATTAAATTACAAAGTTTTGTCTTAAACTTTTAAAATGGAATTTTCAAAAAAAAGTGGGGTTATAGATAAAATGTTTACATTAATGACCAAAATACTGAATTTTTATGCAAAATTTCAAGTAAATTAATTAATACTTTATTAAGAATCGGTGTTTTGTTTGGAAAAATATATCAACCAAATAAGTAAATTACAACATTTGACTTAGTTCCAAGTCTCAACTATTTCTATCAAAAATTATAAAACTGAAATACGAATATAAAGGTATAAAAATTGACGATATATTGGATGAAATAGAAACTATAAAATCGTGCAGATTTTGAACTTTTTGATTAAACAATCCTTCCGCCACAAAATGTAATCCCTGCCAAACTCTTTGTAATTGAAATTTGAATGGACACAAAACTTTTCAACTGGAGATAGCTAAGTGTGTAATAATTTTACACTAATGGTATGAGTATTGAACAGTAAATAGTAATTTACAGCATTCTACGCAGTTGTGCTCAAAAGCTGAAAACCTAACGTCCTTTAAGTGTCGGATCCAAAAAGTACATAGAATGCAAAAATTATATAAAGCTAAATGAATAAAATTGACTCCACATCATTATATATATATATATATATATATATATATATATATATATATATAACTATAACTCTAAAAACCGTTTTTTACAAGCCATTCAAAATAAAATTTAAAATTTTCTTGTTTACGAAATATTGCAGATCCCAATAACCATGCGCAAGCCGATGTTTCCCGCCATGTGTACTGTCAGGTGTCAACCTGTTACATGTGGACATCAATCTATGAATAAAGGTTGCGTCAGAAGCTAAAGTTTTCCTTTTGAAACGCACATTGTGCAAACTGTTTCCCCATAACATCCTGTTTAACATCGCTTATACATTTTCTGTGTGGACCCAGGGTTTATGCATTCAAAGCAAAACTCAACTCGTATCCGGTGAAAATTCAATGTATGCACTGTGAATAAATTGTAAAAGCGGCATTACGTAAAACAGACAAAGGAAGTAAACAATGTGAACCAAATCATGAAACAAAGGTGTAGCTAATCGCCAGGTACTCTCAAATGAACCATACCTTGAGCAGAAGGGTGTAAAAGTAAAGATAACGGAAATAAATCAATATCATAATTTCTATAAAGAATACAATTATAAAATTAAGAGTAAATACGGACTCCTGGACACACCAGAGATGGAATCAGTTGCCTAGGAGTAAGCTTCCCCAGTTGATCTGTTACACCCGCCGTGAACATTATAATATATTACCTTGATCAAGTAAACGAAGTAATCTGTAATCGAAAGTACTAAAGACCCAACAACTGGTCTGAGACACGTCAAATAGAATCCGATCTGATGACAGGCTGTACTAATATTTGCAAATTAGATCATTATAACACCATATAATTTGCGAAATGATAACTTTAAACGAGACTGTTGAAACCTCCGCAACATCATCTTATTTGTCAGTTGCCTGTCTCGATTTAAAAAGATCATACACAGAACATGCTTTCATGTATCGAATTAGCTGAAACACATCAACACCATCTGTAAGAATTTTGCTATATAAATAAGTTGACATTGGAGAAGTTGAGAAGTTGAAGTTATCCCGGTTGTCATAAAGTTAAGATGAAATAGACAGAATCACACACACAAACACACACACACACACACACACACACATATATATATATATATATATTTAAGAAACATAACACTCAAATTACATTTCACTGTTAGCGCTTTTGGCTTTAATGCCTCTTCAGATAGTTATGAAATAATATATTTATGATCATATATAATCATTTATTTTATAATTGTCTGAAGAGGCATTAAAGTCGAAAGTGCTAACAGTGAAATGTAATTCGAGTTTTGTGCTTCTTAACTTTTTTTATTGGATATATTTGTTGTATCAAATACTGGAGATATATATATATATATATATATATATATATATATATATACATGAGTTTCTCTTACCATTTATTCCGGAGAAGTGCTCACTAGATGAATTATATACATAACTTCTGAATGTACATACAATAGACGTTATAAAATTATTTAATGAATAGGTGAAGAGGTGAAAACAGGAAAGCATGATTAAGTTCTCATTCAAGAGGAAAGTCTGTCTCTACTTTTACTAAAATTAATTGCCCACTTCAAAAACTAGAATATGATTGACCAGAATGAAAGAACTCCTGGAAGAAAAGTTCCTAAAAACAAATCCAAAAGCATAATACGAACACCAATGAAAATAAAAGACGCAATGCACATTTGGACAGAATATAATAAAAACCATGCGGACAAAGCTCTGTGCTTAACTATATGTTTCGCAATAGATTAATTATTGATCCGGGGAGTTGAGTGCTTAATATAAAGCATATTTAATACCAAATTCAGAGAAAAAACAAACAAAACTGATGCAGACCTTTCATTTGCTTATAAACGACTTGAATGATAATACCAATCCAGAGTCCAGTGATGTTTATTGTTACTCTGAGCACAACTGAATGAACAGTTTTACATTATAGATATCATATGATGACTTTAAACATAAATGAATGTAGAAGGCCGCAATTGTTTTGTGGGAGACTGGGGATACCTATAAATATACCAAAACAACAAGGGGCGAGTGTAAACAAATAGTCCTGATGTAAACGGTCATCGTGTTCTGGACCAATGAATGTGGTACTGCGTTTACCCTAGCGCCACCTGGTTTACATTTATTTCACCGGACTATGACCTCCACCGCTCGTAAAAGGTTAAAGGTGGAATCATCCGTTACAGCCATGACCTCCCTGGATAAATAATCAAAAAGTTTCACCGATTGCCGTATACTAGTATGATTCTAATTATTTTCAATATCAATCATTCGAGAAAAGGCTATATTCTTAAAATAGGTCTGTGCGTCGACGCTGTTTCACCAATTATAAATCAAGTGTTACTCAAGTAGTTTCTTCTGAATATCGGAGATTGTGACGAATACATTTAATGTATCTGATCCACAAAACCCCTTATCTTTTTCAACAATTAATTGTTTTCTAATACAAAACTTGGTAGCAAATGAAAGATAATTAACATACACATTGATTCACTAAAAGATTTTTCAAAATTGACAAGACGTACGAGAAATATTTGTTATAGAGATTAACATTAATCCCTATCAGAAAAATGCATTTTTGACAAATAAAATCAATTAGAATATAATTTCCAAAGAAAGCTCCTGGTGAAAAGGTTACTATTATCATGGTTTTTCAAAATATGCAAAGAAAATTAAAGGTCACCATACAAACTATGAAAATATTTCTGTTTTTAAAGATTTCTAAGGGGCCTCCGTGGCCGAGTGGTTAGAGCATCGGGCTCAAAATCACAAAACCTCTCACCTCTGTCGGCGCGCGTTCGAATCTCGGCCGCGGCGTTATGTGAGCAAGTTTGCCAGTTTACTTGCGGAAGGTCGGTGGTCTCTTCCTAGGTACATTGTATCTGGGTTCTCTCCGCAACAAAAACTGGACGCCACCAGATAACTGAAAAATTGTTGAGTGTGGCGGAAAGCAATAAATAATAAATAATAATAATAATAAAGATTTCTACTAAGGGAGATAACTCTGAAAAAATGATTTACTATAAATTAGATCTGTACATCATCTATTCTCTCAACCATCTTTGTCTTACTAAAAATTAGGCACTTTGTTTCCACAAAATATTTACTTTTTGCGAAAATACATGTTTTTATGTATAGGAAACCTTAATTCATTGTTGTCCATATATACATTTAGGTTTCAATGTCTACTCGGAATTAGAAAGACACCCGATGCTGAAAAGTATAGGAGATATACGGGAAAAGTTCACAAACAGCACGGGAAAAGTATAGGAAAAAATGGGAAAAGTACATTAACGGCACAGGAATAGTAAAGGAGCAATATAAGGGAATATCACAGGAGCAATACAGGAACAGCAAGGACAAAGTACAGGAACAATACAGGAACAACAGAGGAAAAGTACAGGAACTGCACAGGAACAATACAGGTAATGTTCAGGAACAGCACGTGGAAAGTACAGGTACAACACGGGAAAAGTACAGGAACAGCACAGGAAATGTTCAGGAACAGCACGGGGAAGGTGCAGGAACAGCACGGGGAATGTTCAGGAACAGCACGGGGAAGGTGCAGGAACAGCACGGGGAAAATTACAGGAACATCGCGGGAATAGGACAAGAGCAATCAGGGAATAATATAGAAGCAGCAAGGGAAAAGAACAGGAACAATACAGGAACAGCACGGGAAGGGTGCAAGAGCAATACCAAAAAAGTACAGGAGCAAAACGGGAACAGCTCGTGGAAAATATTGGAACAGTACAGGAATATCATAGGAATCGGTTGAACTTTCAGGCGTCTTGTGACGTTATGTAGCAATACACAATAATGAAGATCTTGTGAAGGC
This sequence comes from Ostrea denselamellosa, assembly GCA_024699665.1. Classification (NCBI taxonomy): domain Eukaryota; kingdom Metazoa; phylum Mollusca; class Bivalvia; order Ostreida; family Ostreidae; genus Ostrea; species Ostrea denselamellosa. The sequence goes on from JAMZEH010000064.1 coordinate 10,371,473, forward strand.
ATGACCGATATATATATATATATATATATATATATATATATATATATATATAATCATATCAAACGTGTTTTAAATGATTACATTAAAGCACGGTTGAAGGGCAATTTACTCAATTTATTAAAACAATAAAATATTTGTATTTTACAATAAGGGAGGAAATATGTTGCAAATTAAATTGATTGCCACAGTAACTTGCTAAAATTAAGATACATGTAATAAAATCATTTAAACGTGTTCATATATATTTGAAAATTATTATATCATATCGAGAATCTCCACAATGTTACTTGCTAATGTAGTACATCGATCGATTGCACATTCGATTCGTAAAAAAGAAAATGAGTAAGTCGATCTATGCTACATAGTGGCACCATATGTTCAGAATTTTTTGTGTGCATTAGAGGGAAGGTTTAATGTGAAGTATTTATTGAGCTGTTATGATTATTTTAGTATCATGCACATATGTTAGCTATTTACTTTGCAATTACAAAAATACGCGAGCAAGCAGCATTTATATTTATGCATATTCTGAATATAATTGACCTTATTTATCCCTCAGTATGACTAAATGCATATTGAATATCTAGCACACACACACTGTATGTGATTGTTCCGTTGATCAATCACAAGATGACTACCACTTTTGGAATATTACAAATACATATACCACAGTGCTGGAACTGGAGGAAGTTATGGGGGTTGCCACACCATTCCCCTGTTGGAACATTATTACAAACAATTCTCATTTTGCCATTTGGTGTCTTCAACCCATCAACTCATCTTTTGGAGATGAATAGGTACAAATTTGTGTCGCATCCCACCTCTTTGATAATTTGCTGGATCCGCCCTTTTGCTATATACTGCATTACTATAATTTCCTACCTTCCAAGTAAACTATTCAATTCAGTTTATTTATTGATTCACCAAACATGCTGGTATACTATTATATTACACAATATGAGATATATACTGAGCAAAATAAGTTTAGCAATTGAAATATTTAATATAATGCAAATTAGAGGAATACGTACCGTATAGTTTTTAATAAATTGTGTATGTCTTGCGGCGTGTGGACTGACGTTGTCTTGCTGGAAAATGCTGGCATGTCCTAAATACAGGAAGGGAACATAAGGAACAACGATCTCATTGCAATATCTTTAGGAATTTCTCATTTCTTGTCAAAAGATCTGCTTTACCCTGGTGGTTTATTCCATCCCAAACAATAACACTACCTCCATCAGAGAGGTCATGTTGAATGAATTTCCTTTTAGAATGAAATTTGATTCAGAAATGCCTTGCGTGATTGAAAATTGTCATTTGCGTGCTATTGGGATGCTGGAAGCTGGGGGGACTCAATGGCAGTTTGGAGTTCATATTAACACTGTAAGTGCTTTATAGAGACGATATTGGCAAACTGGCACTCCTCGGGACCGCCCACAATCAGGACGCCCGCACGTCACGCCATGTCGGCAAGATACGTATATACGGACGTCACATTTGCGTAATCAATTTCGTTCGGCTTCTTTGACCACGAGAAGCATCCATGGGCATCGACGGATATGTCCTCGTACAGAAGCGAACAGATTGCGTGAAGCTAACATCCGTCCTGGACGTCCAGTTCTGTTCTTGCGTCACTGTTTTGCGAGGTTAGTGTGGTGTAGGAGGAATCGTCGTTTCAGTAACAGAGACTGGGCGGAAGTTCTGTTTACAAGATTTTATCTTGACAGCAGTGACGGGTCGTGTTCGGACTTACCGTCGTGCTGGAGAACGTTAAATCGACGCCTGTGTTATTCAGCGCCACCAATTCGGCGGAGAGTTATGGTCTGGGGTGGAATTAAAACACATGATAGGGCCCCTTTGGTGATAGTGGGGAGCGATTTAACCGGCGTACGTTACCGTGACGAGAAAGTACGTCAGCACGTCATTCCATTCATTCATTCATTCACAACAACCAGCAAGGACATTGCATGACCACACACCAGCACGAGTTGTTAATGACTATCTAGTAGCAAAGCGTTGATGTGCTACCCTGGTCTGCGATGTCTCAGGATTTAACGCCTATAGAACATGTTGGGGATGAAATTGAACGACGTCTACCTCAAGAGCCAACCCCCCTGCTACGTTGGACGCTTTGCGTCGTTCTTTATTGCGCATACGGCGGAACAATCTCCAGGCATATCTGCATAACCTGATTTCTTCAATGCGTCGTAGTTGTGAAGAATGCATTGGTGCAAATGGCGGTAATACACGCCATTAAACTTGTGGAAAATGTTTTGCACCACACTTACAATCAGTGCCTGTTCGTATCAACAATAATGGACATAATCCGTGATTTGATGTTTGATTTATTGATTGTTTGTTTTATGTCCCGTCGAGAATTTTTCGCTCATACTGAGGCATCAGCAGCTGTAGGTGAAGTACCACAAATTTAGATCTATGCTTAGCGCTCAGGGCCGCCGTAGCAGTTCTTTAACGTGGCAACCCTACCGTGACCTCCGTTTTTAAGGTCATGTCTGAAAGACCCATAGTTCTCACTCCTAAATGCCGAGCGTTTGGCGAAAGAGTAATCACTACCTATTTTTACATCTTAGGTTTGACGCGGTCATGGCGCGAGCAGGGCTCGTACTCACGACCTCCCGGTTACGAAGAGAACGCTCTAACCACTGAGTTACCGCGACTGATTTGATGTTTGAAATGAAAGACAATGTATTATATTAAATAATGATATACATAATACAATATAATGTTTTGTATATGAATCTATGAATGACGTTGTTGAACTACACAGTTTCTTTTTTCCGCTAATATATATTTACATGTACCTGTGAAGACAAATTGTATGTATGCAATTTAGTGTTGCATACAACATTAGTAAAATAAGTATGTATAATTATAGCAATCTACTTTTATTGATCATTTCAAAATAGTCATGTAAAACAAAACCACATAACCTTCTAAATACATTTAATAACAAATCTTTTGAATTATACGTTCTCACATAACAAAAGCATAAAGAAATAGTCTGTGATCTACAGTCTCAAAATTGAACGTTTTCTACTCTTATCCAAATGGAGATATCGGATTCCTTTCCTTGTGTAAAATGTTTGTAAATATATTTTTTCCACACATATCATAAGACCTCCTGATTTTCTGCCTCTGTTTTTAATCTTTTTGGCAATGAGTATAAATGAAGTAGTAAATCCAGAAAGATCGTGTTGTGAATCCTGCATGGTTTCAGAAAAACAAATAACATCATTCTTGTGATACAAAGTAAAAAATTCAACATTATCATCAAATTTCGATTTACTAAAACTTCGTATATTCCAGTATGCAAAGTTCAGCGTGTTGTACTGGATTTCGTAACTTCTCATCCCGTGAGGGCCCGGGTTAGAATAGGTTCTCATTACCCCATTGCTTGTCGTAAGAGGCGACTAAATGGGGCGGTCCTTCGGATGAGACCGCATAAACCGAGGTCACGTGTCACAGCAGGTGTGGCACAATAAAGATCCCTCCCTGCTCAAAGACCCTGGGCGCCAAGCATAGGCCTAAATTTTGCAGCCCTTCACCGGCAATAGTGACGTCTCCATATGAGTGAAAAATCCTCGAGCGGAATGTTAAACAATATATAATCAATCAATCAATTGTAACTTCTCTTGACTGACTAAACTTGTTATTATGCATTCCTGGGTATGTGTTATGTACACAATAGACAACTTTGACCAGTTTAAATAATATCAATATCTAACAATGGGATCGTCTATAAAATTATTTGTAGAAAAATTTAACACTAATTTAACACTAGTACAAACATAAAATACATGTATATGTGTTATGTACACAAGAAATCATAACAGTACATGACGTTGCGTGCATTATTTTTAGAATTTTTTTTCAATAAATTCAGAGTATTAATTGAGTACATCTCTGCACAACTCTGGATATAGGTATCATATATACAATAAAACAGAAGAATTTCACACTAACTTGTGTAAACCCTTTGCACAAAAATACATAACCAGATGACCCTTAGAAATCTTATTATATCTTTATATTATCGCTTACATTAATCTTATATCATCTTTATCGATTATATCAACCTTATATTACAGTGTATGCGAGCGATGCAGACCCATGGAATCATAATATTGTCAGATACTCAAACTTTTTATTACCAAGCTGGTGCAATTATGTACCAATTCGTACATACTTTGAAACAATAACATAAAGGTCACTATGTTTCATACGACTTTTTATGAGTACAGCTCACAGTCATGCATATCGGTACCCGCATCACTCGCAGATGATTGGCAGTTTGGACAGTTTTGTTACATATACGATCATTGCTGCAGCTGCCTAAACTGCGAAACAAAAGAGATTCACGTATCTATTACTGAAATTGTCATTAGTCATATTGACCACATCGGTCTTAAAACGAGATTCAAATCAGAATAAGATCGAACCTGGACTTTGACTTTCTATCTGAGTTTATGTTGGAAATTAACTCGGCTTAATTAAACACATAGCAAGTCGTCAAGACTTGTCACTCTTAAAGTCTTGTGCAATAATCTTATGTACTTGGGTTACAATATGTGTTACAAATACAATAAAAAACCTCAGCAATACACGAGCTTATGAATATGAAAAAGTGATGATAACGAACAGTGATCAATCTGATAACCCCTATCAGGGCAAACATTGACCCATGGACATACCAGAGGTGGGATCCCCTGTATGATATACATGTACTGTAGTAGTATTATAAGAAAAAAAACCCAGAATTTTACACTAGCTGTACATGTGACTTAGATACAATAGAAATCTTGCACAATGTACGAGGTTATGTAAGTAATTTACATGTATCCCGGTAGTAGCATTCTTAGAAGAAGAAGACGCAAGGATTTTATACTAACTGTGCAAGCCTTACACAAACATGGATATACATCTATGTTTGTATGTGTATGTACACATAGAAATTTTACTCATTTAAACATAATATCGTAATGTTCAACATATTATTTGCATACATCTACGTAGCATATAATGACTATATTTTCACTCCAATTGTGCAAGTCTCGGCACAAGTTCACGGAATTCTTTGTGCTGTCTTTGGATGTCTCTGATAAATTCTTACGAGTAGGAATTCCATTCCAGTATATTTCCAGTTCTACAGGTTATCAAGTCTGTGAGTGATCTATTGTGCATTACCTGATGGTACTTGGTATATGGTTTCAGTCCTATTTCATGATTAAGATGAGTTTGAGAGCGAGGACAAGTGCGGCTTTCCCCGTTTGGTTAAAGTGTATTTTATCACGAGCGTGAAGGCCAGGACTCCCTTGATGGATGGTGTTAGATTTTATAATACATAACATTTTTTAATTTCTTGGTCAGTTCTTTGTTGTAGTTATGTAATTTCTGGATAAAATCGATGTCACGTACTCTTTGAAAGGCTTGGAATAAATAAACACCAACATCAGTTGGAATTTGATCAAACATTTCGTTCACCTTATCTATGACAGCTGATATAGATTTGTCTGTCAAATCATTACATCCGACTCCAATATTCTCTCTGCTACATATCCGTGGCAGTGATGGCTATTGCCCGAAAACAACAGATTACCATCATCATAAAGTGAATCTAATATTAGATTGCCACAATGTAAATATCGAAAGATATCGCATGAATTCGCCATACTTCAGAATTTGCAGTTTAAGTTGCAGGTATTTTTAAAAGATAAAACAACTGAACGGTATGGTGAATGTTTCTGTTTTATTCATTAATGAAATTCTTGTCTGTTTACAAAATAAATTCTCTGTAAATATTCCTATGCGTTTTATTTATTTTGTTTCCGTTATGATGTCAAGACAGATGAAGGTACCTAATACAAATGACTGAAATACTTTTGAAGCTATGATTGTATTCATACGCAAAAAAAGTCTGATCACGTGATTGACTTCATGTTATGAAAAATTAAATGTCAATTTTATTAGTAGTGTCATATATGGCAAAAAATTGGCAAATGTAAATATTATGATTTGGACTGGTCATCTTTGGTTGTATTTGTATTGCTTTGGGGATTTCTATTCCTCTAGTAAGTGATGAAATCTGTTTTGGGTTCGTACTGTTACATGTACTAGTATTTCAAAACTTCCTTCTGTATTGTTTACTGTGTTTAATATCCTGGCATTCCTTCAGATGTTTCATTCTGAACCGTATGAGGAGGTCAGCGTTTTTCATTAAACAAAGAAGTATTCTCAATTTGCAAACAGTGTAGTTCACCTGTGGTTCTTTTAATCTCATACCTCAGAAGGATATTTTTTAACTTGACCTTTAATTCGTTCTTTATTGATTGGTTTTCAGTTTGCAATTCTTTCACGTGCATAAATTCTGTAATATTTCCCTCAGATTTGTGTTTTCCACCGGTAGATTAGCTAGTGTTTGAACTTGGGTGTCTAGGGAATTCACAGTCACATACACTTCATCAAGCTTCCCTTAAAATTTTGAAACCATTGAGTACAGAGTTGATTCAATATGTTTAAGAGATGTAGTGTAGGACGGACCTATGAGTGTGTTGAATACTTCATTTGGAGATTCGGGTGCTACAAGCCTCGGTGCAATCTTTCTCTTTGGGTTTATAGGTGTTGAGGGTACTGGGAAAAGTGTTTCATTTGGGAAAGATGTCTGTGGTATTATGACAGTTTGATGATGGTCACCTGTTGAAGGACTAAGAGATTCATCTATACTTTTCTTTCGAAATAAAGGACACCACAGTCTTCCACATCTACTTCGTTCTTAGATATTTTATTGAACACAAGTGTCAATGGCAAACTAACAACTTCATCTTCTCCTTCGTCTACTTATGTGGCAATATTCCATTATCACCTGCATATGGTGTTTATGTCCCTCAACTCATTTGTTATGCCAAAGCTTGTTCTGCGTATGATAAATTTTTCACCTCGGCAGGCTACTGACAAATAATGTTATAGGGGTTTCGACAGTCTCGTTTAAATCAGCAATTAGCAAATTATATGGTCGTTATCGCGATTTAATTTACCAATACTACCTGTCATTGGGTTAAATGCTGTCTGACATGTTTTATATCAATTATTATGACTACGGATTAATCCCGTGTACCTGATCAAGACACAGGACTTACGGCGGGTGTGACCAGTTGACAAGGGATGCTTACTCCTCCAATGCACCTGATCACAAAATTGGTATGTTCAGGCGTCTGTGCTCGTCTTATCCTTAAATTTATATTTTCTATAGGAGTTATGAGATTGATCACTGTTAGTATCTTAATTGTTCCATCCACATGATTAGCCAAATCGTTTCAACCTTCAAGATGAATTCCCACATGCATCAATACCGAATGTTTACTTGGGATAATATCAATTAAGAAAAAAATGTCAATTTAATTTATTTGTTAGACAAATAATGGTTTATTAAATTCGTTTAAAGCCATCAACAATCAAAAATCCTAACTTTTAGGGATTTTTAACAGGCATTGCTTTACAAGATAAAAAATATTATAAATAGTATAACGAGCAATTAAACAAATCAACTAATACATCAGAACAATTTTTGTGTACACCAGCGCATGGTTCCTATTTTCACTTATTTCCACTTGGCACCTCGTCCTCTTTGAAAGCCACGGTAGCAATTATATCGATTTCGCGAACTGCTGGGAGGCCGAGTATCAGGTACGTACGTATCTGCATTTTAAGTGTAGAATGAATCGCATTACGGGGAAGTGACAGCACGCTTATATAGACCCATTTAATTCAAATGCCATCAATCGTCTGCAAGTAAGGATAGGTTAGGTCCACCATCATTGGTATTAAACATATTATGATGATCAATGAAGGATAAATTTTCATCCTTCTCCAGTAGAAGTTTCTGTTTCACCATAGTATTGACAAGCTGACTTATAATTTGGTGTCCATCATTTCCTAAGGTAGAAAGTGAAATTATCATTTTAATTGTTGGCCATTATTCATCATTTTAATTGTTGGTCATTATTTATCATCTTAATTGTTGGTCATTTTCTCCCGATTTTTATAATGAGCTTCCGTAATTCTGTGATACATTCTGCAGGATCATCGTTTTTGATGTTGTTCGTACGAATGTGTAGAAGTACTGCATCATAAGTTGAATCAAATATACAACCCTCTAAAAAGCTTGTTTTATTCTCAGTTGTGTAAACAATAGAATTTGCAGTGATCAAAGCAGAAGTAATTACTTTTTTCAGTAACATCTTTAATGTTGGAAGCCCCCACGGGTAAAACCGTTGGAGTTATTGGTGTAGTAGCTGTGAACCACCACCCACTATTTCATACTCACATGCAGCAGCAGACTCGGCCAGAATATCACTCTCCAAATTGATCAGTTTATTTTGCACTTCTGAAAATTTATTTTTTAGCCCTCTTTTGGTCATCCTCAACCTCCATTTCGTTTTGCTTTGATAATTTGTTAGACAAGTATTCCAGTTAGGAATCGGCACGTGATAACTGGCTTCACGCATCTGATAACATTTGTTTTCGTTGTTTAGATGACTCTTCATGCTGTCTATACAATTTTCTTTTTCTTGCTGTAGCTGTGACTTCATTGCTGTATTCTCTCATTGTAACGAATCCGAATGCTTCAGAAGAAATAATTTCAGTTACAGATGACGTGTGGTTCTGAAAGCTGATTTCAAGTTTTCCAATGCTGTCAATTAAGGAGCTTTGAAACACTTTCAAATGTTTCATAATTACTGATTTATCAATGACTCTTTCAGTAGATGGGGGGAGGGGGGGGGGGCTTGAAAGTTTTTAACCAGAGTTTTCTCTTCACCACGTTCAGTCATCGAAATCAGATCCAAAAGGATCAGGAAATAGCATAGTGCAAATGTACAATAATAATTTCCCTGGACCCTAATGGCCCCAGTGGATATGAAAATTGTTACATTATATAACAAACAGTTTTGTTTCATATCGTGTAGCTCAATCATGATGGAGTAATTGGAGCCCCCATCACTGGGGTCTTCCCACGTTTTTGGGTTATCAGACCGCTCCACTTCGACTCCGTCAATTTTACTCAAATTGTTGTAATAAAAATGTTGCAGGCTTTTATCCAATAAAACAGTCTATCTTTTGAAATACGAAAACGTACCACTTTGACTGACTCCTCGTGTAAATTCTTGTCAATTTTTTCATAACAGCTATTTTTGGCCTTCCCACTCCTTGCTCAAAATTGTGCTGGTAAAAACTACCTAAGATACTCATTTCCAAATTTCCTGTTCGCAGATCAATGTAATAATTAGCGCACACGCCATATCTGCTTTATACAGTATGTAATATAAAATAATCACAGGGTTCCATGCGTGCACGCTGCGAATGAAGCAGCCTTTTTTAAAATTAAAAATAAACCATCCACAGACTTGGAAGTCGACGTATTCTATCCTTTGTAATAACATATCCCGATCAGCCCTACTCCAAAGTTCACAACTGACATAGCGACTATGCTGATTCTAACTATGCACAGGAGTGGCTAAAGATTTTTATACCATTGAATACATTTTAATCACTTGCCTAGTTAGCTCTGATCTGATCTGAACCCCTGATGCTGGCGTTTCACAATTTTGATACACCATGTGTATCACCGACACCGGATATTGCTACCAATCGAAGCGAGGAAGTTTGAAATAAAGACATACCAAGATGATAATACCTTCTTTGTAAATCACTTTTTATGCATTTTCGTATGCTACATACCTGTTGGATTGTTTCAACGATGTTCAGCCTTTCAAATAAGGTGCATTTCGTTTTTGTACTATATAATTAACCCCTGGTACCTGTAAAACATAGGGGCCATCCTCTGTTTTTGACACAAAATCATTACATGTAGCCCTATCATGGTTTCTGGGACCCTGACCCACAGATCACGAGTATCTCATGCTATGTTCATTCTAAATACAATCAACGTGCATGTTAAATATCAGTAATAATTAGTTCTAAAAGATGCATTACATGTTCTTAACATGACCTATTTAGCCCCACCTAATGGGGAAAAATATTTTCAAATATTCTTTTTAAGAACAGCAAGGCCTTGGCTAGACATATTGATATGCAAACATCTCCATAAAGTACAGATTCAGTTCAATTAGTGGTCTCGGGTGTAGGGCGGGACCACAATACAGGATCAGTTTGCCGGTGAAAGGCTGCAAAATTTAGGCCTATGCTCGGCGTTTATGGTCTTTGAGCAGGGAGGGATCTTTATCGTGCCACACCTGCTGTGACACGGGGCCTCGATTTTTGCGGTCTCATCCGAGTTAATTAGGTCTAACAGAAAACAAATACTTATTAAGTTATATCTTTTATTCTGGTAAAAATTTTAAACACATATTTTATTCCATTTTCTTCTTGAACATCTGATACACTGCAAAAAGCATGATTCGCAAACATTAACAAAAATACGATAATTGGTGCATAATTCAAAATCAAAACATAGATAGCATAATTATAAATAAAATCATAATGGATTTTTTAAAAATAAAAATCACAGTTATTAGTTAATATCACAGCGGATGTACATGTGACGTAGTAGTCACTACTTAGATATCCATGCAAGTAGGCGGACACGTTTTCTCCAACGGGTCACTTTTACGGTCTTTCGGCCGTTTTCCGTATATAGGATAGGTAATTTTTTTATTACTTCATATTGGCTAAATCCTGGTGGTTCTACTAGGTGGCCGATTTTTTTTATACTTCAATGGTATCGTATTTACGACCTCGGGTAGAGCACTGAGCGGTACTCATTTTAACTTGATGGCAATTTCCCAATTGGACTTAGCTAACCTGGACAAGAGACATTATGTTGATGAAAACGTGAAGATAACGAACAGTGATCAATGTCATAAATTCTACAAGGAATTATATTTTGGTTCTTGGGAAACAGGCCAGTCATTATAATACAGCCCGCGTAAACGCCAAGGTACAGCATAATGATGACTTGTGAAGTTATCAAGCTACTGTTTACTATGGATGCAGTGATTCGTATCATCCTACATTCAGATTTCCTGGCAGCTCGCGGTAGCTCAGTGGTAGAGCGTTCGCTTCGTAACCAGGAGGTCGTGAGTTCGAACCACGCTTGTGCCATGGCCGCGTCAAACCTAAGACGTTAACATATGTAGTGAAACGCTCGGCATTTAGAAGCGAGAATCACGGGTCCTTCGGATATGACCTTAAAAACGGAGGTCTCTTGTCGCAGCAGGCGTTGGCAGGTTAAAGAACCCTCTCTGCAACGACCCCGAGCGCTAAGCATAGGTCTAAAATCGTGGTGCTTCAACTACAACTAGTGATATCTCTATATGAGTGGAAAATTTTCTACCCGACGCAAAACAAACAATCAATCAATCAGATTTTCCTCTGTAGAGTCTTTTATGCCTGCCCAAAACTTAACATGACCTAAATTCAGGAGGACATTAATCATTGACTGATTAACTGTACATTGTTTTACGTCCAGCTCTCGAGTTTTTCACTCATAGGGAGACGTCACCATTGCCGGTGAAGGGCTGCAAAATTTAGGCCTATGTTCGGCGCTTACAGCCTTTGAGCAGGGAGCTGTGACATGGGGCCTTGGTTTTTGCGGTCTCGTCCGAAGGACCGCCCTATTATTCCTCCTCTTACGACAAGCAAGCAGTACTGAGGACCTATTACAGAGGGTAAACGTCTTTTAAGTTTTTATAGATTTGTGTTTATGTTACCCCACCTTGTTTGCTCAAATTTGTCGTCATCAAACTGTGGAAAAAACGTATCCGACGGAAAATCCTCCATTATCTCTGTCAAGTATATCCTTCTACACATAGGATGTTGAAGCGCCTCCTGCACATTAATATATACATTCTAAAATGGTTTATGAATAATAAGCTTTAGCTCTTTTTTAATGTATATCCTTACATAAGCACATATGCTTACGTCACAGAGAAGTACTTTGTATAAAAGTTATTCAAAATATAAAAACCTATATACATTTTATTTTATAAAATATAGATTCTCAGCACAAGCAAATACTACCTCTGTTACAGGAAATGAAATGGTACTCAATTACCAACCTCATACACCTTTTGGCCTCCCATTACCCAGACATTCTCGAAGTGTTCTCGGTTTTCCGTACTAAAGCTGAACTTCATTGCTTCTTCAAACGAGCTTACTATTCTATGAACATTTGGATCTTTCTGCAGTGTTTCCCTTCAACATGCAAAAATTAGTACGCTTTTTTTTGGGGGGGGGGGGGATGATTGTATTTTCTTTTGATACAATTATCTATGACATTTCTCATTTTTAAATTTAATGAGTTTCTAGATAAAATATATACATTTCCAATGTTTTTGCCTTTTAAATCTCTACAAATTTAATGACAGCCATTTCCTCATGAATGTGTTGCAGGTGTGAACAACATGCGTATGAATCTTGATAAATATAGTATGTCTATTTCAACGGCTGAGAATTTTTATACAACTGAAAGTAGAATTTAGACATTAGAAATAAATTTCACTTTTGAAAAAATTACAGGAAGGTATGAACGACATTGTTTCAAGCAGACATACAATTCATGAAGTGCTAATATGAAAAGGCTAAGATAACTAACAGTGTTCAATCTCGTTATTCCTATAGAAAATACAGATCAGAGAGATGGGCAAGCACGGACCACTGGATATACCCGAGGTGGGATCAGGTGACTAGGAAGAGTAAGAATCCCTGTCGAGCACTCACGCCCGCCGTGAACCCTACATCTCGATCAGGTAAACGAAGCAATCCACAGTCAGAATCAGAGTGCCAAGAGCGGCCTAACAATTGGTATGAAACACGTAAGACAGTATTTGACCTAATGGAAAGTTGTACTGGCAAACTAGATAATTATAACGACCATAAAATATAATATATTATGAGTAGACAATCAGACAGAAATGAAAGTAGAATGTAAATATCAATGCGCGTCATGAACTACAAGTATGCCGGTGTGAAGCATTGCACTTTCACCCTCATGTATTTTCAAAACTGTAATTTATTTCTTAAATGAATCTCACACAATATCATACCGGTATAACTTACCGGTAAGTTAGTTTCAGTGAAAAGACATGAATTCAAAAAAGAAACGGGGGGGGGGGGGGGGGGGGGGGCTAGATACAGAACCAAAACAGGAAAAAAAATCATAGGAAATATATACTGATAGTGTTTTTACTGTAAGGTATTTATCGTGTAACAAGGCAATGGAGCATATTCTTATATTATCTAGGACATGCGTGTTATGACAGAAAGGCTTAATGGTAGCAGCCACTAATTCTAATTGTGTAAGACCCACTAATGATAAATGTTGCATTAACGAATGCATTTGTGTTCGTTAATGTGATAATTTTATCACTGATGATGATCATCATAACCATTAATGATAAATCGTTCGTATTGCTACTGAAAAGCTACATTATAAGAGGACAGACAAAGTGCTCATAAGTGATAAACATTTTAACTGGAGATTATGCACAATCATCCACTGTTGATAAAAAGAAGATACATTTTCATCATTAATAAACGATACTTCTGTCCTCCTATGATTATTATTATCATTATTATTTTACTATTATAAAGGACGATTAACGCGCTTTATGAAATGTGCCGCCTTGAAGCGTCGCAGTTCATACCTTCATGTATTTTCAAAATGTTTATTCCTTAACAAGAAAAAAAGTTTGTTGCAATTGGTCACAGTGCATTAAAACAGTCATGCAGTTGCTTCTAGGGATTCAAATTCAATATTTTGCGAGCGAGATAAGTAGAAGCTCATGCTTTTGGTGAAAAAAAAACACCAAATAATCCAGAAAGGGAAAAGAATACAGCAATATACCTTCTGCTCAGTTCATGTTGTACATAGTTTCCGTGTCTTTCTGTGATGAATGAGACCATCCTCATTGGTCGGTTAAATTTAATGCATTGCGTCTATTATTAGTGGACGACACTACATATTTTTCACTCGCATTGTTTCCATTAATGAGTGATTCTTCCGTCCTATAGTTATAACGCTTTTCATTAGCACATGATTTATCATTAATGGTTATGATGGTGCTTCATTAATGATGTAATTTTTCATTCGCCAACACAAATGCATTCACTTTAGTGGATTTTATATCAGTTGTGGTTACTACAAGACCTACATGAATGTATTACCCAGCATTTCTGGTCAGTATAATATTGAACACATTTTTTCGTATTCTCTGTTCATTTCCCGCGCCTTCCCAACTTTTTCTTCCATGAATGTTTATGCATTTTCTTTCTGTAAGTAAAGAAGACGATCGTAGACCGCAAAACCGAACAATTCATGTGTATGTCTTGTAATAAATTACCCAAGATTCATTAAAAAATCAATGATCACTTCTCTACTAGTAACAAGATTCATTACAGAATCACTGAACACTTCTCTATTTGTAACAAGATTCATTACAAAATCAATGATTACTTCTCTATTGGTAACAAGATCCATCACAGGATCACTGACCACTTCTCTATTAGTAACAAGATGCATTATAGAATCACTTATCACTGATATGTTAATAACAAATTACATTACACAATCAAATATCACTAGTATGTTAATTACAAGATTCATTACAGAATCACATATCAATAATGTGTCAGCAACAAGATTCATTATTGAATCACTAATGTGTTAGTGACAGGATTCATTAGTGATTCACTGATGTGTTAGTGATAGGATTCATTAGTGATTCACTGATGTGTTAGTGACAGGATTCATTAGTGATTCACTGATGTGTTAGTGACAGGATTCATTAGTGAATCACTAATGTGTTAGTGACAGGATTCATTAGTGATTCACTGATGTGTTATATGAAAAAAGTGAAAATACATATATAAAATATTAATAACAATACATATATAAAATATCAATAACAATACATATATAAAATAACAATAGCAATACATATATAAAATATCAATAACAATACATATATAAAATAACAATAACAATACATATATAAAATATCAATAACAATACATATATAAAATAACAATAGCAATACATATATAAAATATCAATAACAATACATATATAAAATATCAATAACAATACATATATAAAATAACAATAGCAATACATATATAAAATAACAATAACAATACATATATAAAATAACAATAGCAATACATATATAAAATATACTACTCAAAGTTTGATAAGGATCATATACTCTGCAAAAAAAGAAACGCATAGCCCTTTTGAAATTTTAAAAATGCAAATTATGTATTTTACCAGGTAAACTGAAATGGTCAATTGAGTAATTGATTTTTTACAGGTAAGTATGAAACTTTAAAGGTCTGTTCATTTGATTTGGCTCTCTGCCAAATTAGCTCGGCGACTCTCTAAAATTGCACATCACCTCTATCGCCATGGAATTTGGCTTACGTTTTTCACGAGAACTTTGTGCTTAATTCAACCACTACATTAAAGCGTATAAAAGGACGAAGTTTGAAGCTTGAATTCATCATAACGTTAAAATGCTGCCATGCCAAGGTTGGACCCTGCTACTCGAAATATCGTCATTGGCCGTCTCCAGGCCGGAGTATCCCAAAGTGAGATTGCACGAACTGAAAACGTAAATCAGAGCACAATTTCTCGGCTGTGGAACAGATTCCAGCAGACTGGCTCTACTAATGACCGACCGAGGAGTGGGCGACCTCGCATTACGACTCCTGGACAAGATCGCTACATCCGGGTCTTTCATCTACGGAATCGAACCGTTGCTGCAACAGCTACTGCAGTCGGAATACCTGGATTGAGAAGAATCAGCTCGCAGACAGTCCGCAACCGACTTCGACAATATGGCATTAGACCCAGAAGACCGTATTTTGGAGCAGTTTTGACACCGTTACACAGACGAGAAAGAGTCCGATGGTGCAACAGATTGAGGGGCTGGACATTCCGCAACTGGCGTAGAATCTGGTTCAGCGATGAGTCCCGTTTTCTGCTACAGAAACGTGATGGAAGAATCCGTGTATACCGGCGCAGGAATGAACGTTTCTCTTCCTCGTGTGTCCAAGAAGTGGATAGCTTTGGTGGAGGTAGCGTCATGATGTGGGCGGCGATCTCTAATGACCGTAAAACAGAACTGGTACATGTCCCGGGCAATTTAACGGCTCAAAGGTACAGAGACGAAATTCTCCAACCTCACCTTATGCGCGTAATTGACCGACAGAGGGAGTTATTCCAACATGACAATGCTAGGCCTCACACAGCCCGCTTAACAATTTACTACCTTCAGCAGAACAACATTAATGTGCTACCATGGCCTTCCAAATCACCGGATTTGAATCCGATTGAACACTTATGGGACCAAATGGATAAACGTGTGCGCCTGCGCGAACCTCCGCCTCAGACCCTCGATCAGCTCCGTCAAATGTTACAATAGGAATGGCGAACAATTCCACGCAATAACGTAAGAACATTGATTGACTCTATGCCAAGGAGATGCAGAACTGTGGTGGCAGCTCGAGGTGGCCATACACGGTACTAACTTAAACGTGACAGGAAGTGTTCTTAACTGTGATGATCTGACTTTTTTTTCACCAATATCTAAGGTTTGGACTGTAATTTTTTTCAATTGAAACAATTCTAGTGAATATCTACATTTTTTATTGTAAAATCATAATCCAAAATACATCTACTAAAATCTTAAAAAATCCATTATGCGTTTCTTTTTTTGCAGAGTATATTTTTCTGCACTTGTAAAACTTTCAACAAAGGTGAATGACAACCAACACAGAGTGATTTATGTTCAGAAATGTTTACTTCAAGAAATTGTGAGAGAAAAATTTGGCAAACATGACATTTCATCGCATACTCCTAAGGTAAAGGGAGAGTACCCTGAAAAGCATGGTAATTTCATAATCACGGAATTGTTTAAACCCTGCACATTCCATTTCACACTGCACAAACAAGTGTCAATAGCGGGTATGGCCTCCGTTAGCTCCAATGACAGCTTGGCAACGTCGTCTCATGCTTCCAACGAGGTTTTGAATGGACGCATGAGAGATATTGTTCCATTCTTGGATCAGAACATTTTCAAGTTCCTGGAGGGTGGCTGGTTGTACAGGACGACGTGAAATCGCTACCTGAAGCATATTCCAGACATGCTTGATAGGGTTGAGGTCTGGAGAACGAGCTGGCCAGTCCATACGAACAACTGTCTCACGTTCCAGGTACTCGTCCACCACCCTAGCACGATGTGGACGTGCATTATCGTCCATGAGGATGAAGTCAGGATCAACAGCACCAGCATATGGTCTCACGTACACATCCATGACTTCATCCCTGTAGCGCACTCCGGTCATGGTGCCTCGCCTTAGGACATGGAGATCAGTTTGTCCAGCTCGACTGATTCCTCCCCAAATCATCAACGACCCACCACCATATCTGTCATGTTCAGCAACATTAGCGTCCTGATATCGTTCTCCTGCCCTTCTCCACACTCGTGCACGACGATCTGTGAAGTCAACACAAAACCTCGACTCGTCTGTGAAAAGTACAGGGGCCCAATCAGCAACCCTCCAATTCACATGAGCCCTGGCCCAATTCAAACGATCTTGCCTGTATCGCTTAGTAAGAGGGGTGTGAATACAGGCTCTCCGGGAACGAAGACCACCTTCATGAAGACGATTACGCACAGTTTCCGTGGAAATGTTAACTCCAGTTGCATTCAGAAGATCATACTAAGCGCAGTCGCCGTTGCAAACCGATGACGTCGTGCTGAAATCAAGAGAAAACGGTCATCTTGCTGCGTGGTGGACCTTTCTCTGCCGCCTCCATGTCGATGAGAAGCTGAACCATGAGCTTGATACCGGTTCCAAGCTCTGCAAACAACGCTCTGACTGATACCCAATAGCTCTGCAACGTGACGTTGTCTTGCACCATTTTCGAGCATTCCTATGCATCTGGCCAATTCTTCAATAGTCAAACGACGTCTTTGACGTTGTGGAGGCATTTTCATAGAGTAACAGTGACTTAAACGAGGTCAGATATAAAGAAAATGGCCAAATTCAAATCAACGACAAGCACTCAGAAATGTGAATAATGTGGGTACCATGCTTCACGTGCTACTCATGATCACTGCAGCATGCATTTCCCTACCTAACCTGTGTTTTGAGGCTCAAGAGGGGTCAGTCCAACACTATGATGAAATTTGCGTGTCTTATCAAATTCATATATTGATTTTATAATGTAAGAACTATATGATCCTTATCAAACTTTGAGTAGTATATATTAATAGCAATAAACTTATAAAATATCAATAGTGGTACATGTACATACAGATGATATCAGTAGTGATACATATAGAAAATAAATGTAAAATACCAATAACGATACATATATCAAATACCAAAAGTGGTGAATTTACATATATAAAATATCAATAGTGTTACATGTTTAAATTACCTACATAAAATATTAATAGTAATACGTGTATTGAATAAGCCTTATGCCGTCAAATGTTTGACTGTAGCGGATGAAATCACGAATGCTGTACATTTCATTTCTTTCCACTTACTGTTTGGCGGTTTTATCAATGCTATTCTCAAGATTACAATTTAACAGATATTTCTGTATCTCAGGCACACCATTAGTAACATTACTGTGACCAGAGACTTATTTGTCATCATGTGTCATTATGGTTCGAATGAATTTTTTTTTCTTACTTGTACTTAATTCTACTGCTAACTAAAAAAGTTGAATGGAACTAGACCATTCAAGGTCAAATTGAACATTATCCATAGACTTTATCGTTTAGATACTTAACAAACCTAATGAAAATAAATTTCTGGGTCATAAATCGTAATTTTCAAACAATAAACTATTTTATTTTGGCATCAAAATATCTACCTGCGCTGTAAACAATCTATTTACACACAAGATGCTCTCCTTTGGAAATCTGACGTCATTAGGGACACGTGGACGAAGGAAAAGCGCGCAGAGTTTGTTTATCTATGAAAATGGTGCAGTGTGTTGTTTTAAATTGCCCAAGAAATCGGGTCAGGGATTAAATATGTATTTATTTTTAAAGGACCCGGTCAAATACATAGAATATAGATTTACTTATAAATGATGTATGTTATATACAGAATAGTAATTTGCACGCTTGTGTAATTTCAAATCCTCGTTTACCTGTTTATAAATCGCCGAACTTGAGGAGAATCGACAGTCACATCTCCTTTTTGTGACATCATCAGAAACAATCGATGCAAAGTATGGAATCATATTGCTGCCATGTGCTCCGTCGTAATATCGTCGCGATGGTACGTACGATGATAAGATGGCGCGGTGGTAATAGTACGATGCTACCATTGCCATTCCGTCATGTACCACTGCCTTCCTTGACAGGTGTGTTTATGCATGTGCGAATGACTGAATGCACATGTGTTTATGGGAGGAAGTCTGATAGAAAAATGGCTCAAAATTCGCGCCGAAGGTACGATGGAGCACGTGGCAGCAATAGGATTCCATAGCAAAGCAACGGAGATGGATTGTTTGGTTATCCCGTCGAGAGTGTTTTCCCTCATACTGGGACGTCACCAGCAGCACGTGAAGCACCCCAAATTTAGCAGACCTACGCATAGCGCTTTGGGCCGTAGAAGTGACGGTTCTTTAAACGGAATGATTCAAGACTTCCCCCAAAATTTTATAAAGATGTCTCATTTACCTCTCTGCTTTTAATGATCAAAATCTACTGTTTAATGCGTTTAAAAGGATTTTTAAATAATTAAGGTTAATAAATGCAAGAAGCTCGTTGGTATGTTTACAAAGTTTTGAATATGTATCCGTTATGATATATATATATATATATATATATATATATATATATATATATATATAATATTTCATGTATTCTTTACGTAAAATCTACCATTGTCTGTGCAAAATTAGGATATTTTAAATTACATATATCAACATTTCACAAGTTTTTTGCTAAACATAAACGCAACACAAAGTTAAAGTTAAAATGTTACCCTTATCCTTGTGTTAAAAAGTCCAAATTCTGAATGAGTTATATTTTTAATGTCCCTTTAACATACCAACTCCTACCGCGACACCAAAATACTCGTGATTCTCACTTCTAAATGCCGAGCATTTGGCAAAGGTGCAATATATCACAACCTATATTTTCGTCCTTGGTTTGACGCGGCCATATGGCACGAGCGTAGCTCGATCTGACGACCTTCCGATTGCGAAGTGATCGCTCTACCACTGAGCTTCCGCGACTGGTTCCCGTGTCGCCGAAGGTGTTGGCGCGACAAAGAACTCCCACTATTACAGCTCTGAACGCAATGCACGCATCATTAACTGTGACACTTCACCTAACGCTGGCGACGTCTCTATGAGGGCAAATGGGATGCAAACAACAAAATTAAAACATTCATAGAGAAACGTGATTACAGTGATCAGCCCTCAAAACCCGGGTACCATTTAGTCACTACCAAAAAAAAAAATAGAAAGAAAAGAAAAAGAAAGAAAAAAAGACTTATTCCGACCTCAGACAATGTTAAATAGTTTCTCCTAAACATATGTATTATTTACTCACTCTATTTGTTTACGCAACAGTTAAATATGATGAACCTCATTATGATTGACCTAGACGCAATACAAACATTCTCTTATCGATCGTACAGAGCTTAAAAGATAATATCGTCCCCATCAACAATTCACTTCAAGTACTGCATGATTTTTTTTTATCGGACGTTTTTCAGGAGAGGGCTAAAATTCCGTAAGATCTCCGCTATGGAGCAATTTTTTTTTTATTGCGGCTGACTTCGATCTTGAAAGACCGTTTTTAAGTTAGACTTCCTTCGGATAAAATGATGTTTTTATTCATGATGAACAAACTAAATCTTTATAAAACAACACCAGGTAAAATACACCAGGATGTTTATCAGTCGTCTTTTTCAGCAGCCATGAAGGTCTTGCGTGATTCTAAGTGACGAACACTTGGAGTTTAGATTGGCTTGATAAAGTAACTATCAGTGTAGATAAGCGGGCTTACCTCATTCTATCACTAAAACATCATTTAAAAAGCGTTTATGGTGGAATTTTCATATTTACCGCATTATTTATATTTAAAATAGGGAATTCCTATATTCAGTTCAATATCCCCTCCTAAATTCTCATTGGCTGTCCCAAATTAAAATTGATCAAGGTCAGTAAACATAGCGGATAAATTCAAGATGTTAAAATATATGAAAATTAACCGATATATGGACCGTGCTTGGTGTTTTTGGATTAATTTATGTCCTGCACAACTACACTTTTCAGTTCAGGTAACTGCCAATGTTAATATCAGTTATTTATGATTTGAGCCAAATTCGTTGCGGGAGTAAATCACTACCGCACTTGCACCGTTACGGAGATTCAATGGAATTGTAGCTCCCCCCCCCCCCCCCCCCCCCCCCCAAAGAGAGGGCTTCATTATTGCAGCTATTTAATATCCCACTCGAGAATTTTTCACTCACCATTGTCGGTGAAGGGCTGCAAAATTTATACATATGCTCGGCGCTTACGGCCTTTGTAAGAGGAGGGGGACATGTGATATGAACAGTCCTATGTACACAGTACATAACGAACGTATCAGACGAGTTTCTGTTTTCTCCTTTCTTGAGGAGTTTTAAACACCTAACTCCATTTTCACTATCTTATTTATTTCCCGCGACCCTTCATGTGAAGAAGCTATAAACCCCAAAATCTAAGCATGCTTTTAGGCAAATATGTTTGAAATTGGACAATGTTTCTGGAGAAGCAGTCGAAAATATGAACAGTTCAAGAACATCAGAAGGACGACATACCAATTTTAATCACAAAAGCTTGCTTGAGCTTTCGGTTCAAAGAAACTAAATTCAAGCAAAATTGCCGTAAAAATATTACCTGGTGAGGTTACTCGTGACGTCAAATCCATAAAATACTTGTAGTCTCCTCTGAAAGAAAAAAAATGATGAAAGCTGTCCGATCTCATTTTCATCTGAAATTTGTCATGTATGAAAAGGTGATTGATTGATTGTTTGTTGTTATTGTTTTCCGCCACAGTCAACAGTTTTTCAGTTATTTGGGGGTGTTCAGTTTTTTATTGGTGGACGAGAGAACCCAGATACAGTGTACCTGGGAAGAGAACAACGACATTCCGAAATTAAAGTGGCAAATTTTACCACATACATCGGCGCGATCGAGAATCAAACCCGCACCACCTAGAGGTGAGAGGCCTTGTGATTTTTGAGCGCGATGCTCTAACCACTCAGCCACGGAGGCCCCTTGAAAAGGTGAAGATAACGAATAGTGATCAATCTCAAAATCCCACAAAGTATACAAAATTTAGAGTATGGTAAACACGGACCACTGGATACACCAAATGTGGAATCAGGTGCCTAGGAGGAGTAAGCATCATCTGTTGACTGGTAACACACGCCGTCTTGATCAGGTAAACGGAGTAATCCATAGTTAAAATAAGTATAATATCCTACTTTATTTGGAAATGTAACTGTTTCTTAAGGAAGCCGAATGGGCTCATGTTTGAAAAAGAAAAAGAAAGGAACTCATTTTAAAGAGTTAAAGACACTTGATACGAAAAAAAATGGATGCATAAGATGACATATACCTTTTGTCTTAGTTTGTTTGAAATAGGTATAAATACTAAATTCCTAAAAACTAATAATAATTATAATGAGGGTCTTGTATATTTCCTATGATGTTCAAAAGATGAAATATATACTAGCGAAAAAAAGAAACTGTGTATACTTAAAAGTTAATAAAAACAAATTCTTTCATCGCTCTTTCTTCTCAAAGGCATAGTCTAATATACTAAACCACAGCACGCTTTTCTGGAGTTTCGAGCCTAAGCGACACGTGGTTAGTAATCGATTAGAATTTCTCGCATTCATTGACAGTTTTCAATGTATTGAAACAGAAAAATGTTGTTTTTTGGAGTATAATTTTGATTGAGAAATGCCTCGCATGATTGAAAATGATCGTTTGCGTGCTACAGGGATGCTGGAAGCTGGGATGTCTCTAAGCAATGTGACAAGGCAGTTTGTAGTTCATATTAACACTGTAAATGCTATATGGAGACGATATCAGCAATCAGGCACTGTTCGGAACCGCCCACGATCTGGACGTGTGGCGTCACGTCGACAAGATACGTATATACGGATTTGCGTAATTGATTCCAGTAGGTTTCTTTGACCGCTAGAAGCCTCCCTGGCCATCGTCGGATAAGTCCTCGTACCGTAGAGAACAGATTTCGAGAGGCCAACACCTTTCCTCGATGTCCTGCTATCCGTACTGTTCTGCTCTGGCACCACCGTGTTTCGAATTTAGCGTGGTGTAGGAGACATCATAGTTTGACCAAGAGTGATTGGGATCGAGATTTCATCTCGACAGCAGTGACGGTCGTGTTCAGGCTTAACGTCGTGTAGGAGAACGTTATATTGATACCTGCGTTATTCAGCCCGCCAATTCGGCAGAGGAAGCATTATGGTCTGGGGTGGAATTACAATACATGGAAAGAAGCCTTTGTTAATAGTGGAGAACAATTTAACCGGCATACGCTATTGTGACGAGATTGTACGTCGGCATGTCATTCCATTCATTCACAACAACCAGTGTAACGTCATTCTGCAGCAGAACAACGCACGACCACTCGGAAGTTCTTGCGTGGCGCCCCGTGCGGATCCGGGTTGTTAGAATAGATCCTCAGCACCCCTAGCTTGTCGTAAGAGGCGACTAAATGGGGCGGTCCTTCGGATGAGACCACAAAAACCGAGGCCCCGTGTCACAGCAGGTGTAGCACGTTAAAGATCCCTCCCTGCTCAATTGATTGATTGATTATATACTGTTTAACATCCCGCTCGAGAATTCTTCACTCACATGGAGACGTCATCAACTTTGGTGGTGAAAGCATAGACACCACTAACAGAAAAAATTCAAAACCAAGACTATGCCGCGCTTAGGCAATGAAATGCGCAATCAGGCACTTGGTATGCTGCAAGCAGAGTTAGTCAGCGTGAGGTTGCAAGGCGTTTAATGTCCATCCTTGTACAGTTAGCTGGTTGTTGTCACGATTCCATCAGACAGGATCCCTAAATGATCGCCCAAGACCTGGTTAACCGTTTGTGACAACGCCACGGCAATAAGAGTTCATACGGCAACGTCATCTGCGCAATAGGTTTACGGCTGCTGCGACCACGGCGAGAGAAATCAATAAACGTCATAGAAGGCCTATTCATCCTAGAACCGTTTCCAGAATTCTGAAGCGTCATGGGATCCGCTGCAGAAGACCTTATTAGGGGCTACCGCTTAAACCGCATCACCGACGGAACAAATTGCAATGGACAAGGCAGCATCTGACTCAACGTCAAAATTGGTCACATGTTGTGTTCTCAGATGAGTCCAGATTTAACGTTAGCAACGCAGACCGCAGATGTCGAGTTTACCGTCGTTTACATGAACGTTTTGCAGACAACTGTATCCTCGAGCGCGACAGGTTTGAAGGGGGAGGCGTCATGGTCTGAAGTGCGATTAACCACAATTTTCGGTCATAGCTGGTCGTTTTAAATGGAACCCTCACTGCTAGGAGGTGTGGGAACGAAATTCTGCAGCCTGTTTTAGCACCATTAATGCAGCAGCATAGACAAGGAAATTTGTTAATTTTCCAATAAGACAATGCGCGCGCACATACGGCAAAATTGACACAAAACTTTTTTCAAACGAACGCCATTGGCGTCCTTGATTGGCCCGCTATGTCCCAAGACTTGAATCCAATCTAACATTTGTGGGACGACCTGGGGAGACGTGTGCGCTGCCGCCAGCCTCAGCCTCAGAATCCGCAAGAATTAGGGAGAGTCTTGTTGAAGGAATGGCAGAATATTCCTCAGAGGACCATCCAAAATGTTTGTCAATCAATGTCAAGTCGCCTTCGCGCCGTTATCCCTGCTAATGGAGGTCATACCCGGTACTAGCGAACAAAACCAGATATTTGACGCACCCCTCATTTACATTCATGTCAACTGTAGCCTCTTTGTGAATAAAATGATGTTCAAAATCAAAGAATATAGTATTCAGTTAACATGGTTTATAATATACACTATGAATTTGTTGATTAGATATATGAACAAATTTATAATATATAAAATTATCAAGTGATGCGTTTTTAAAGTCCGTCAGTATATTTCATTACAACGAATTTATTTAGTTATAACGAGATAATGTACCGGTATTTATTATCTCGTTATATAGAGCGAAACCGCTCGTTTTAACGAGATAACTAGTTAAAACAAGATGATAAGCTCGTTCCAGCGAGATAATATACTCACTACAAAGTTATAACGATATAATCAACATGTTATAACGAAATACTAACTCATTAATTAACTCGACATACATAACGAGATAGCAACTCGTTATAACGACTCTAAACTTGAACAGTCACAAATTTAAGGTAGTTATATGTACAATTACTAATAATTCTCGAGCCCCTTGTGTGTTCTCATCATTACAGTTTGTCCATATCTGATTGGGGGTGGGTGGGGGGTGGGGGGGTAGTTACACGTTTGCAGTTAGAAAACGTTTTTATAGTCCATTGCGACCGAATCGTACAGGAATCAAATGGATGTAGATATATGGATATTAAATGGTATATCTGTATTCCTCAATCTAATATCACTGGCTGGTTCTTGCCATTGTGAATATATATCTACTTCGCCTAAGAACTTATTTTAGACAGCGAGGAATCACCAAGGTGTCATTATTTTCTTTCATACATCAAGCGTCCCGAAAATCTTTAGACGTAGATTAATCGCATGGTTTTCTTAATGAAGACAAAATGGACGTTGAAATATTTGTCACATTGTAATAAATGAAGGCTTCCGCTGGAATGTTTATACAACGTCGTCCTATTTTGAGTGTGTTTACGTATTTATTGTGCATTCAGTGTGATTTCAAACATCTTTCTGTTAAAATTCTTACTCTACCTAGATTCAGCATCATAGATAGTGTTTGTTGTATATTGTTCCGCTCGAGAATTTTTCACTCAAATGAAGGCGTCACCATTGTCGGTGAAGGGCTGCAAATTTTAGGCCTATGCTTGGCGCGTACGGCCTTTGTGCAGGGAGGGATTTTATCGTGCTACACCTGCTGTGACACGGGGCATATGTTATCTCATCCGAAATAGAGCGCCCCATTTAGTCGCCTCTCAAAACAAGCAAGGGATATTGAAGACCTATTTTAATCGCGATCCTTTCGAGTGCATGAAATGATTTCAGGGATATGTTTGTCACTACACTAAAAACAACTTACCCAGATAAAGCGTCTCTAAATCAATGATTAATGATTATTCAAATAAATACGTTCTTTATTGCATGACTGCGTTATCGACTGTTTATTCCAGTGTGATTTTGCAATGCGATTGGAAATAAGAGGTATGGGCATGTCGACATTTTAAAAGACCTAAGTTAACAATACACGTAACAATGCAGAACGAACGAATATTCATCTTACTTAAGAGGGCACTGCCACCATGACAGTTTTCTCCTATATCCTATACCACGTCCCCGGCACATCGCTGCCATTACATAGAAACCCGGATCTTCCATTCTGTCAACAGCGATGTCGTTCTGTTCGCTTATTGAATGCGTATTGACCACAAGCGTATTGGACCGGCTTAAATAGTTACTCTCTTGATGTAAGGAATCCCATGCATGACCTTACAGATGAATATGGATAAAAAATTATTTAAGGAGTTTGTTTGTAAATGTATACTAATCGTCACAATGGCCGACGTTATAGTAATACATGAATTAAAATATAAATATCAACAGTATTTGTGTATTCCTTTTAAATATGATGGCTTTAGTCGGTTAACTTGTCGACTGCTGATCTGTAGATCGCGGGTTCGAGTCAAGCAGGGGTTTTAATTTTTTTTTCTTCATTACTTTGTACTTAAACTGCAGTGGGTTTTTTGTTTTTTTTACTAAATGAGATAAATTTGAAAGTCTTCAATTTCGAAATATATTATTGTGCATATCTTTCACTTTTCATCCATATAAATTTTTCTGATATGTCATTCCTCCTTAAAGTACAATAGCGTAATAGGTATTTCCGGGCGATTTTTTGTTTTTTTGGTTTTTTTTTGGTTTTTTTTTTTTTTTGCTTTATACAGCCCAGATGTTGGTGAATCTTTTATTTTATCTATTTATAAACAATTTCTCAAGTACAACTGATGAAGAGTGAAACTTGTTGAGGATATTCAATCGTTTAATCGATATTATGATAATTTTCTTATATTAGTACGTTCTAGATTTATGCTCGCACTCTCTAAAGAAAGTTCGGGTATGTTGTTGTTACCCTGGTCCGTCCGTCCGTCCGTCTGTCACGCTTTCTTCTTCCGCAAACTCCTCTTTTATTTTAAGCAGTAACCATTTAATCTTTTGGAATATGATAGGTGGTGTCATGAAGATGTGCAGTGGGGTTCGGAACTTTAAAATTTATCCTGGGACCAGTTCGAAGTAAGCACGACGTGTTTTTTAAAACAAAAATAATCTGGTTCCCACTTCCCAGAAACCGTCTTACATTTTACAAAATAGCCAGATCATCTTTTGAAAGATGATTGATGGTCTCCTGTAGATGTGTAATAAGATGTCAGAATTTTGATTTTCACCCTGGGGCCAAATGGGGAATCCTCAATCTTAAAGAGAAGCATACCCAAAAACTATTCGACACCCCCTTAATATTTTTCAGCGAACAAAAGTGAAATAAATAAAATCCACACTAAATTAAAATAGTTTTATTTCATTTGCTTTACCTGACTGTAACAAGCTGATCTTTGTTTCTAACTCTGTTTCTTATGGTTATAAAACCCTCAGAAGTTTAAATTTATCTACTCATATCATACTATATGTATCAGTTATCTATTGATCATAGATCAAAGTATCTGTTTGGTATCCCATTGTTTCGTCCTTAAAGGTATCCAACCCTAACCCAACAGAATACTCAATGCATGTTGACATATGCAGCAAGAATATATATATATATATATATATATATATATATATATATATATATATGATATAGAGTATGCTTGAGTGTGGGTATTATTGTCTTATGACGGCATATAGTTATTTCTGGATAACAGATAAGTTTACTCCAATTTTTAGCCCAGAGGAAATAACAACAAATACAGTTTATATAGAAAAAAACTTCAGAAAAGATAACAATAACTACAAACTATATGTAAACGTGGGGAAAGACTGTTGATTGATTGATTGACTGATTTTTGGTTGTTTTTCGCCACTCACAATTTTTCAGTTATCTGGTGGCATCCAGGTTTTGTAGGTAGAGGAGAGAATCCAGATACAATGTACCCGGGAAGAGACCACCGACCTTCCGAAAGTAAATGGCAAACTTTCTCACATATATCGAAAAACTGTTGAAAGAGGGAGAACACAACTAGGGTGCGTTAGTTGGAAAGAAATCGCAGTAGCAGTAACGGGCTTTCCTTTCAAAATTTCATGACATTGATATTTCATTTCAAATGTGACTTTATTGCTCAGGTCTTATTCATCTCCTAAAGAGGTATGTTGCATCAGTTTTGTGACCCTTTTTGTAGATAGGCGTCACTTTAGCTTGGCGGGAAGTTGACGATGGAGAAGCTGAAGTCATTTTGTTTGTCATAAAGTTGTGTTGTAAAATTGCCGTTGACATCTATGTTCAATAAAATATTCAAATGTGAACACAGGAGATTTTCTTTCTAATGTAGAAGCCTTTGAATAAATTCTGCCTCATAAAAATACAAATGTAGATTAGATAATAACGGAGCACAGTTTGTGGTCATAGGTATTCCAGCAGATTGCTGGAAGACCTGATCACGAAAGACTACTTAAATATTTTCAATGAAGAACTCCAGCATCTTTTTAATATACTTGTGCATAGAATTGGAGTGATATTTAACAAAGCAATACTTTGAATGACTGAGAACAAGATATAGATATATCCGTGTTCCATTTTTATTGAACAGCTGTCGTCCATGATGTTATAAAGCCTGGTCTTGGGTTTATCGTTAGGAATGGTCTGTAAACTGTTGAAAAGTTGTACATTTTGATGCTGTTGATTTGGAAAAAGTTTTATGATTTCAAATCTACTAAATTGTTTGGCAATTTTTAGGTGTTCTCGGTTCACATTCTTCCGGTTGGAAATCAATGCCCTTTCGGTTTACGTAGTCATCGGAGTATCAGTCAGACTTTTTGTTAACCACTATGTTCTTTACAGATACATCAACAAACTACAAGACACGGTTATGCTCTAAGAAGTTCTGGAAGCACTGTAAGTCCAAGAATGGGAAGGGGACTGGTTACTGAAAATGCCAAATCCTATATATGACTAACAAGCGACACCCACTAAAACAACCATATACCATCCATCGTCACACCCTGGAGGAAGTTGAATCAGCAAAATATCTCACAAGCAACATAGCAAATTAAGCTGAAATACCCATATTAAATCAAATGGTGAAAATTGTAAACAGTGATAGAGTCTTCCTACAGCACAGTATCTACCAGTGTCCTAGAAAACTAATGTGTTACAAAACCTTAGTAAGCCCACGGATAAAGTATGCCAGCGTTATCCGAGGCCAACACACAGTCAACAACATGCTTAACTTGGAGATGATACAACGCAGGGCGGCCAGGTTTGTAACCGATTACACTCGTCACATTAGCAGCGTCAGCACCATGCTACAGCAGCAGTAGTGACCGACAGGAAAGAAGATAGGCAGGCAAAATTATCATGATGGTGTGCATTGTAGATGGCCTGGTCGCTATACCAGCAACTTACTTGAATTCAACAGCGACAACAAAAGGGCACAACAAACGCTACCTAGTAACATATGGCAAGGCAGTAACATACCAACACTCCTTTTTTTCCTGACACCATAAGACAATGGAACAACCTACCATCGTCTCTAATGGCTCGCAACTCCGTTAACACCTACAAGACTGAGTTGCAGAACACCTACTGAACAAACACCCTGATTTCAATTATAAATATTGCTACTTGATTTTTTCCTGCATTTGTAAGAGGGCAAGTCAATAAGTAACCAGCCTATCCCATTTCCGATTGACGGAGACGGTCACGATTTTTATGCCTTGCTTCAATACATGTTTTATACCTGGGTTCAAAATTGCACGTGTATCGAGTCATTTTTTAATAAGATATTGAATGTCATGCATGCCTAGTGATGCAAAGGCATCATCTAAAGTTCAGTACTATGCTCTAATTCAGTACTTGTATTTCAAAGATAAAACAGGCATGGAAATACACGGCAAATTAACCGATGTTTATGGGTCTTCTGCACCATCTCATGCTCAGGTTAAATTCTGGGTAGAGGAACTCAAACGCGGTAGAACGTCCTTAGAAGATGAAGCCAGGTCGTCTGGACGGCCATATGTAACAAAGCTCGGGATCTGTTATACTCTGATAGGTGAATTCAGGTGGAAGAAATAGCGCAGGCATTAGGCATTTCACATAGTAGCGCTTCAACAATCTCATTTGATCGTTTATGTATGCGGAAGCTAACAGCCCGTTCGGTCCCAAAATCCCTTAGCGATGAGCAAATGGCAACCTTAGCATCAGTATGCAGCGCCTTGTTGAAGCATATTAGGCCAAAAGATGATTTTCTTTTGCGTCTGATGATTGTAGATAAGACTTGAGTTCATTATTTATGAGCCAAAGAATAAAGCTCAGAGTCGTCAGTGAATAGGGCCGGGGTCTCCGAGGCCAAAGAAGGTCAAAATGTAACCATCTGCTGGCAAGATGATGGCCACGGTATTTTGGGGCACAAAGGGGGTTATTATGTTGGACTTTTTACCCAAAAGAAGTACAATAACTGGAGTGTACTATGCAAACTTGCTATACGGGCTGAGAACCGCCATCTGTGAAAAACTCTCTAAAGGTGTTTTGCTGCAACATAACAACGCGAGAGTCCACACTTGCAAAGTTGCAGTTGATGCTGTAGAGTGAAACGGGTATGAATTAATACCACATCCTGCCTATTCACCTGACCTAGCTCCTAGCGACTTCGTCCTATTCCCAAACTTGAAAAAGAATATCCGTTGACCTAATTCCCCGTCTGACGAAGAAGTCGTGACGGCAGTTGAGGAAAAGGTCAATGGGAAGAACCCTGACTTTTTCAGTTAGGGTCTGATGGCACTTTAATAATGTTGTTCTAAGTGCAATACAGTAAAGGGTAATTACATCGAAAAAGAAGAGGTGGATCTCAACCGGAAATAAGTTAGGCTGGTTACTTACTGACTCGCCCTCGTAAATACATATAGATAGTTTGTTCACAATACGTCCAAGTTCAGTAATATACCAGGTGGTCCGTAGCCTTAACTTCAAAAAAAAAAAAAAAAAAAAAAAATAAGATCGCAGATTGTTCCATTTTTCCCTTCCTGTTGTAATGTGCCACATAAAATTACTGTTTTCCAACACTAGCTCAGTTATACTATACCGAAGTATACATTCTTCAGTGACGGTTGTAGAGGGTTTGCATTCCCTGTAGTTGAAAAAATGAACAAAAAAATGTTTTATTTCGGTTCTTTATTGGCATTAAAGCACGTATACGTGTTGTTAGTCATGCAATATAAAACTAGGTGTACTGTGTGTTACTCGATATCATACCCGTAATTGACAAGCCTTTGTTTCTGAAATTTAAAAGAGTCTCTGAAATACCAATTAGCAACTTCCTTTTGTAGGCACAAGATTGAGAGGATTCAGTAAACAAGATACAGGATTATTATATGATATTTTTGGATATTTTTTCTTGCATGTTGGTATAAAACTAGTTAATTATGTTTTTTCATCTTCAACAGTGGTCTTGCAATGGTAACAAAATCTTTTTTCTGTAAAAATGACAGGATGACAATATGTTTTGTAAGATGAGATTCTTGTGAAGTGGAAGACAGATATATATGGTTGGATTTCTTGTATCATAGATGAATAATGTTCTATAAAATGAGTTTTCCACATTGAGTATTATCAATATGTTCTAAATCTTGAAAGGCATTATACAAACAAACCATTAAGTAATAGATCCAAGCAGTTTGTTGAATCACAGTTTATGTTCAGCATTTTTGTAATTTATTTATTTTTTTTTTTTATTATTAAACTCTGTCAACATTTGAACATTGCCAAGATATTAAAGACGAAAGGATTGGACACAAGTTCTTAACACTCTCTCTCTCTCTCTCTCTCTCTCTCTCTCTCTCTCTCTCTCTCATCATCAAACTTTGTATCTACCATTACACATATTTTGATATATAAAGAGGGTATAAATGCACTTAATTCAATTTGTTAGATCACAGCAACCAGTAATTTTGTCAAATACAAAATGTTTTCTTGGGGATGGTATGGTATAGACCCCGACTATTATTATTATAGACAAAATTATCGTTTCCTGTAGTTGGACACTTTAAATTGCGTAACCTAATAGTTGAGATTTCTGAGGAGTATATTAAAATTGGAACCATAACCGATTCATATAGCTTTAAGGTAACGTTTTTCGACAATTTTTAGGTTTGATAACTCTCGTTTAATGGGGAAACCGTGTATATTTCTACTTCTTTATTTTTTCCTTCCCCGATATGCCACTTTATTTAATCGGGATTGGAGTGTCGCAATTTCCAACCGGAAGTTTTGTACGGCGAGTAGGTGAGTTCTAGATCCGAGGAAAAGAAATGTCTGGTTCAATTGAAATCCCTCTTCGGGACACCGATGAGGTAAGTCTTTCATAGCAATTTTGGTAAATGAAAGCTTGAGAGTCAAATATAAGACCGCAATTTTTTAATGCAAACCCAATGGCGATACTCCACACAATGCTTT
Source organism: Ostrea denselamellosa (assembly GCA_024699665.1). NCBI lineage: Eukaryota > Metazoa > Mollusca > Bivalvia > Ostreida > Ostreidae > Ostrea > Ostrea denselamellosa. The sequence continues at coordinate 10,404,423 of JAMZEH010000064.1, forward strand.
GCTTCCAGCGTGCAAAACAATGCCATCAAAATAATATTAAGTCATTTCTTCAAGTTAGATAGTGACCTGATGACATTACTTTTATACGTTGTGATTAGGGCCCTGTGTGTGGTCCAATAATTGGTGGTAATTAAGCTTTCATCGGATTCACATTATGACACTACAGTTTGAAATGGCAGTTTTTCACTATTTCTCTCTGATGCACTTTTATTACTCCACACTTAGAACCTGCAATTCATTTTATTTGTTGTCAAAACAAAGATGACATTATTTATGTACTTAAAAAGTATGTATAATATGTGTTTCACACATATTGCAGAATTAAATTTGTTTCCTGTTAGAATACGATATCAATCAATAAGGTACCAGTTTAATATCATTTAATGGAAGTTGTGGAAAGATCTAACTTGAAGTCACTAAACTTTTCTCCATCTGATATTGTTCACTTAAATATTCCAATTTCCTTTGTTCATAAGAGTTAAAGTTTACTGTTGCTTATCAAGGTCTGTACTGTATATGATATGATTAAATGGTATACTTTTGTAGGTGATTGAGTTGGATCTTGACCAACTACCAGAGGGAGAAGAGGTATTGAGTATTCTTCGACAAGAAGTAGCACCACTTCACATCTGGGTGACTCTGGCAGTAAGTTCATAAACTAGTGAAAAATGTATCTGAATATTTGTTAAAATGTTTAATAGACATAGTAAAAGAAATAAAACATGTGATACAAAATTTCTCCCATGTATTTTTCTAAGTATTTGAATAATGAATATTTAATTTTTTTAGTTGGAGTATTACAAACAAAATTATGTCCAAGATTTTGTCAAGATTCTGGATGCCTCCAGGACAGATGCGGGGTTGGATTATCCAAACTTTGAGAGGGATCAGATGCGAGCCCTGGACACACTTGCTGCATATTATGTACAGAAAGGTCATAAAGAGAAGAACAAGGATAAAAAAAGGGAGCTGTTTACACAGGCTACCCTCTTATACACGACAGCAGATAGAATCATCATGTATGACCAGGTAGAGATTAGAGTTTGCTGTGATAAATAGCTACCTTAGTTTTGACTTCTTTTTTTTCAGAATTACTGGATTCATGTTATCCACTGAGCCAACAAACTTAAGATACACATTAAAAATTTTCATGCAAGAGTATGAATTTCCATGTAGAAGTATATAATTTTCATTACCTTTTGACATACGTGTATATTCCTGGATAGTTTATTTTTCGCTTCTTGAGAGAGTTTAAATATAATAGGAAATAAGTTAGTTTAATTAGAATAAGTCGAAGTTTACTAATGTTATCCAGGTAAATTTCTTATTTGTGTGCCACTGCAGAATATGATATGATGTGAAAGCTCAGTAAAACAGAAATGGTCATACATATCTAGAGGATATAGGAAATAATGTTTTTCAAACACACAGATTTTTAATTTTGATCATTAGCATAAATGTTGTGACTGTAGCTTCTTGGTCATCATAACTGAATGCGGTGTATTTCTATATGCTTGTATATCATAAGATACACAATATTCTGATGCATTCTTAGTTTACAAGGTTTTAATCAAACCCAGTAGTGGGGTAAACATGTTCAACATATGGTTTTGGTTTGTTTTTTGGTTTTTTGTTTTTTTTTAAAGTGGTTAAGAGTGCTTTTCAATCATGATTATGATGTGGCATTTTGTCCTTTGCTTCTCATCAACATATTGTCTGAAAATTGTCCAATACTGATTTCTTGCAAATGAAGACACATTATAATGTTTATTGTCAGCATTTTCTCAGAAAACTGATTCTAGTGTAAACAGAATAATGATCAGAATTTCAGTACTGTAGCTTGCCAGTATAGCCAGTACCATGAGCTATATTGGCAGGTAAATGTTAAAGGAAGTAGAAATGTTTTGTTAACTTGTACAGCTAATGATATTATTCAAATTTTGATAAATAGTTTGAATGAGTCATACCACAAATGTTTCACAACTTGTAAACATTTTGAATTAGACGTGTATCTGTGTCAATTAAGTATTATCTGTATATCACATCAAATAATGTATATTAATTTCATGTTGTAGAATCACTTGTTGGGTCGTGCCTACTTCTGTCTCTTGGAGGGAGATAAAATGGACCAGGCTGATGCACAGTTTAACTTTGTGTTGGGACAGGTAATTGCAATTCTTGATTTTTTAATGTAACATGTACATGTAGAAACAAAGTGTCACAAAATGTAATACAAACATGTAATGATGTTAAAAAATCATATGTGTGTAATATACTGTAAGATGGTATTAATGTAAAAATTTATACCAATACTTTTGAAATCGCTGTGTCAATTTGCAATTTCTATCTTTCTATCCTTTTACACCATTATATACTCTCAGCCATGTTATCTGAAAAATATTCAATTTGATCTTGATGGACTATTTTGAAAAAAGCGTTTTGTCATTCTTCCATTAATTTTGCTAAATATTGCATTCTAAAGAACACGTATAGTTAGAACCTGTTATTTTAAATGTTATAATATTATAGCAACAAATGACTTAATATTTTCTCATGAGATAGCTCTTCTGGTTCTATGATCATAAGCTGAGAATAGACATTAGTCAGAATTTAAATTGTGAATGCATCTTTGGCATGTTAAGATCACACAAATACCTTATACTATATTGATATTTGATATCTGTTATCAATTTGAGTTGATTGAATAATAAATATGAATATTTATGCATAAAACCAATTTGACAATGGGATTGATGTGTTTTTTTATGTTATGGTCCTAGATATTGCTTGGTACCATTAATATCCTGTATTTTACTCTTCATTTCGGAAGTCCAGCATCATAAGTTCATCAGATTTTGACTTTTATTAAAAATCATGATTTTATATTCACATCTGTCTTTTAAAGCCCAATTTATTAAAAATAGTAAAACAATCATAAGCTAGGTTTTGATCTAGATGAACAAAGAAACTTGTTATTTCAAATTTGTTATCAAGGACCCTTGCTAAAACATGATGTAAAAGGGTTAATCAGTTTTCTTCTTCTGTCATACATATTAAAAATCCTTTGCTTCACATGTTACTTCTTATAGTATTACTAAATTTCATCATCAAGGCAATATTTTTAGCTTTTTACAGTTTAAAATTGTTGCCACCTTCTGATGCATTTATCAGCTCTCGAAGACTTGTTTTATTTTTATGCATTAAAATACTGTTGCTAGGGAACAGAGTCAAGGAAATTGAAAATTTCCCAATTGTATGCATGTTACTAGAATTGCCAATTCAAATGGCCTGATCCCGTTCAAAAAGGGTAAATAGAATCCCAGATATAGTGCTTCTTTTACATGTGCCAGTCTGTTGTTAATCAGATGTACATGTTGCTTCTGTATATCTGGTGTGTCATTCCTTATTTTTATTGCCACAGGCAAACAATAACATCCCCTCACTGCTGGGTAAGGCATGCATTGCCTTCAACAAAAAGGACTATCGTGGAGCTTTAGCATACTACAAGAAAGCTCTGAAAACTAACCACAACTGTCCAGCTTCAGTCAGGTTGGGGCTTGGCCATTGTTTTGTCAAACTCAATCGCTTGGAGAAAGCCAGGTTAGTTATTTCATAAGACCAGTGTATAAATTCTTGAATCCCTTCCATTACATAAATACAGTAAATCTACAACATACTTCATGAATATTTATTTAATAGTGATGTCAAAAGGTTTGGTATGGTTGTTAGATATTACATATAACTCTGTTTTAAGACTATTGGTAATTTTACAAAATTAACATTTCTTGCATACATGTACACATTATGAACCAGCTTTGATAGGTCTTACATCTGCAGTAGTATATTTGATATGAATATCTAGAATTAGGTAACTATAATCTATCTGACTGATTATACTTTGGTGGGATACTCATTCAGGAAATAAGAAAGCTTACTTATCAGAACCCATCAATTGTACATGTACGAATATTGTATTTGGGTAATTGTTATTAAATACTCATAGTGTGCCAATTCCCTTTAATTAATTCTAAAAGAACAACAAATTTATGTAGAAACTTTTAGTAGAAATAGTGTGATTGGTTATCTGTTTGAATTTGTCCCACAGTATGTAAAAACAAGAATGGCACAGAGTTCATCTCACATTTATTTTACTCAGATGGAGATAATTTTACTTAATCAACTACATTCAAATGCTTACTTGTATTATGAACGTGAGACTATTTCTCAAAAGAAATTTCAAATCAATAAGCTTATTGTGTTAATTGGATTTTTTTATTCAAATATCGACAACAACAGAGAATACATGTATTTTATTTTATTGACATCCTTAGTATGTGTGGGTTCTGCAGGGAATACCCAGCTTTCTGTGACTATTATGATGTATATATGTATATAGCTGTTTGAATCTGATTGTAGAATGGCTTTTGAGCGAGCTCTGCATTTGGACCCACAGTGTGTGGGAGCATTGATTGGTCTAGCTATTTTAGAGCTGAATTCTAAAACCCAGGATTCCATTAAAAATGGTGTCCAGTTACTGTCCAAGGCATACACCATAGACTCCACCAATCCCATGATTCTAAACCATCTTGCCAACCATTTCTTCTACAAGAAGGTAATAGCAGGTTCTGATATCATGCTAAGCTGCAATAAATATGTGTACATATGTAAAAACTCAACATTTCAGGTCTAAAATAGTGTTTTACACAGTTTTAGGTTTCTTTGTTCACATACCATGCAGATGAAATTTGATTTTCTGTGTTTGTAAAGAGTCGTTTTTTCATAAGATAGATTTATAGTGTTGGTAACTGAGAAGAATATTCATTTAATGGTTTGCAATTTTGCTTTCATTGTTCTAACTAAATGATAAATCCATGAAAGTGACTTCTGAAAAAAATAGTATGTTTGAAAAAATAATCAGACCTGCATCTTTATGTATCATGGGAGTGAAATCTGGAGGGGGGGGAGGGATAAAATTTGCTCAAAACCTGAAAATAACCAGGTGGAAAATGAAAGCTGTGTAAATTGTTGTGTAATACAATTGTGTAAGTTTCCTGTCTACAGGATTATCAGAAAGTGCAGCATTTGGCCCTTCACTCATTCCACAACACAGAGAATGAAGGCATGAGAGCAGAAAGCTGCTATCAACTGGCCAGGGCCTTCCATGTTCAGGTATAAATACACAAATACTCCTGAAAGTAGAGATCAGCATATTTTGACTCAGAATGATCAATGAATTGAGTCCCGTGTTCACATTACAGCAAGACTATGACCAAGCTTTCCAGTATTACTACCAGTCAACACAGTTTGCTCCTCCTAATTTTGTACTGCCATTCTTTGGTCTTGGCCAGATGTACATATACAGGGGAGATAATGAAAATGTAAGTAATGCAATAAAATGTCTGTTTCTAAAGCCATAAATGAATCAAGCTGCCAGACTTGTTCAATATGTGGGATGTAAAATGCAACACTTGTTCAATATGTGGTATGTAAAATAATTGTTTCTAAAGTCATAAATGAATCAAGCTGCCACACTTGTTGAATATATGAGATGTAAAATGATTGTGTCTTAAGTCATAAATGAATTATGGCAAGCCACCACACTTGTTCAATATGTGGTATGTAGAAGCACCATTACAGGCACTAACTGTCACATTGTCACACAGGCAGCCACATGTTTTGAGAAGGTGCTGAAGGCCCAATCTGGGAATTATGAGACAATGAAGATTCTTGGTTCCCTGTATGCAAATTCATCAGAGCCTGCTAAAAGAGATGTAGCCAAAGTATGTATACTTATGGAACAAATATCACTGATAAGTATCATTATACACGTGTGTAAGCAGATTTTTTAATGAAAGTGAAGAAATTAGCATATTGGAACTTGGTTAACAAGAGAGAAATCCACACACATGTTGCATTGTATAAATATAGTCCTCTTTTATGTCATTGTTTTTTAAGGGGTCAAGCTGGGTTGAGAGCCTTCTAGCAACCATGCAAAATTTTGCCTCTACACTGCCTTTCCGATCTCAGTGGGCAAAACCAAATAGTGCTTATTGGTATTGAACGTTTCTTACGATTCAAGACTTTGAAACATTGAATTTAATTGATATTTGAAAGGCACAATACCATTTCTGTTGTTGATGTTGTTTATCATTATATCTTTGTTCAATAGTTAAATAACGATTGTTTGGCAAGAAAAGTTCATTATTCGTGGATGGATTTACTACAAAACAGATTTTCCATGCGAAATTTGTGTCGCACGATATCATTAAGTACTTACAAAATAACCTGCACAAATTTGGTTTCATTTATATATATAGTCTTGTAGTTTACCAAGAATTCTTATTTCAGATCAGTAGAAACAGATAAATACTAAATTGGATTGCGCATTGTCACGGTTTGGTTCCTATTCCAAAAACACAAAGACTATTTCCAGTTTTGTTTTCGGTAATCCCAATTCTCAGTTAAGCAAAACGAAAGTAGCTTGTGCATCGCGACGAAAATAACAGGTTACTTTGCGAAGAAACCCAAGCTAGGTAGCATTCATTGGGAATTGAATCTTGTTCAGAATTCCAATAACCTTTCTACATATTGTGTTGAAATTTTGAATTGTTAGACATTGAAAACAGAGGGTTAATACCGTATAATTGTTACATCATACATGAACAGAAGATACAACTTCTGTAAACAAGTAGTCTCATTTTGAAGCAGTTATATTCTTTTCAGCATTTTCATCAGTAATTTCAATTTATTTATTATAGCCTTTGTAAAGTAACTAGTCTTGAGGGGATATTATCTAGCTAGAGGATGGCACATGTATGAACATGTTAGGATAAGCAACTTCAGCCCAAGCTCTCTTCTTTATTTCTTTTTATGTAAATAAACACAGTTTGCTGACATTTTACAAATGACTGTAATGCTTTATTTATGTACTTAAACATGAGGAAATGTCTCCTGTGGCACTCAAACATTTCTTCTCTTACTTTCTCTTATTTACCTGCCCTCTGAATTTATTGAGAACCCTATGATGTATATGATATTGCACTCGATGCCTTTGTGGCCCTTCATGATTATGATAATTGTATTCAGTGATGTATGCACTATACTATAACATGTAATGAAATATGCAGCTTTTAGTTGTTGATGGTTTATATGCATTGTTAACCCAGCTGAGGAGGTTATGTTTTGGGTCCTATTTGTGAATGTTTATCTGTAGACAACATGAAGTAATATGGGGCTTGAAATGACTGACAATCTGGGGCCAGTAAATTTTAGATTTGGGCTTGTGCTTTGTATAGAGCCACGGGCAATTATATCGCTTGGGTTCAAATTTTCTGTAAAAGAGTAAAGGTATAGAACTTTGAATATAGGGTACCAAGCAAGTTTGCTAATGAAATATCAGTAAACCAAATGGTATAAAATTCTACTCTGTATTCTGATATAATCACACATAACTAATCTACATTACTACCAAAGTTGATCCCGAAATTCTGTATACTTCCCAAGATATGCAGAAATGAATTCAGAAAAATGCCTATTATTAGTTTTAGCTGGGCCCTGGCACTGTACGACTAAACAGAATGTTTTTGCATAACAATGAGCAATTACATAGAATGTGCACTGTTAAATATCATTTTTAAGTTGAATTTTTTATCTCACTTCATAAACTGAAGTCTGTAATAGTTCCAAGTGACTGAAAATTGTAAAATCTTCTGCACTTTCACTTAAGTCAGTCATTTTGACCGATGTCACTAATTACCCCAAAAGGATAAGGACCCATAATGATTTAGAGTCTCAAATATTAATTTTGATGAATAATAATTCAAGATACACAGCTCTTATGATGTCTATTTTTATCCAAATCACATCAAGACAGGTATTTGATGATTTATAATAATGAAGTTAATTTAAGTATTCATACTTTATAGCAACACCTGAAGAAGGTAACTGAGCAGTTTCCAGATGATGTTGAGGCCTGGATTGAATTAGCACAGATTTTAGAACAACAGGATGTACAGGTATAAGATGGGTTTTTTACGTTGAGGAAGAGATTAGTTGTCGAGTATTTGGTGAACAAATGCACGCAGTTCAGCATTACAAATCACATAAATTTTGTTTATATTTATCATGTGTATGGAAAGATTTATGTTCAGTAAATACCATGAGTGGTTTCTGTACAGGGAGCCTTATCAGCATATGGAACAGCTACCAGAATTCTGAAAGAGAAAGTGGAAGCAGATGTACCACCTGAAATTTTGAATAATGTGGCAGCTCTTCATTTTAGATTGGGAAATCTGCAAGAGGCCAGGGTTTGTTATATTCTTTCGTTTGAATTTGAAAATATGCTTTATGTTTTTATGGCAGCTGTACACATTATCATAATTGACCTTTGTTCTTTAATGTTAAAATTTGCGTCACTGGATAGACAAAAATGATGATAGATAGCTGTATAAAGGTTTTGCTGAGAACGTCTACACTTAATTTCACCTTAAAATACTGAATTATGATTCCTTTATTTTAACTTGGCCTTGGTCTCTTTAGACTTTCATTTGATATATCATGTTTTAAATTCCTCCAATAAAAAGGAGGCAAATATAATGTTTTTAGCTTACATACTGTATATACATGTACATAAGATTTGGATACTAATGCTCTACATACAGTTACAGTTGCGTTTCATTTTCAACTTGTAGAAATGTTATGAGGCATCTCTTGAAAGATCTCGTAGTGAGGCCCAACATGATGAAACCTACTATAGTGCTATTTCTGTGACAACGACTTATAACCTTGCCAGGTTGTATGAGGCAACACACGAGTATGACGATGCTGAGAGACTGTACAAAAGTATTCTCCGAGACCATCCTAACTATGTTGACTGTAAGTGATTCCTAATTGCTATAGAAATGATAAAATGATTCAGAATAGAAGTTGTATTAGAGCATTTATTAATTGGTAAGCTGTGGGCTGATATCAGTGAAAATTTAATTTGTGTTAAATATTTTTCACACTTTATTTTTTTAAGACATTCTAAAGAATCTATTTCTATGTGTACAGTAGCTCAGTGGTTAGAGCGTTCGCTTCGTAACCGGGAGGTCGTGAGTTCGAGCCCCGCTCGTGCCATGGTCACGTCAAACCTAAGACGAAATATAGGTAGTGATTGCTCTTTCGCCAAACGCTTGGCATTTAGAAGTGAGAATCACAGATCTTTCGGATATGACCTTAAAAACGGAAGTCCCATGTCACGGTAGGCGTTGGCACGTTAAAGAACCCTCACTGCTACGGCCCTGAGTGCTAAGCATAGGTTTAAATTTGTGGTACTTCACCTACAGCTGGTGACATCTCAATATGAGTGAAAAATTCTCGACGGGACGTAAAACAAACAAATCAATCTATGTGTACAAAGTAGCTATGTCAATATCCATGTGCAACAAAATAATTGTATCACAGAATTTTGATAATTATTTTTTGAGTGGGTTAGGTAGGTTTGGGTGTTCTGAGAATGAAATTGTGATAAACTGCTATTGGTGAGATTTTTTGAGTTTAATGATAGACTATAGAGTTAATATATCCGCATTAGCTATAATTTTTTTTTTTTTTTTTGTTTCATATTGAAAATCCAGTCTGTTTTGTTGAAGTTTTCTCCCTTTCATTGCTACTGCAGATTATTTGATATAACTGATATATTGGTGTAGGTTACCTGAGACTTGGTTGCATGGCTCGAGACAGAGGTCAGATCTATGAGGCCTCGGATTGGTTTAAGGAAGCCCTGCAGATTAATCAGGTTAGTTGCAGTAGCCTGAGAAAAAAAGTAATAGAAGTTTTTTTTTTTATTTATCAGATCACACAAAATAAGAGTCATGGCTTATTAAATGAATTTATAGATTTTCTTATGATCTGATTTCTTTTCAGGATCACCCAGATGCTTGGTCTTTGATTGGAAATCTGCATTTAGCCAAGCAAGAGTGGGGCCCGGGACAGAAAAAGTTTGAGCGTATCATTGGGCGGCCCAACACAAAAGACGATGCCTACTCTCTGATTGCTTTGGGGAATGTTTGGTTACAGACTCTACACACTCCCATGAGAGACAAGGATAAGGTACTAGATTTTAACAAACATCAGAAAATTTGTAGATGTTAACCTCCATGAAATACTTACAGGTAGATCCTCTCTCTTTCCACTCTCAATGAGTGGGAGTTTTCAAAGGATGAATACCCTGCCTCCCCACTTAAGACGAAAAAATCTCACTGCAAGACTCACCATTTTAAATAAAAAATGGGAAAAACTTAACAATAATTGGAAAAATGTCTCTTATTTTTAAAAAAAAAAAAAACCTCCATCAGTCTCCCAGATCCAGCACCACAGTTAATGGCACATGATATGTAGAAGACCATTTTTCAGATGGATGGGTTGAATCCATGATCAGAGTTTAGCCTTTCTACTTTGAATAAACAGATGAATTGTGGTTGGGTTTTTTTTCTTGCCAGAAAACCCAGAGATTTTGATATGTCACTCATAGAGCTTTGTTTTTAAAGCTTATAATTGTGCCCTACTTATCTCTTCTCTCACTAGAGGATATTTCCCATCATTATAATTCTGATTTCTAAACAATGCTACAATGATAAAATAACTCTAAAGAGACTCAATTGTACATATTTATGGAACAGTGGCTTCATATAACTCGGAAGAAAACTGGTAACTAAATTGAAGAAATTGATAAAGAGGGAAATTTAGACAGAGAATAAGGCTTTAGCAGATTTATGTCGCCCGTCCATGGGTTAAAGACTTAGCAGCTGATTAAGGGTGTTTGTGGGAGTGTCCTGCGTAAGTCTGGATGGCTATCATGCATGGAAAACCTGAAATATGAATTAAGATAAGCTTTATTCTAAGTGGGCATGTCAAAACAGAAGCTCCAGGAAGTGTTTAGACCAACATATAACATATTTATAAAGTTACAAGTGAATGAGAAACAAGAATTAGATTGAAACAGGAAAATGGTATCAATCATTAGACTACCATGTTTAAAAGTTTCATTTCCAGTCAAGTCATTAAAAGAATCTGGGTAGAAAAAAAGATTTGAATAGGAAATTTCTAGATATCTAGAATATTGTAAGTTACTATTAATTGATATCAGGATTTGAGGTAAAACAATTTTACACATTGATGAAAAGTAGAACATACAACATAAATAACAGACAATACATCATGGATTGACTTGTTTAAAGTAAACAGATACAAGGAAACACATCACAGATGGCTAAATTAAACTAAGAGTCATTAAAAGAATCTGGGTAGAAAAAGATTTGAATAGAAAAATTAGATATCTAAAATAAATATAGAAAGTTACTATTAAGTAATATTGAAATTTAAGTCAGAACAAATGCAGGAAGACATGATTGACAAGGGAATGTAAAAATGTTTCATTTGCAAATTTACTGATTAATATTTGACATTGAATGAATATAACTGGGTTATGACCATGTAATCTCTAAAACTGTGTTCATTTTAATCAAATCTAGCTTTGAACTGGACATGCATCTTGTACTATCTGTACACTGAAGTTGAGAACAGTGGTACACGCATCTTTTATTATCTGTACACTGAAGTTCAGAGTAGTGGCACAGATTGTGAAGGAAGACATGACTGTGTTTGCATTGAAAATTGAGTGCGTGCATTTACTAATCAATACTTCTTCGTATCTTTATTTGCTTTTCGAATAAAAATCTCCCTGGTTTGAGATAAATTCTGGTGTCTGTTATGTTTGTAATCCTTCTATAATGCATAACAGTTATTTGGACCCCACTTGCACACAGTGGAGGTACTGTGTAGTGATCAGCATACTTGTCCATACATTGACAGTTTTCTGGACTTTTCTGTTTGTTTGATTGTTTTTTGGGGGTTTTTGGCTATCCTCCAGCTATTGACTTGAAAATTTACAAATGGATTTATATCACTGGGTTACAGATCAAGTTTGAGTTTGGGCTTTGGTGACTTTTTTTTAATTATGGGTATTGAACTCAGCAAATTTCAAAAATTTGACAGTTTTCCAGACATGTTGGCTATATCTGCAGCTACTGATTTCAAATTTTACACATCAACTTATATGAATGGATTACAGATCATGTTTCAGTTAGGATTTTGTTGAGGTTTTTTGAAGGAATTATGGACCTTAAACTTAGCAAATAGTACCACAAAGCAGGGCCCTTTTATAATGCTTGCCATCACAATGATATCTAATTAGCAATATGTTCTCTGAATATAATGATTCAACAATACAACATTTTGATTGTTTTCCAGTCTGAAAAATATCAACCAGTCACAAACTGCGCTTTACGTTTTAGGAAACATAATTCCTGGTTTTTAATTTGATGTCAAAATAAATGTGATTTCAGTCTATCACAACAGACTTACAACTTTAACCGTAGTCATTGCTTTTGTATTGGTGATTAAAGATAAAATATGAATCCCGGGTCAGATTTGCCACAATTGGACTTGATACGATGTAGATGTTTAGCAATTGCATTGAATTTAAATGAATTCTTACAGGAAAAACGTCACCAGGAGAGAGCTTTGGCGATGTACAAACAAGTCCTCAGAAATGATGACCGCAACATCTGGGCAGCTAATGGGATTGGTAAGAACACAACAATAGACATAGGTTATGAATAAACAATAAATCTAGTCAAGAAATAATTTTCATTGAACAAGAAGGGAGTTGTCCATCAACTTTAATTAATCATGTATAACTTTTGATATTTCCAAAAATGATATGCTAGGATTTCATTGTCAGATTTGGGAGTATGTTAAACAGTACATTTTATCTTTTATGATCCGGAAGTCAAAGATCAAGGGACATAACTCTATTTGAACTAAACAAGATCAGATGTACTCGAAAAGCCTACAATGTAAGGCTGCTTGATATAGAGTGTTTATAAATTACCTGCTTTAGCTCTACAGCTGCAGATTGTTGTACAGTACTGCATACAATCTTATTTTTGCTACATTCTATTTGTACAGACTAGGCATAAAACTGTGAATTTATAAAACATGTAGACAACCAGTTACTGTATTCAATTTAAAGCTGTCTACAGTTACGTGCATTACCACAGCTGCAAGTAATACACACTGCATTCATTTCAAACGGTTTTCCAATATGACAAGGAGTGTTGCAGAACTATTGTACCCATTTTCCATCTATGTTTCAGGATTTTGGCTGAATAAACAGCCTCTCTTATATCCAACACATAACAGATTCAATCATACAAGTCCCTATTTTGCTCTCTGTAGAAGTTTCAAGGTTATTTGCTTAATTTTGTTGACAGTAAGAAGCTCAATTTTTTTCTTTTCTGGTCGTGTTTATGAAAGACTGGATTTGACTTCTTGATTTATGCACAGGCATTTGCCTCCTGTTGAAAAAAAAAATTGTAAACGATACTTCTGTCTGTATATTTTTTGATGTGAGCAAGCCCCAGTGATCTATGCAAAATAGACTGCGTTTATATTGAACTGAAAAGTAAAGACGAAATCTTGTGTAATAGAAATATCAATAAAAATTATTATACTACTACTCATAGTATAGATATTGGTATGTAGGATGAGTTGTGTCTCCATTTGACAGAACTCATATTTTAAGATTTTCCATGGAGTAAAAACCCTGAGTCTAACTCTCTAAAATTTTGACCAGGTATCTTAATGTCTTTCCATATACAAAGGACTGAAGTGCTGGTACTTGCGTTTTCTTTCATTCATTGTATGGATTTTTTTGATTTTTTTTGCCTTTTCTTTCAGAAATATGGCACAACATACCTTATATTGTAAAGTAATATATTTGCCAATACTCAATTATGTAATTGCAAAAGGAGATGACAAGGGACGTAACTGCTTAGCTCTATCTCTCAGAATTGTAGAGAAGTAAAGTTGGATATGAAATAATGGCAATTATTACATAAAATATATGCATTAAAGAAATTAATATTAGACTATTAATATCAGACTGAGATCATCATAAATGTGCTCTCATAAAACATCCTTAACACATGGTCTTATGTATTTTTAAAACATAAGGGTATGAGTAGACGAAATCTCTTTCATTAAAGTAATCATAAGTTAAATTTTCCCACCATTAAGAAGTTTGAACTAAAGAAGTTTGAATTATTGATATTTGTCTTCTGATTGGTTGAGTTTTATGATAGCCTCTGAGCAGCTTACATTTGAGTAAGTCAATATTGACTGTTCAATCAATTTGTTTGTGATCTAAAGCATTCACTTGTAAACATTTTCTCTATCCATTCTTTCTTTATTTTCTTTTTGTGCTCATATATCTAACTTATGTCGATATGCTAATTTGTAAGAAAAACAAGTGGTATAAAAAAGGTTTCTTTGAGTGCTTGATTTATTGCCACCAATCAAATTTTTAATAATATTAAGAAATTTTAAATTAATTATATATATATATATATTGTTTTACATACACTTGCATGTAGTGCTACAGAATTGATTCAGGAAGAACAGTATATAGATTTATAGATCAAAGGACACCAGTTTTGTTTTGGGATATTTTGTTCCCAAATGCTAAATCTATGGCATTTTAACTGGTTTGCAATCCTTGTGCCTTTCAGAAAATGCCTCTACAAAGTTAATTTATTACATAATGGACAGATAATTCTGTATTTTACAGTAAAATACATATCAGAAACATCGGGAATTTTCTGTCCTTTATCTTTTATTAGAAAGCAGGTGATCAAAACTCACCACAATTCATGATAAACATCTATCCATGTAATAGTATTATAAAGAGGAAAAAAGGGCATGTAGACATTTTGAGGATAAATCATTTTTTCTTAATTGCATGATTCAAAACTTGACTGCTATTGAAAATCTTCTAAGGGCATGATGCTTTTAAAGTTCATATTCATGCCCATGATTTTCTTCCTCGGAGCATCATTGGCAAGCTATTGACTTATCTTATCCTGCATTTAAAGTTGTTGGGTTTTTTTCAAACAATAGAAGTTTAATATTCTTGGAGGTAAAGACTTCACACAAACATACATTTACCAGGTAATCTATTACATGGGGAATATTTTTAGCAGGAAACACCTGGTGTTGTGACTTTGATGCTGAACAATTATCCTTGTGTAATGATTTATGTCAGCAGATCAAAGTTTCCAGTTTTGGTTAGGTTGCTACTTCTACCTACGTGCTTTATTTTTTCATGTGGTGTATTCCAGGAGCAGTGTTCTTCATGCATAATCAATTGATACAATAAATATGATGTCGAATTGGTTGTTGAATAATGCCTAGTGTTTAGTGATTTCAACATTGACTTGTCAGTCGGTCAATATCATCCATGCATCATTCTTTCGTACAGTACATTGATTCTGAAATATGTATTTGATTTCTGAAATGCACTTCCGTAAATATGGCTTCCGTTCTTTTTAAACATGGAAGAATTGCTTTTGCTTGCGGTGTCCACAGTAAAGCTGGGTAGGATTGCTACGAGTCACAATCTTGTTTTCATGGTTGCTAAATTTTTTAGCTATACATGTTCTAAATGTATTTGGGTGTGTCAATTTCTGTAAAATCAACAAAATCGTAGGAAACCAATGTGATTGTTTCCCAACTATTAAACTTTCATTGTTTCAGACAGACATCATTTTAAATTTATTTTAAAACTAAACTTCTGTTTTCTGTACATTTTCCAATGATTAAGCTTTTCTCAAGAGTTGTATACTGAACATTACTTATTGACTCAGAGGTTACAAGCAACAAGAAAAGCTATTAAATATCAATAACAATAACAGGTGCTTAAAATATTTCAGAGTTTTATAATACTCTACATTTACCATAAGGAATAAAACTTTGAAGTCTGCTCTTGTGAAACCTTTTATGAAGTTGTTCTTTTCCAGAGTGTGTCTGTATGTGCAGATTTATTAGTATCTAAATAGAGTTTCATAATCCTGTTGAAAATCATAAAAACAGGACTATTGTTCATATACTGCTCATAGATTTTGGAAATGCATGCATGTTTTAAAAACAATTTTCATAGAATATCCTTTTTTTTAAGCTTTACCTTTGTAAAAAATTTAATTCCAATAGAGGGCACCTTCACAAACCTAATATTATGATCAGCTTCTTATTACAGTAGACAGATTCTGCCAGAATATTGGATCCATGCAACATTCAGATCTGTTCCTTGCTTTTGACAGATAACATTTAATCAGAATGCAGTTTACTGTTTGCCATGCATATTAAAAAAAATTGTAGGATAAGCAACTGTTGAAAAAAACTCTATTCTCCAGCAAGACTTTTGTAGATGTATTTGAACACTGCACAATATTTGTACTGTTTCAAATTTTAGTTACTTGCTAAAGAATAAGATCAGGACAACAGTCACAGTGATTTAATACATAGTGTTTGAAGTTTGAATAAGTGCTTTTAATTTCTAATAAACTTCAACAGATTAATGAGTGTACAAATTTGGCAGTGTATGTATGAACAAATAATTTATATACAGAACAGCACTTTCATCTTTAACAAATTGCTGAACACTGTTTATATGTCACAAGTGGTATTTGTGAAACAGTCTGTGTTTTTCAAGGCAAGTTGTCGCTTCTTCCTGGCAATTTCAGTGAGAGAACGAGTGTTATTTGAGCGATTACGTTTGTTGGCAAACCACTTCTTCACTTGCTCAGCTGTGATCCCCCCTGCAGCAGACAGTTCCTCAATGGCATCAGGATTTGGATAGGGATGTTCAAGATGATTGTCGTACCAGTTCTCCATCAGTTGGACAGCCTTCTTGGAAAGGAGAGGACGAAGTTTGATTTGTCGAGAAGAGTAATTCATCTGCTGGGTTTTCTCCAATAGGAGCAGGCTTTTTTCCACACGATCCATAATTTTATGAAGCTGATTGTCATAATGTAAGTTCATGGCTTGTCTTGCATCTTTTGACATTTTCTTCTGCTGCAGAGCACAGAATCTTTCTGTTTCCACTTCTGATGCTTGTTGATGGTAAAATTCAGAGAGGTTTTGAACATCATCGGGAAAGGAACATAATAATTTGTCGAAGCGCTCCTGTAGTGACTGCTCTCTAGAGAAAATGTCACTGTTAGGCTCTGTTGTCAAGGCATCAAAAAGTGATTGTGGAAGGGAATCTTTACTGGAAATGCAATCTTTGGCTAAGACAGCTTGAAGGTCATTGAAGATGGGATTGTTGTAGAGAGAACTGTCAGGAGGAGGGGATCCAAGAATACTGGTGAGCGAATCGTTGAAACGAGATTCTCCCAAAAAGCTGCTGTTGTTTGGAGTTGCTGAATGTTTTGCCTGTGTATGAATGTTAGCAGGTGTTGAGGTCATTGGCTGGCTCTTGGTAGTTACTATCGGACTGCTGATGTCTTCCGAATCCAATTCCAAAATTTCACAACTGGACAAAGCACTGCGATGATGCACACGAAATTTGTCACCACACAACACAACATGGTCCTGTGATGCACTGGAGTCATCAAAGTCTGTACTTTCCTTTGAGGGGTCAAACACATCAGTCAGGTTGTCAAGGTCATCACTCAAGAAGGAGTCTTTGGACTCTTCACTAAGAATTGTTGTAGCAATGATCTCTGAGAGGTCAATCGGTGGAGGCTGATCAGGGGGTGGCATAGGTCTCTCGGTATCAGACTCTTTGTCGTTGATGTAGTTATAAGCAATAGAGTGTGTATCCATTGTACACCAATTTCTTAGGCTGACAAATAGTAATCAACTTTAGATCTGGAGATTGGAACTTTGAACGAAAGTGCCATGGCCAAAGCTCAGGTGTCAAGGCTTTTTATATGAGTAAGAAATGGCATTGGACAAAGATTGGACTTTTCATTGGTCAGTTTGTAAAGTTTAGTAACTCAAATTTAAAGTTTAGAAATGTCATTGGTCACTGTTGTATAATTTGAGGTGCTCATCTTTCACAGATAGTTAATTACAAGGTGTTTAGTTTAGACAGTGGAGTGATTAGTTGCTCAAAGTCTCCTGTATGTTTTCATAGACCATGCTGTGCAATGTAATTGGTGCCAATTGAGGCACACTTCAGGTGATAAGTTTTGATAACAATTAAGAAAGTCTTAGGATTTCATTACTCTGCATTTTGAGGAAATTTGATATATAATTTCCATTGTCTTTTGGTTTTGTTAAGAAGAATTTATTAAAAATAATTTTTCATTTTAATAATTTCAATGCCAAAAAATGATAAATAGATATAAAGTTTATTATTGCTATGCCATTCAATGATCAATTTGATTAAAAAAAAACAATAATAAAAAAAGAAATGCAGGTTTTTCTTTCAGCAGTTATGCACTTATTACCAATCACCATATTTTGAAATGAAATTGTTCTGCCACATAATATTCAAGAATTATGCTCTTTTTTTGGTTTTTTGTTTTTTTTTTGTAAATATGTAAATAGAATAGATAATTATAGTGAATTTGGAAGTAAGATTCAGACATTGTTTGAAGCCTTAAATTACTAATTATATAGGGTTTGGTTCTGATTGTTTTTTTATTTGAAAGATGTTATTAAAGATAAATATTGTTCAATAAAAGAGAGCTTCAATTATAATAATCGCAAGTTGGTTCAATTAAATGGTATCAAGTGAATATCAAGTGTGTCCAAATCAATTGTAGATCTGTTCAAATACTGGAAAATGGCTCAAACTCATGACCTCCCGGTTATGGAGCGAATGATCCAGCACTGAGTTACCAGACAGATTTAAGCTACCCTTTGATATTAAGACCTATCTTGGAGACCAGTTTCTCAATCTTCAGAAGTGTCTGACAAGTACATTTGATTAACCTGTTGAACTATAATAAGATGAGAATTACTGTAAAGACACAGCATTATAGCATATTACATAGATCTTACGCTTCCCCCTCCCACCTCCATGTGAATTAAAAATAGACCTACCCCACAAATGTAAAATCCCCATAGGATTTTAAAGTAGACCTCCCCTCGCCCATGCAAAATAAAAATTGACCTGATATAATTACTCCAAAGGTCATTACTCTAAAATGTGTTAAAGGGTGATCAAGTTATTTGCTCTTCTAAAGTGTGTGATATTTTATTTTCAATAAAAAGTGTCAGTAATAGTTTAAAGATGTGTAATTACAGACCTTGTAAGATAAGGTTAATTTTTATTTCTTACTGTGAACACATTGTAATGTGAATATAAAGTTTCTTTCATTCGAGATCTGCTCCTCTTGCTTCCAGATACACATGCTCTGATAATAAAATTCAAGCTAGGTTGGTTTTAAATTCTGAATTGTTTTTTGTCATTTTCATTGATTTATTAATTAACATAATAGATTATAAAAATAGGTTCAAGTATAAAAACCATAGTAAGGTACAATGATTGTTATATTAAAAGCAGTTCTCTCCTGATTAGCTGGAATTGAAAGACAAAAAATCAAATCCATAATTATTATATAGTAGTATAAATTTAATTTTATTTTGATTTACTCTATTATGTAAAATTTGTCTCTGTGTCTGTTTGCAATAATAATAATAATAATAATAAAACAAAACCAAAAAACACAAAAAAAAAAACAAGGATTGAAATTACTTTATTATGTAAAATTTGTCAAAAACCAAAAAAAAAAAACCAAGGATTGAAATTACTCTATTATGTAAAATTTGTCTCTGTATCTGTTTGCAATATTAATAATAATAATAAATAAATAAAAAAAAAAACAAGGACTGAAATATCTAGTAGCTGGAAACTATTGCAAATTCTCAGATAAATTTTAATTAGTTGTTTTCAGTGGAATGAGTTCAGAGAGTAAATGAATGAGTATAGAAAATTAGAATTAAAAAAAATATAATAAATTAATCAATTTTGTGACTCATTATTATAATTTCTGCAACCAGTATTTTGGATGAAAATATGAGTATAAGAGAATTATCAATTTTTATAATCATTGGATTGAATTTTTTGTTAGGAGATATTCATTTTTCTCAATCTGTCTATAAGTATTCAATGGAAGGTTGCATGTGAAATAAAACTTAAATAAAGGTAATCAGGGGAAGAAGTTACAAGGTTATATATTATAATTCTCAAACAGTTTCACTACAGAAAATTTTATGCAGGCTTAGTAAATCTTCAGGTTTTCCTTTTTGAATAAAAGCTTTCTGTGTTATTTATTAAAAACTTGTACTCCCAAGTTATCAACATCAGCAGAACACTTCCATCCCTTAGGTACCAATAAGGAACTAGAAACATCAAGAAAATGTCTGATCTGTGGATCAGAATCTCATCAAGTATCTACTATAAATCACATATTTAAATAATACCTTGCATTTGTATTTAACAAAATGTTGCAAACTTCTGTTTTACCACCATTTACTTGTGTGTAAAATAAATATTAGCAATGCAAAAAGTCTCTTTGAATGATAAATATTGGTTTGGACAGATATATTTAAATTTAGTGATTAATCTTCTACTGATTGTGTTACACAACTTAGAAAATAATGTATTTTTATCAGTAAAAAAAAATTGTTTAGTTTGTTCTTGTGACTCTGAATAATATATTAAATATTGATCTGTATAGAATGCTCTGATATGAATCTTAATACATATCTATACATGTACCTACAACATAATGTACAAACAGTCCTGCTTCACTCAGTATTTCAGATTTGTGTAAAAATTATATTTTGTACCTCTCTATGTACCATTCTATGATCTAAATAAATAAAAGAACTTGTGAGGATGTGAATTTAAAGAGTATAACATTGTAATTAACATTCATTGATTGAGAGGAACCTGCAATTACAATGCTAGTTATTTAAGCAATAATATTGACAATACCCAAATTATGAAAAACTGTGGACAATATCTTGATTGTATACAAACATATTATAAACCATTGCTGTTTTGTTGTATTTGATGATAATGTTTAATGATGCAGTATATATAACAGGTATTTATATTTATGAATGCTATGATATGAGAGAGAAAGAAGTGCATGTTGAATTCAATATACTCCTTTCTGCCATTGAAGTTTAAAACTATTAATTACTCTATTATTTACTCTATTAATTAAGAATGGTTTGAGTGGAGAGTAAATAGTGAATTCAATTTTTCAATGTAGATAATCAATTTGGGTCTTTGATCAATCGAATAGTGAGAATTAGCAGTATAATGATTAATTAAATGAAAACAAAACCATGCACAGTCCATGGAAGTGTATTTTATGGGCTCCGAGTTAATGAAATTATTTATTCAAAGAATATAGATATAATAGGTATGAATTTCAATACAGATAAGAGACCTGCTGTAATTGTATTAGTAAATTGACTGAGCTAAAAAATATTAACATGAAAAATTTCTGATAATTGTACTATACATTTTTATACATCTAATGGAGATTGGGAAACAGTTTTGCTTCATGAATCTGAGAATCGCTGTATTTAATTTGTAAATGTCTTAAATGATTTTAATGTGTATGATTACATTAGAAATCGAGAATGTGAAAATCTGAAAGGATTTTTTGGCATCGATTCTCTGTTTCGTAATATTTTATAAATGATTCCTATTTGGATATTAGTTTGCATTTTGGATTATTTAAAGTCATGCAATACCTGGATACAACAGGAATTGAAAATTTCTACTCAGAATATTAGTTTAATTAAAGTTACAGAAAATGAAAAGTGTAATAGCAATTTAAATGTTAAATACAAAATATATCAACTTGCCAGTTATTTTAGTTAAGAATAAAATGCTAGTATGATAGTTCATGTTTTACTAAAAAATGGTTTAGCTTTTTTCAAAACAGACTGCTTGAAATATATATTAATTATTTTTGTTTTACAAATTGTAAATAGAAAAATGTGAATTTTTAGTTTGTTTAGTCAACTTTCATTTTATGAGGGAAAAAAAAATATATAAATTGTTTTTCTTGACAAATTCATATGAATTAAAGGGAAATAGAAAGTCCAAAAATTTAGTACTAATATTCTTTAATAAATATGTGTCATATCTACACATCACTAATATTCAACAAATGATATGCATAACAATAATGATATCCAAAAATCATGAAAATGCTGTCAATAATATTTTAGATCATTTAAGATCGTGACATGAATGAAAATGAAAAAAGCACTTACAATGTAGAGAATAATGCAAAATAAATTATTGCTAAAGTTTATAAAGCTTTACTTGTCACTTGAAGTACTGATTGCGGTTGTTTCGTGAGCGATTCCTTTTGTTGGCAAACCATTTTCGAACTTGTTCTACTGTAAGTCCACAGTCTAAAGCCAATCGAATTGTCTGATCTCGTGAGGGATATGGATTGCTGATGTTTTCACTGAACCAGCTATCAAGAATTTTGACTGAACGCTTTGGCAAAAGTCTAGTTTTCCTTGCCTCTCCGCAGCATGATTCAAGTCCGGCATCAGGGAGAGCCTGGGAACTGTCTTGAATCACTTGAATTCTGTCTAAGACTTGATTAATTATTTGTAGAAATTGTTCTTCAACTTCATGCAGACAATTGGAGTCCATGGAGCAGGCAGGTCCAGATTCTAATTTCTCTTTGTAATGTTTTTCAGAAAAGGTGATCTGATACTGATAGAATTCTGTGAGCTGTCTGGATTTCTCCGTATCAATCTTTTCTAATTCTTTCAGTTTCTTCATCATGTACTTTTCTTGTTTTCTTACATGGTAAGACAAAGGCAGTTCTTCTGTTCTTGTTCTGTATTTCAGACTTCGGGTTCTTGAGCGCTGAATGTCGAGGCATCTTTGATCAGTGTCATTTTCACATGCTTGGTAAGCACCATCTCGAGTATGAAACCATTGATTTTTAACACCTTCCTCCATCTCATTTGTTGAGTAGTTGGATTTTGAGCTTCCACTGGGCTCTGAGTGATAATGAAATGCATCATGGTGATGAGGCACAAATTGTGGCCATGAGGGAAGATTGCCATTCAGAGGCATGAAATTTTGATGCTGGTATCTGTTGTGGTGATACTGGTCACTTTCAGGTGTGTTACTGGAAATACTGAAGTCAGATGACCAGTAGGATGGGCTGTCTGAACTATGAATTCCTCGATCATAAGAATGAAATGCACCATGTTCAAATTGCCGATGATGGGAGGCGGCTGAGTGATTCTCTGGCTCTTGTGGAAAAAAACTCAGTGAATGTCCTGAGGAAAAAGGAAGTCCTGAGAGCATGTATGAGTGTGAGTTGGAATAGGAATTTCCAACGTCATAGTGTCCTGCAGACTGTAGTGGATACATGGACCAGCTTTGGTTAGTGGTGTAACTTGATGGAGGGATGAAGCTGGAACTATGTGGATACAAGTCTGCAGCATTGTTCTCCAAGGTCGGAATTTTCAGGGGCAATCCTAGATGTGGCCGACGGTTTTCCATGTCTAGTTTGACTGCAAGAGGTGCTTGCGCAGACAGATATGGCTGTTCGCTTATGATTTTGTCATTATAGTCACAAGATTTACCAGCAGTTGTCCTTGTTTTCAATGTTATATGGCAGTTTACACTAAAATCAGGTGCGTTCATAGTGGCCGCAGCAGAAATATTGAGAAAATTTCACGGGGCATCATGATGGAAATCAGGGCTGTACCATGATACCTGGTTAAGAGTGATTGGTTAATTGCACTCTGATACATAAAGTAGCGTCCCAAGAAAGTCATTACAGTCTTATGTTTGCAGAAGCATTTTTTATATTGCCCATATGGATGTATTGAAAAGGGGGGTTAGAAAAAAATTAATATTTTGTAGCGCTCCAAAGAATTCTTTTCTGAATACACTGTCAACATTGCAAGAAAGTGTAAAAATATCTTGAATGCAACAAATAATTACACGTGATATTAATTGAATTAATAATAATAGAATACAGTGACAGCCCATTGTATGATTATGAAATGTTTATTTAAATACTGCAAGGCCAACCTAGTGCTATCATATTCAGAGTTAAAAGGTCAATATGAACGCACCGTATGCCTTCTATCTGGGCTCCTTTTGATCTTATTGTCTGCGTCACATTTTGAAGTTTCCAGTATTGTCAGGCTAAATTTAGATACTAAAGCCCATCAGTGAAACGTAATAGAATTTTGATCGATTTGATGTGCATGGGGTAGGTTCATTTATCGTTTAAGATTTTCCATATCCCATGTTTATTTTGTTTTTCTTTTTCGATACTCATTAACTTGAGAAATTAAAAAGTATCCCGACTAGGCTAAGTTCTATGCAGGTGTTGGGTCATCATATTCAATACAGTGTCATTAATTCTTGAGCATTTAAAAAATTTGTCAAATTAAAAAAAAATGTCAATGCATCAATATCGTTAGCAAAAGTTTGAAAGATTGTTTCGGTAGTTTACACACTATCTATTTTGTGTATGAAGTCAGTAAAGGCACGAGATCACTTTATATTATATGAGTGATATGAATTTTATGCTTGAACAATGTTTTAAGTGTTTTCTTTTGTAAGTTAAAATGAATATGCTCTTGGGGCTCAAAGTGTCTTTGCTAAGGTTGACAAAAAGGATTTTTGCCTTCAGTATTTCAAGTGACCAATTAAAAAAAATCAGATGATATACTTGTAGCATTGTCAGTATCCCAGTTTTGTTTTGGAAAACACTTCAAGATCATTTTTTGTAAGGCAAAGATAGCATCACTGGTATATGCTGTTAATTCACTTAAAATACTTTAAAAAAAAAATTTTAAGTGAAATATTGTTGACATGCTGTGTACTTCAAGTAGAAATATTTTTCTTCTACAAATTTCATGTTTGTTTACGTCCCATTAAAAAAAAAAAATCTCATGATATCACTAGCTGTAGGTGTAGTACCACAAATTTTGACCAATGCATGGCACATTGTGCCTACGTATACTGTGATACAGGACCTTCATTTTTATATGCTTGTCTTTAGACAAGATGCATTATGATACAGCAAGGTCTCTACATCTCTGTTATCTGTCTGGCCATTTGGGTTTTTTCTGTTTCTATTTTCATTTGTATGTCACATTTTAAGTTGAAACTTGCTGCGTAAGTTTGTGGGTCACTCTAGAGCGTGTTGTAATTTTAATTCATTTCAACCTCTCTTGGAGGAGTTCCGCCCCATTGTTTGAAATTATAATGGTAATTGAAGGTTTGTAAATATAACGCCTCTTGCAGTTTTGAAGTGAGGACCTTATTTTACTGAGTGTTAGTATTAGTATTGAAGACGTGCTTTTCACAAGGATTTTGATTTTCTTCAATTTTTTGAGAAAGTTACAAGTTGTTGGAGTTAATCAGTTTTGAGGAAATAGTACAAAGTGGGAACATGATTTGTACTTCTAACTCCTCTCATAGTTTTTCAAGATAATGAAAATTAAGTGACCAGGTAATATACTGATGACCATCATTTAATCATATCACCAAAGAAAGTACATCACAGTTTGATGATGGCTGATGCTACCTCAAGCACAGTTCTACGACTCATGCTAATGTCTGCTGATCACTGTATAGAAAACAAGCTCTTAATGATGAAATGATGAAAACCCTCTACATAAGCTCATGATGAGCATATTATGAACTTTTTCTGGCTCTCTTGTTAAGGTCTCATCATATTGTTGGGGAAGGGAAGTTTGAAGTGCTTAGCATATCATAAATTTCTTAATTATGCAGTGTAATTGTTTACAATGTTGAAAGTTTTTTTTTTGTTTTTTTTTGGGGGGGGGTTAGATATGACAATATTATTTTTGTTAAATGCAACAATATTAAGTACCTTTCCAACAGAATTACTCCTAGAAAGACTTTGTTTAACAAGACAGTGATTTTTTTTTTTTTGATTTTGATATTTTTTTTTTTTCTCGTTATTTTAAAAAAGAAAGAGTTCAGATAAAGCCAGTAATTATCAAATTGAGTGAATAGCTAGGTAAAACATCCAGAGAAGAAGGCGATATTATAAAACTGCATTTAGTGTATTATTCATGTTGATAGACCATTGATATTGTCCATTTACATTTGTATTAGCCTGATTTGTAAGTCAATATGTACTTGTTTCCTCATATGCTACATCTGTGACTAATGTAATTTTTACTGAAGTTTTTTTTCTCTATAAATTGCCTTTGGTGTTATGCTCTCAGGGTCCAAAATTGGAATTAACCTTATCTATTCAAAGAGGAGGGTGAAAAATCAAAATGGGAGTTATCTAACCTTGTAGGAAATTCAATGAATATTGAATAAATATGCTTTAAAAGTTGTTCATTTTTATGGGGTCAAATTCTTGTTAGTCGTGGTTATAGAGACTTTGTTTTATGATTAATTATTGTAGTTGAAATATATATTCTGTTCATGGGTATTCCACACCAAAAAACAAAAAAATTCATGGTTAATTATTGCAGTTGAAATGTATATTCTCGTTCATAAAAAAAACACAACAAACCAACCCACAAAAATTTTAACTTTCAAGAAAAATAATGATGTTACAGTGTGTATCATTTCATAATGATGTTACAGTGTGTATCATTTCATAATGATGTTACTGTGTGTATCATTTCATAATGATGTTACTGTGTGTATCATTTCATAATGATGTTACAGTGTGTATCATTTCATAATGATGTTACTGTGTGTATCATTTCATAATGATGTTACTGTGTGTATCATTTCATAATGATGTTACTGTGTGTATCATTTCAAGTAAACGTTATCATCAGGGTGCTTTAAGTTCTGTTTATCAAACGCTCATGGTTTGTGCTGTTTGTAGGACAAACACTTGAAAAGTGTCCATGACTGTAAAAAGTGTATAACTATGGGTAATGAAAATTAGTTTTGAAAAATGGATTAGTCTTTTGTAGGAGGAAAAAGCTGCATCACTGTAAAGTGTTTGAGAGTATTGTTCCAAGCGTGTGTATAGTCTTTGGAAAAACTAACAGTTGAACAAGAAAAGTAATATATCTTACACATTCTACGTCAATCTGTCTTTGAGATACTGAATGCTAAGTATTCTGATGGAAGATTATTATGACAATGGCAATGGTGTGAATTTCTTTGAGTTGCACGAAATAACCTTTCGTTGAGCAAAGATTTAAAAATCAGTGATATTATGACAAATTACACGAGTAGAGAAAGATGGGCATGCCCTTGTATTGCCCTCAGAACGAACATCTAGTGCAGAGGCCAAGTGTAGCCCAATGTTACATGTTTGGATTTTCATTTCATTATTCAATGTAAATACAGAGTAAATAGATTGCAAATGATCTTGCCGGCATTCAATATCCTTAGGTTGAGGTAATTAGAAAGATGTTTTTGATTTGTTCCATTCGTCTGTTTAGAGGTATTTTTTTCCAATCGATCACTTTGGATTATTATTGCTAAACCATCAATTAACCATTTTTAGCTATTTACTGTGAGGGGCAAAATTTGTGTGGTAGAAATCCAATTTTTCTTCTTTTTCATTTTTTCTCCAAGGTTTCAAAAAAGAAATTCAATTATTCCATTTCATCTGTGAAAAAAAATAAGTTATATCAAAAGAAACATTTGAAAATGTTAATATTGACATTCCCGAACATCGTAACCCATGAGGAATCCTAATTGAACAGAAACTTTGTTCATGTCACAAATGAAGTATAGGGAAAAGCCACACATTGAATTACATGTATTAAAGAGAAGCCACATTCATTTTAACATTGAATGCAAAGCAAGCTCCTCCCACTCTTTTACGAACAATTGTGAAGATACTTGATTTGTACGGATACCGATATGAAGTATTTTCCGACAAGTCATCTGCACTTGGTTGCTTCACATACTTTTGGTGGGGGTTATTACTTTGAAGTGTGCTTACCTTAGAAATGTAAATGTTTACTAACAGCTTGCAATTTGAAAAACGCTTTTGTGACCCTGTATGCTTAGTTACAATGAAAACCTCTTCAGATCAGTGAAATAGTTGAAATATATAACGTAATCGTAATTAGAGCTGAATAAATAATAGCTGTTCATTGTTTACGAAATCAAGAGAGGAAACTATCTGGAGGCTAATTACATAGTGTAATCCAGTGCAGGTATAGATATTCTGTGGTTAGTCCAAAAGTGAAGTACATGTTTAAGTTCAAAGTTTTGCTTTTGCAGGTCATTTGAGGGACTGTGAGAAAATCTGAAAATAGTCACACCTTGAGTACATGTGTTTTGTCTATTTTTTACTAAAATGTGATTGGTTGACATGTTATTGATTGCATAACAGGTTTTCGTCAGTGACACTCCATAAAAGAGACAAGTAAAAGTAAACTTTGTGTAAGAATTTTGACAACTGCTCAGTATTTTACTATTCTGTGATTTAGCAAATGAGGAACAAAACCATGGACAAAGAAAATATTCAGAAAATTGTAAACTGCAAAATGTCTCTAGTCTTGTTCCACTGAATAGGAGGCATAAAATAGTCACATACTGTTCTTAGTCCAGTAAACAGAAAAAAAATGAACATTAGATACCCTAGGAAAAACTGCATAAACAAACATTTTAATTGTCCCCCTCTTAATGAAAGCAAGAGATATTAATTTAGATCTGTCTGTCCATTTGTCTACAAAATATTCATTTCCAAATGATATCTCAAATACCAAAGAAACTTTTTATGATTTTATGATTTTAGATTACATCTATCATTTTTAGGGTCAGAAGGTTTAAGGTCAAGGTTACCTGTTGTGAGAATGGCCATTATTTTTTTTTTTTAGGTCAGAAGGTCATTGGGTCACATGGTAAGAGATAGGTTGGTTTATGGATTATATACTGTTTTGAGTTTTTTTTAGTCATGAAACTTCACAACTTTAATGAGTCTTCATGAGATCAGAATGACCCCATTTGTTTTTAGGTTTGAAAAGTCAAATTTTATTTGAACCTTAGCAGTTATACTTCATATGAAGACTTTATGACTGAAATATGACCCTTACTGTCTTTAAGATCAAGGTCACTAGGTCACATAATAAAAACTGGTTTTTGGATATTGCAGTTACTGTTTGAGCTTTAGCAATGAACTTTCCATGAAAAATCTGTAAGACTAAGGATGGCCTATGTTGATTGAGGATCAAGGTCACTAAATTGCATATTGAGTGAAATGATTTCAAATCGTCTTTGAGCTATAGCAATACAATTTCACATGAAGAGTCTCCATAACTTCTAATTTGTTTTAGGTTTAAAGGTTAAGGTCACTGGTTCATATGGTAAGAAATCATTTCAGGTGATATTTGAAATAGAATCAGCATTGAAAATTCAAATGAAAAGTTTCTATCACACAAAAAAAAAAATTATTACTTTTGGGATCAGGCAGTCAAAAGGCAATGTCACAGCTAGCATAAGAGAACAAGTTGACTCTAGATAATACCTTTAATATTATGATTTAGCAACAAAACTTTGCAAGATGTCTGGGGGCATATGTTCATAGTGTTGTATTTTTAAAGAGCTGTCCCTTGATCTTGGCATTAGAAATGAAACTTGAAAATTTCGTAAGTATAAATGTTAGGAAATTATAAATATGTTAAATAAAATTCTGACAAAATTTACAGCACCAACTTTTCTGGGTTTTCTTTTAAGAAAATCCACCATACATTTTCAGCATCATATTTACCTGCTACATCTTAATTGTTAAAAAAAAAATCAAAGATGCCTTTATTTTTGCAGGATGTGTTTTGGCCCACAAAGGTTGTATCAATGAGGCCAGAGATGTGTTTGCCCAGGTGCGGGAGGCCACTGCTGATTTCTGTGATGTTTGGCTCAATATCGCACACATCTACGTAGAGCAGAGGCAGTATGTGGCAGCTGTACAGATGGTAGAATATTCATGGATTAAAACACATGATAAATGCCATTACAATGGAAAAAAATATAAGATTATTCTTGGGCAGTATTTTTGTTTTTGAAATATAAATATCATGTATTTCATTTATTTTTTCTTGATTTTGACCTTTCATTAATGCACCTCCTAAAATAAAGAGTCGTTTATGTATGGGACATTTATCTTTTTATTCTTAAATGAAATTTTTTGCTATTTTTAGCAGTAAGCGTTCGGGAATTTCTTGACTTTTTATTCTTAAATGAAATTTTTTGCTATTTTTAGCAGTAAGCGTTCGGGAATTTCTTGACTTATTTGTTTAATGTTTGTTACAGTATGAGAATTGTTTGAAGAAATTCTTTAAATATCACAACACTGAGGTGATGGTCTATCTGGCAAGAGCATACTTCAAATGTGGACGACTTAAAGAGTGCAAAAACATTCTACTGAAGGTGAGACAGTATCCGATGAAAATATGCGTAATACTGTAGAGCAGTGGGCAAAGTT
Source organism: Ostrea denselamellosa (assembly GCA_024699665.1). Lineage (NCBI taxonomy): Eukaryota > Metazoa > Mollusca > Bivalvia > Ostreida > Ostreidae > Ostrea > Ostrea denselamellosa. The sequence continues at coordinate 10,434,719 of JAMZEH010000064.1, forward strand.
ATATGAATGAAATGATATTTGTACTCAAATTGTATCGTAAAAAAAAAAAATTTAATATGATTAAAAGTTTTTCTGAGGAATGTCTGTGTTATCTACCAGGCTCGTCATGTGTCTCCCAGTGACACGGTGCTGCTGTACAACATTGCCTTGGTACAACAGAAGCTAGCCACCTCAATCCTCAAAGATGAAAAGAGCAACCTCAAGACAGTACTCAGTGCCGTCAAAGACTTGGAACTGGCTATCAAGTGAGAGGGCGTTTATTTTATTGTAGGGTGTAAGGAGCACATGTTATCTACAAATGCTTTATTGTAAAATAAAACTTCACTCTACGAATGGATGTACAGACATCGGACAAAGGGACCTTTTTGTGTCTATCATGCTTTGCAGGTAACTCAAAAATGATCAAGATTATTTTGATGCAACCATAGGGGAAGATGGACCATAATATGTCAATAAAATGTATTGAACAATTGTCTGAATGTCTGTATTTACTTCTATGTATTCTTTGTTAAACAAACTGAAGGGAGTGAGAGTGTAGAACACATTGCTTTGATACAGTACTAACTGACATTTTAAAAAATCTTGAATGTTTGTTGTCACAGGTATTTTACTCATCTTTCAACTTATGGAGACCGAATGAAGTTTGATTTGAACCAAGCAGCCTCAGAAGCTCGTCAGTGTTCAGATCTTCTCAGTCAGGCTCAGTATCATGTGGCTCGAGCTCGCAAGATTGATGAGGCAGAGAGGGAGATGAGAAAGAGGCAAGAAGAGGAAAGGGAGGCAATCCGTCAGAAACATGTGGCTGAACAGGTAATATTGACCACTGATGTTGAAAGTATTTTGAAAATAAATTTTGAAGAAAAAAATTGTACTTTGCATTTAGAAAAAATGTGACAGTCTTTTACATTGTGCTGACACCTGTGTGAGAATTGCTATAAAGCAGGTTTCACTGGGTAATTTACAAATATAAGAAAAATTCTACTTTATATCAAAGTTTCTTGAAAATAGACTGCAGACATAGAATCTCGGTTTTAAAAAAATATGAAGTTCATATACCTGCTTTGATTCAATGTAAAATGGGTTGTCATTTGTATTATTTGTTGTAAACAGATGGAAAAACAGAAAATCAAAGAAGAAATGGATAAGAAGTTGATGGAACAAAGAGCTAAGTTTGTGGAGAAAGCCAAAAAGATATCCTTGCTTGAACCTGACACAGATGAAAGGTCAAGAAAATCAGGATCAAAAGTATGTATAGGAATGGGGTGGATCCAAGGGATATGGGGATGGGTTGCTTGAAAGCAGACCAGGGATATTTTTCAGTGGAAAGGAATTTGCTACCACAATCCTTTCTATTTACATTTTCTATCTTATTAGTGTATGGTGAATTTTCTACTTGTAGTATATTGTTATTTTGGTTTGATTTTCTGAATGGGGTCCTTGTTTATCAAAATGAATTGAAACAAAAGAGGTCACTTTATTTTTCTAATAGAAAAATTAATTTGAGCTTTAAGAAAGATTCGATTTTGAGGTGAATATATCTTGTTCGTTTTCATCTTTATTTAGAAAGGTAAAAAGCAAGATGATGGGGACTTTATATCAGACGGCAGCAGTGATGAGAGACCAAGGAAAAAGAAGAGACGAGGATCGGACACTGAGAATGATGATGGGGAGAGACGCAGAAAGAAGAAAAATAGGTAATTGTGTTTTGGAAGAGAGACTTGGAAGTACAATGAGAGTTATTTCCTTGGATTTTTCAAGGAAAGTATTTCTGAGCAATTATGCCACAGCTGTGCACTTTCATTCCATAGTACACCGTACTTTAGAGCACAGAGGTTATACAGAAATCATAAAGTAGATTTTAAATTAAATATTTATCAATCATCTGCAGCTGTGCAAATGCACACTGAAGAAAAAAAATTCTGATATACAGATTAGAATGTTAAAAAAAATGTTTATGTCCAAAATTATGACATTAATAAGCAGCGCTTGCTGTGAATGGTTTGGTAACTGTCTGCATCCAGCTGATTTCCTGGTCTCATAAGCCATTGTCCTTATATAGTTACCTCTTTTGGCAAATATAATTTGTGGTCTGTCTTAAACATAAATGATGTTAAATCTGAACAAAAAATTCTCAAAGAGGTGTTTTTATCATGCCTTTTAGCAGTTATCAATGGCTTTCGGAGTTGATTAAATTGGAATCACATGGTTTGGTGACATCAAAAGTGACTTGCATTTCTTCAGAATTTGCTATGTCAGCTCATACAGGTCTGCCAATTAAGGAGGAATAACACACTAGAGAAATCTGATATGGATGGAAAGTGGAGGATATGTACAATAATATTTTGAAATTGAAAACTTTAATATTTACCATATTTAGTGAAAAAATGTAGTTTTAATAGAAAGAAATCGGGGGGGGGGGGGAATTGCAACCCCTGCTAGACTTAACCCATGATTTGCAGATCAGCAGTGTTGACATGTTAACTGACAGAGCTACCCAACTAGGCATTTAGAGGAACATACAAGTATTGCTGATATTTATATTTTCATTTAAGTTTCTATAAGGAGTCATCCATTATGATGATGTGTTATTCCTCCTTAAAGTTTTGTTCCAACAATGTTGTTAAATAGAAAATGAATTTTATAAACCAGTTTCCACAGTTACAATAGCTGAATGTAAGCCTGATGAAACATGAATATGATAGGTTAAATGAGAAAATCAGCTGATCAGCAAGCAAAGACAGTTACATGAACTTTACACCAAGTGAACTACAGTAGCTATCATCATAAATATCTGACCTAGAGATAAATCTAATCAGCTGATCGACAAGACAGTACTTTTCATCAAGTAAACTACAGTAGCTATGATATCTGACCTAAAGATAAATTTCAAACCAGTATCAGAAATTATTTAATCTGCCTGTTTTGATCTTCTGATGAGTTGAATCAAGCACATTTATGAAACATAAAGAAGCATGTCCAAGCTTTTGTTTAACCTTTAACATTAAAAAAAAATGCAAAGAAACTCTTAATTTCCCTATGGTTAGTCAAACATGTTAACAATTTCAGCCCAATAGACAAGTTAATCTTTATATGATCCCTTTAGAATATTGCTCAGAACTAAAGGAAAAGAACATTTTCCTTTTCATACACTCATCATTAAACAAGATGTATTATGGTACGAAGACATCTGTGGATGTGTCATCTGTTCAGGGTTTCTGTTACTTTTCCATTTCTCTATCATATATCGAGCCAGAACATGTTGTGTAGATTCTTTGTGGGTCATTCTACATCATTTTGCAATTTTGATCCACTTTGATGTCTCTTGTAGGAGTTTTGCCCCTCTGCCTTCTTATTTTGCAGAGTGTTTGTATTAGTATTGAAGATGTACATATAGCAAGGATTTTGATTTTCTTCAATTTAGAGAAAATAACAGGTTGATAGACTCAGTTTTTAGGGAATATTACGGAATGGGTACATGGAAATATTACTGAATGGGTACATGGTTTCCCCATCTAATCTCAATTTAATAAAAAGCCCTACATAAGCTTGTGACAGGTTTATTAGGTACTGTTTCTGGTACTCTTGTTAAGATACTCATTCTATATGACAAGTACCGTAATGTTGTCTTCTTTTTTCAGACAAAGAGGCCGCAGAGGTGGAGGGGAAAATTCTGATGATGAAGGAGGCGAGAGGCAATCACGAGGGAAAAAGAGGAAGGAGAGCAAGCAAAATACAGAGAGGCTCACAGAAAAACAGCGACGGAAAATTCGATCCAAGGCCATCATTTCCTCAAGTGAAGACTCCGACTCAGATGGAGGAAAGAAACTCAAAATTGCGTAAGTTCTCTGTGGTTATATGAAATTTTGTTAAATCCAGTATTAGTAGAATTCCTGTGTACATGGAAATTTGTGTGTGATTATGATTAATGCTAAATTTATGAGAAATTTCCATAGTTATGTCCCCCTGCATTATAGTTGCTTTTTTGCTTGCTGGGACGAATGTCTGGAAAACTACTGTCATGATCATGTTGCCAGTGTCACACTGTGAGAGAAAACTTACCTTGGCTCTCTCTATCTTTTGAACCAAGGCTTTGATATTTTACAATAGTTTCATGACCATTCAAATAGTAATTTACTAATAATCATAAGTGAGGTCAGAGTTAATGCATAAAAACTTGCCAGAATTTCCTGGAAATATGTTCTCATTTGAAAGAGTGTTAACTTTCACCATTAATTAATGTTAAGTAGCACCATGCTTCCATGTGAGCTATGTTGTCTTCTGACTTTGACCTTGGTTCTAATGGTATCTAATGTCTTCTGCAACTCTTGTCATTGCATTTGTAGCAAATTTCATCAATATTGATATCACAGAAGTAAGACCTATATCTATAGGTTACCCCCTATGTAGTCATAGAATTACAATTTCCTTGTTAGCAGTTTCATTCATGAAATTATTTTGGGCATTGTTGTTGTTTTATGAGTGGAAATGTTGGCTGTGATTTGATACATTATCCACATATATGTGATGCAATATGCTTAAGGCTGCTAAATTGATATAAAGTGAATTTTTCCTAATTATATAATCGTGTATGGTTGGTGTATGTAGATTACAATCTTCTCTTCATTTATCCATTTGTACTGATTTCATATTTAGCAATTTTCAGAAGAAATTGTGATCAGATAACTTTAGTAAATGTTTAAAAAGAAATTTCAATTACCCATCCCAACATTTTATAACCTTGACCTTTCATAGGGACTTGGTCTCACACATCTTGAATTTGCAGTCAGGTCATTTTCTTGAACTTTGTATAGGAAGCCTTTTATATAGCATCATAAAAACAATGCATCTTGGAAGATTGTAACTATGTCAGAATTTGATATCTGTGACCCCATGTATGGACTATTCATATCTTGATTTTCTGTTTATTTCCCTCTCTTAAACACACAAGGGTGCTATCATATAGCGTCTTACACAAATGCATTTTATTGAGAAAACTTAAATCATCCCAAAGTAACAAACACAAAGATGCAGAAGTCGTCACATTTATATAAAAGTTGTTCTTTATCTAAAATACATGGTGTAGTTGGGAATCAATTGGAAATTATTTATTATTTTTACTGGATAATTGGATGGGTATTTTGGTTCAATTTTTTTTATTGTACTTGTAATTAGAATTTATTGAACAGTCCTAAATGATGTTGAAAGAAATGTATTGTGTACAGTAACTTTGTTTAAGACTTGTGTGTCTTCTCCAGAAAAGATGTTTACATATGAAATCATAAAGATAAAACAAATAAGAATTGAATATGAGGCTGATAAAAGACAGAGACTGCTCTTATATATTTGTTCATCACTAATATTGGCAAGGATATTGATTGAAAAACTACAAGATATGAAGAAATTCATCTTTTTATAACATGGTCGTGTGCCCTCATTAACTGGTCTTGTAGTTTGGTTTTTTGGGGTTTTGTTGTTGTTTTTTTTTTATTTGGAGGGGGGGTAAGTACAGTAGTAGTTAAATATTCTACAGGTATGTATTTCAAAACTATAGTCCCGAGACTACATTTGCCAGCATGGGACTGGGGATATAGTATTTTAAAAATATTGTTGCATTTTAAGTACATGTAGCATGTTGCATCCAAAGCATTTTATTTTTGCAGCTATGGGAGTCCATTGGCATATAGAGATACATTATAATATATCAATTACAAATGTCAGTCCTAAGCAGTGATATATAGGAGGGTATCCCTCTCACTGCAACAAAAAATGTTGACTTTTGCTAGAAATATTGATTTTCAGTTAATGTTACAAAAACAATTTGAAGATCCAGTATTTTGCACTTCAAGTTTTCATCAATGCAATTTTACTGTTATTGCAACTGTCAGAAATATTTTGGAACAATGTCTAATGCCAGAATACACATGTTCAAAACTAGCAACATCCTCGTTGTGTTGAGTTTAATTCAATAAATGTGACATTCAAGAAAATGTTCTATAGAAAACAATTATATTCCTTCACCAGATATTGATTAACCAATATATTGCTTAGGCTGTAGTATTTCAGCAGAATCGGAATGTCTGTGTAGAAGACATCTTTAACAGTTGCTAATGAGGGATTTGTCTTGACCATAAGCTTGCAGACCCACAAGTGATGATGCCTTTTGATTATTAGCTGTAGTAATCAATAGGAAACATCAAAATGAACCAAGCCTCCAATATCTAGAAGACAATAGTGCATATAACAAGAGTCTGATTAACAGTGATTCAGCAGATATGTGCCCTATTTGTCACCGAATCAGAAAATAAGTACAAGTTGTTGCAGTCTTTTCCTAGTAGAACAACCTGAGCATATTTTAAAAAAAAAAAGGGGGGGGGGGGGAGGGGGTCAGTTTCTAGATCTGCATAGCCATGTGTAGAAAGCTGTCAGCTTGTAGTTATACACATGTACATTGTATATTACAGTTGGTATTCAGAGGAATTTTTCTACACAAGATACATTAGATACATTGTAACATGTACATGTATTTGTCAATTTTTCTAAACAGGTGCATAAATAAAATAAAATCTGACTTCTGAAAACCTTTACAAATATCACTGGAGTATGAATTCTTTTTCATTTCTTAGTAGTGGTGGGGCCATTACAATGGTAGAGGTGGCAATTGGGGTGAATATGGTACATATTATTAGCTCACCTGAGCTGAAAGCTCACGTGAGCTTTTCTGATCACCCATCATCTGTCTGTCAATCCGTTTGTAAACTTTTCATTTTTGACTTCTCCTCCAAAACCACTCGGCCAATTTCAACCAAATATGGCAGAAGGCATCCTTGCGTGAAGGGAATTAATTTGTTGAAATGAAGAGCAAGCTTTTCCAAGGGGAGATAATAGCAAAATAGCAGAAATATACTGACAATTTTTAAAAATCTTCTCCAGAACCACTGGGCCAATTTTAATCAAACTTGGAACAAATAATACTTTGGTGAAGGGGTTTCAAGTCTGTTCAAATGATGGGCCATGTCCCCTTCAAAAGGGAGATAATCACACAAAATGTAAAACCAGGGTGAGATCATTTAAAAATCTTCTCAAGAACCATTAGTCCAGTAAAGTTCAAATTTACATGGAAGCTTTCTGACATAGTGCAGATTCGGTTTTGTTAAAGTCATGGCCCCTGGAGATAGGGTGGAGCCACAAACTGGGATAAAATGTTTACATGCAAAAATGTAGGGGAAAATCTTTTTAAAAAATTCTTTAAGAACCACTAAGTCAGAAAAGTTCAAGTTTACATGGCAGCTTTCTGACATTGTGCAGATTCAATTTTGTTAAGATGGTCCAGAGCAAGACATATTAAGGTATGAGGGTTGTACCATAAAATTACTGACATGTTTAAGTAAAAAATAATCAGTACTGTTTTCTAAAATATTCACTACTCTTTAGACCATGTACATTATTATTTGATACCATAGCAAATTTGGAATACATGTGCTCAAATAAAATAGATATGGCATTTCATGTTTGCTTCATGGTGTGCTGATGAAAAGTAAAAGTATTTATGTTTTGATAAATCTGCTGAGAAAAGTTGGATCATCCTACAACAGTACAGGACTTTCACTGTTACATGCACTTGAGGTGCCCTTTGAGGTGAAGGACCCTTCTCTCTCACACACACACACATACACACACACACACACACATAGAACATTCTGAAATTTTTTATTGTGTGATATGGATGGTACTCTTACCACATCCAACTGAATAGTCGATCTTATGAACAGTGTTTTGATGAGCTGTCTTAATAGTGTCTTGTGCATATCGGAGCTTATATCAAAGTCTCTTAAACTTCAAGTTATATCATGAATCACCTGTATATGTGTACATGTATCTGGTTCACGATATGTGGAGTGAACCTATATATATCTGGGTTTTGAGTGCAAGGATAAAATACCAAATAGCCATGAATTTCAGCAGTGTCACACAGCACTGATTTTAAAAATCAAAGTGAAGAAAGAGAAATCAAACATGACAGACCTTGTGTGATAAAGAATCAATCTGTTCACTAAATCTGACATATGTGCCTTTGTTTCATGCATTTTAAGAAAAAATCACAATGGAATTTGGTTGTTATCCTTAGGTTTGATCAAAATGGCATAGAACTGGAATTATGACATCATAAACATGAGTTTTCACCATTTTCATTTGATATAAATGACTATTTTTTACACAGTTTTTCTTCTAGAAAAGATTGGGTGAAGGCTTTGATGAACTTTATTGAAATATACCATAGATTTATGTGGCAGAAATATTTTGTTAGTCTAAGGCGACAAGAGATGCTTTCTCAAAGAAAAAAAAAACATTCACAAAAATTAGTGTTGTAATAAAATTAGATAAATGTAAGCTACATATTCCATATGGCTGTAAATGTTGGGAGACAGATTATGCAGAATTGTATTTGACATGATCTCTGTTATGAATTAAACAAAAATTTAATCTTTCTTTAAAGCTTTGAACTTCTGAGTTTACAGCACAGTCCTTTTTCATTACAAGAGTCAAATTTTCAGTAATCATCAGCTTTTTGAAATTGTCAGAATTTTAATATCTAATCAAGGTACCTGTGCTTATTTTTTATTCTCAAATTAGCTTTCAATTAATGATTAAAGAAAAACAAGTTTTCTCCTTAATCATTATCAAAGATAGAAATTAGTTTTCATTTTGTCCTTGAAAAAAAAAAATAACAACAAAATTATAAAAAAAAAACATGTCAAAATGTGTCTGGAAAATAAAATTCACACTCTCAAAATTGATGTGCAATGCTGCACACATTTACATCCAGAAACTTTTACTGTTGGAACTTGAGTTAATCTAAATTGTGATGGATAGAATTGGGGGGGGGGGGGGGGGGGGTAATTATTGGTGCAATATTTCAAGTCTTTATTAAACTTTTAATATATTGCATGCATAATTTTTTTAGGGCAAGCAGTGGAAGTGAGGATGAAGCTGCTGAGGGTATTGGCAAAAGAAGGAGGATAATGTCAGACAGTGAAAGTGATGCTGGCAGTAGAAAATCTGGCTCAAGATCCCGCAGTAGGTCAGGTTCCAGAAGCAGATCTAGGAGTAAGTCTGGATCAAGAAGGTCAGGAAGTGAATCTGGTGCCAGCAGGAAATCAGGTTCTAGATCCAGATCTGGGTCTCGTTCTCGATCCAGATCACCCTCAGGATCTAGGTCTAGGTCAAGGTCAGTATCCCGCAGCAGATCCAGGAGTGGCTCTCCAGCAAGGAGTGGAAGTGGATCCCCTGCCAGATCACGTTCAAGGTCTGCCTCTAGATCCCAATCAGGCAGTCCTGCTAGAAGTGGAAGTCCAGGATCTGAAGGTCAAAGGTCACCAGCTAATTCAGATGGAGGAAGTGGAAATGAAGGTGGAAGGTCAGGTGGAGAGGAAAGTGATTAGATGTTTAAAAACATGTTTTATCAAAATGTTTTTACACATTTGAAGATGACTACTTGCTGAAGTGGAGTAGTTTGCAGGTTTCAGCAACAGGTTTACAGCCTGCAACAATATAAACTTTAGTACTCTTAAATATATTGAAAATTATGAAAATATTGATTAAGGAGGTTTTTGTATAATTGTGAACATTTTATGTAACAGCTGTATAGCAAGTAACATGGCTTAAACTGCTTGTTGATATCTTTGTAAATGTGTAAATAAATGTTACATGTACATAACACTGTAATAGAATGGAATCTGCACATCCTGTTATTCTTGTAAGTGAAGTTGCGCAATGAAATTTATCAACTGTCACAGATGTCTATTATTGACATGACCGTTTAAGTGGTAGTTATAAATATCTTCAGATTACAATTGCAAACTGATGTTGGGAATTGTGTATTTTCTTGATTGTCCACCAATCAAATTGAAGCTGAAGCATCTAGTGGCATCAGAAAATGTTCAGAGTGGTACCTGCTATGTTTGACATCCTGTTCAGTCAGCAATCAATGGATATTATGGGTCATTTAAGTAATTCTGAGAACAGTTATTGATTTTAAAGTGTGTTTTGAGCTGTTGATAGTTTCCTAATGAAATGACATGTATTAGCTGGTAAGTAAGATTGAATAACAAATGATTCTTTACAGATGTAATTTTGTGCATGGTATTGTCACAAGCAATGTAAATTAATGTGCTATATCAGCAATGGAATAAAAAGATCACAACAAAGGCTTGAATTGTAATGATCATTTTTGATTGAAAAAAAAAAACATTTTAAATTCTGTTGACTACATAATTATGTGAGGTTTGTTTTTTTTGGTTTTTTTGTTTTTTGAGAATACATGTATTTTGATAGAGATTTGTAAAAATTCGGTGAAGCCTAATTTGCAATAAAAATCAACTGGCAAAATGTTGCTTTCTTTATAAGTTGTATTTTAGATATTTTAGTCTTGAAATGGAGATTTCATAAGCTCTCGTTTTAGTGATAGTAGTTGAGAAACAATATTCTCTGGAAAATATATTATGATTGACTATTGATTGTGGGGAAGTTTGTTTCATCAGAATAAGACTTGCTGTCTTTTATGAATTTGATCCAAAGCCGAAAATTATTTTCTTCACAATTTTTCCCCCCATTTTTATCATTTTTTAAGTCAACTTAACAGCAATAAATGGCATCAAGAATTTTACTGTCATTGATAGAGATGTATTGAAATGGCACAGACATGACATACTGTATCACATGAAATCATTTTAAAAATTTACAGGTATGTTAATTTTACACATGGATGCAAATGATGAAGTGGGAGTGTGAATAATAATTGGGCACCTGTTCCTCGACTACTCACTGGTCCATGTGTCGTGCCAATACCTCATTCATTTTGTACATTGTTTCTTAAGATGTTCCTAAGATGCATCATATGAAATGAGAGACCATGTGATGGGCAGGAAATAGCAGTATTGTAATCAATACGTCATGTATAATCTCCCTCATTTATATATGGATCCGTAAGACAATGTATGTAGAATGGGATTTGACAATATTGCTATCAGTTAATTGGCAAACACTTGGTCTGCGCATTATGCTGTGAAAATCACTATTTGTTGTCGTGTGTGCTCTAAATCTTGACCACACAACTTTATCAAACTATGGGTGTGCGACAGTCAGGAGTTCGATGACGTCGGTTTGGGAGTTGGGATTTTGATAATTCCCGAACCATCATCGCTGAACTTTGCATCAGGTGCAGAACATTCGCGCACTCAAACTCTCAGTAATTCTTAAACTATCTCTTTACAGTATAAATCACGCTTATGAAAGCTTAATGCTGGTTTGTTTCCAAAATGTGTGATGTTTGAGTATTATATTACCTGGTATGATAAACACATCCATATCTCTAAGTGTGTAATAGCACAGCTTGGCGGGTATGTGAATTATTGTAGTTAAGTACAGTTTCCACATTAAAATCAGGCAGAGGGTGATAAGTCGACCGTCAGGGGTTGGGCTAATACTTGTATATATATATATATATATATTAACATTGTTCATAAGAACTCATTCTGTGACATTTTTTTTTTCATATGACGCACCTTCAAAGAGTTATGTTACTAAAAATAGAACACCATGTTTCGACCAAAAATCTGTGGGTTTTCATTGTTTTACGTCCCTTCGAGAATTTTTCTTTCACCAGCTCACTAAGTGAAGTGGTGTGTGCAATTCTCGTCATTCTACCGCTCACTAGAACTAGAAAAGTTTGGGCACTTTTTCTACACTTGTAAATTGTTTTATGCACTTTTCAATGTTTTTCGTCTTTGATATATTTAAAAATTACATTGATAGCCATTTCCTCATGAATGCGCTGTACCTGGGAACAATGTAGGTATCTATTCCGACAGAAATGAAAATAGAATGTAAATAAAAGAAATAAACTTTATTCCTGAAATATATGAGGGGATAAACTCCAACGTTTTACGCCGGCATACTGAAATTTTATCGGAAAGTACAGAGGGTTTGATAATTCGTTGGCGGATTCTTGTCATTTTTCGATACAAGTTTAGGGCACACACCCCTTTGAAAAATCTTAAGGTCTTCCCCTGTGATTTATAAGTTAATAGAAATTGAAATGCTTTAGTGGGCAGCGGCCCTATGGTGTATCTTGTGTGGTCTTTAAAGTATACATGGCATTAACATCTTCTAACCAAAGCTGATAAACGATGCAGTGTAAAGTATTTTTCTGTTAAAATATTTACCATCATTTTCTTCGGTCAAATTGGTTTACTGCCCTATGACATCACGAATGGTTACGAACATTTCAAGGACAGACTTCAAACTTCGCATGTAAGCAGGATATAAAGTGATCATCGTTATTTTTCATTTAATCTGATCGCCAAGTAGTAACCATAGCGACAGGATTTAAACATGATAATCACTTAATGCTTTACAGGTGCTAAGCTACGGATATTTGAATTTTCACTTATATAAACTAATGGACGCTCGTTAGTACCAGACACGTAGCATCGTCGTATTTCAAGAGGGCGGGGATTCAACCGAAGGAGGAATTTCCTTTCACAATTGTCTATGATACTCAACAAGTATAAAAATAAATAAATAATAAAAAATAAATTAAAAACAAAAAACCTGGCCCTAACTCTTACCTGTATCTTGAATCAGGGAAAGGGTTGGGGGAGGGGGGGGGGGGGGGTCCTTCCTTACAAAACTTATAATTATCGTATTCTTACAAATTCAGTTCTGTACTGCTATCGGTGGGTAGGTGAAAGCAGCGGTCTGATATATCTTACTTTGCATGTGAATGGAACTTATTGCATGTTAAACAAAAAGAAGGCAAAATGAATGTTCAGTGTCAAAGTCAAAAAAGTGGGGTTTTATTGTACGTGTGGGGGGGAGGGCACCTCTCATTTGATATTGGCAATATTCAACTAAATTGTATGTTACCTGGAAAATGTTTCATTTTCTTGTACATATAGAGCGCAGAATCAAATGTTTATGAATTTTAAAGACAGAAATTTCAAATTAAATGCATATTCTCCATGAAGTCTGATATCCAGTTCTAGCTTGCATTCTCATCCCTCATATTTCTGTTCCTCAACATTATTATGTTATTTCGTTTTTTATTTGAATTTCTATTGGGGATGGGAATTTGATAAGCTTAGTCCCCCTCCCCCCCCCCCCCCCCCCCCCGGTAATTTTCTCTATGTTTTGAATTATTTAGATGGTCATATGATATGTGTAATTAACAGGAAGTCGCGTCTCAAATCAATTTCGACTAGGTCTTGCATAGTGTCTGTATACAAAATGGTCGGTCATGTTACGTGTACGTAGGTTCCAGTAGCCTTCTCAGTCAGTACCAACTTTAAGCCTGATCTCAGAAATGTTTATAATCAAATCGAATCGAACTAGAGTTCGCCGTATCTATGATTGACGAACAAAACTGTGATTTAAACCCTTAGCTATAATTAATGATTGTTAATTGCAAACAATGGAGACTTTATATTTATCATTTACAGAGTGATAAATTTGGTTTTCATAAACTATATTATGTATACGGGATGAAAATTATAATTAAATACTAACAAGCAAAAGAAACGCAACAGTTCAAATATAACCCCCACCCCCACCCCCCACTAATAGAAGATGCATATCTGTTTTACTGGATAACGGTATGAATTTAGTTTAGCTATCATCAATTTGACAAAAAATGTCAAGGATGAAGTGGTGGTAGCCATTCTATACCCCACTTTCTCTCATTAGCATCTGTGGCTGCTCGAATTCTGCGATACATAGAGTTCTGTACACGGTTTGTTTGTACTATAGGAACCTCTGCCACTCTTCCTAATGCAAAGCAGGTAGGGTCGCTTAGTGACTTGGGCGCGTTCAGTTGCATCAATCTAACATATCCCACACGTATGAGAACCAAGATGACATGTCAAGATTGTTTTCTTAAAGATAGTCTTTTTACACCACATGATATCAGACATATTATCCTATTTAGTCAGCCCACGGGCTGACTAATTTTAAAAAGTGGGTTGAACTTCAGTGCACTTGCATGAAATTGGAATTCTGGGGAAATGTGAAATACAACAAACAGGTTATTCGTCTGTAATAAAGTGCTGTTAAGGAGGCCATTCGTGCAAACCTTTAAGATATATTTTTTAAAGAAAATTAATAACAATATGCATATGCAGTGAAACCACCACATAGATTAGTTATTAATACTTGGGATTATACGTAAATAGATGTCAAAAGAATCAATGAGAACTTTTACTGTATAACCTTTGTATATGGATGCATTCTATAATTAGAAGACAAGAAAATCAATGAGAGGTCATTTCAAGCTATTCGAGGGCAGCATGTGAACTGGATCATTTTATGGAGTATCGTTAAACTTTATCAATAAATCAACCTAAAATATGAATATACACGAGGATGGTCATGCATTTCGATATAAGAAATTAGGAAAGTGTTTGATATATCTCTGCAAAAAATATGTCAGAGTAGATTCCCCCGGCGTTCATTAATTCGTGTGTTTAGATTCGGAAAGGAGTTTTGCTTTCATCATATTTTCTTTTTATATTATGCCTCTCTCTCTCTCTCTCTCTCTCTCTCTCTCTCTCTCTCTCTCTCTCGTTAGTGAGCCATTTTAAGCCTACCGCTACTAACTTTATAATCTTATATATATATATATATATATATATATATATATATATATATATATATATATATATGTATATATATATATATATATATATATATATATATATATATAATATATATATATATATATATATATAGAGAGAGAGAGAGAGAGAGAGAGAGAGAGAGAGAGAGAGAGAGTCTCTTTTGTTGGAGCAGAATTTAAAAACATACGCTCTAAACACTTTTCTGAAATATCTCGACCGTGTTACCGGTCTTCTTCAGTCGTGTGTTTAATAAACACACACACACACACACACACACACACACACAGATATATATATATATATATATATATATATATATATATATATATATATATAAGATTATAAAGTCTCTTAAACGAATTAAGTATCGGTTGTATAAGAGTGGATGTTTAATCCTTTGTACAAAGTTCATGCCACCTTAGATTTCATTTTTTTAAAAATCTTGATGACAAAGACCCTGGTTTTGAAAGTTTTCAAAAAATCCTTGGTTTCCACCAGTCAAACGGACATCACTTGATCTTGATTCTAGTTTGAAGATCCCAACGTCCCTCATCATTTCAGAAGATCCCTCTATCAGACCTGGTTCTTAAGTAATACCTTTTTAATGCTCTTAGGTCAGAGGTCAAGATCACTGGAGTATTTTGACCTTGATACAAGTTTATAGATCTTATCATCCTTTTACCATCTCTAAAAATCCAATGACTATAAATTCCGGTGCTAAAGTTATACCAATTTTAAGTTCAAGGTCACTGGAATCCGTTGATATTGATACTAGGTTGTAGGCCCATTTATTCCCTTTTGATTTCCGACGACCTCAGGACTCTATCAATCATATTTGTCAAGTTGTACTAGTTGAATTTTGGAATGAATTTCCCCCCAGATTTCTGTGTTAGAAAATTGTCTGTCCGATTTTCAAACTCCTAAATTAGGAGAGAGAGAGAGAGAGAGAGAGAGAGAGAGAGAGAGAGAGAGAGAGAGAGAGAGAGAGAGAGACGGCCTCGTCCTTTATGTCATGAATATTATGGATTCAGTTATTCATAAATTCATAATTTTCGAGCTGGCATTCTACTTTTCAGTGCTTTCACCATGAATATTTGGGAGGGGGGGGGATCACCCAATATATCTTTATTTCCACATGAAAATAACAGATAACGATCATTGTCAAAAAAGGGGGCACCCCCCCCCCCCCCTTCCCCCGATTCTAACTGCTTTGGTAAAGTTTCAAAACAAGATCAGATTTGTATTTCTTTTTGTATGTGCGTTTTTTTTGTTTTTTTGTTATATATTTTTTCGTTGTTTTTTTGGTTTTTTTTGTTTTGTTTTGCTTTTGTTTTTGCCAGTAAACAGACGTATATGTAAAAACCCTACAATTAAATATACCAAACTGTCTACACATGTACTTAAGCAACTTTCCAGGGTCCGTTTGATGAATAAAACCGACAGTACAATACATGTTCCAGATATAAACATATACTGAATGTTGTGTTCACATAAGTAGGACTATATGCAATGCGATTGTAACAGGAAAGGGGGGGGGGGGGGTGCAACGGACCGGACCGGGTTCGAATCCCTGTCCGGTTCGTTGCATCCCCCCCTTTTTTTAATGATACAATTGCTATCTAATAAACAATCTGATTTATTCATGAATCACCTAGGGAAATAATTTCCCATTTATGTAACATTTGTTTCGCTTGGTATCATCTTCTGTTTAATTAATGTCAAACACATAAAATCAGACGTATCTTATTCGTTTGTACCGGCACATGTATATTTCATTCACATATCAAATAAATGTAAGCAAACCATTTATGCATTCCTTGGTGTATAATTTTATCCGACTCCATCAATTTTATTAAATTGTTTATATGCATGACCTAAAATCATTTAGACTTCCAACACCGCCGCAGAAAATATGATGATGTTCAACTCAACATGATGGCACATGCACGCACCGTTTTCCTCACTCATTAACACGAGGTTCTTCTGCAACGTGCCTATGAGCACAATAATGTATTTTATAGCATGCCAGTTTTTAATAATGTATGAAAAAAAAATCTCTGAAAAAGTCTAAAGGTTTTTTACGCATGTTTCTATCGGCTCAAGGATCCAGTGCCAGATACTACACCTATCTTTCCCCGGGTTTCTCAAATCCTGCATGACAAAACCTTTTGACTTCATCCTTCATTGAGTGTTTTTCATATAAAGCGTTAACTGCAACTTCAAGAAAAATATTTTAGGAGAATCATGGGACTGTACGCAAGTCTTGTAATTTCGATGACGTAGTAACGAAAAAGCGGTCGTCGAAGGACAGTGTCAGAGATTGAAACATTATTTTCTAAAATCAACAACAAGTAAATGATAATTATTATAGATGACCGAAACAATAAAATTGTCACCATTTTACCTGTAAAATATAAAATATGGTCTGCCTTTAAAGTGCGGCCGGTCTTACCCGATAACGTCCCTTGTTCTGAACTATTTTACGAAACAAATGGAATAAGATATGCACAACAGTTTGGAAAAGTTAAATTCTATAAAGTTCAAATTCCAAATACTCAATACTTGCTCCAGCTATACACAAAATATTCTTCACTAGGGAGAATATATATATATATATATATATATATATATATATATATATATATATATATATTTCACTTGCTTGCTTCTGAGGAGATTCTTTATCTTCTAACTCTCACACCCTCTGTATCTTCTGTTCAGTTCACGGCCCTTCTTGGTATGAAGCAGAAAACTTGGGAGGTACTCTTCACTTGGTATTCAAAACGCTGTCACATTCAATTAATTAATATTTGTAGCCCTGAAATTGTTATAAACGCCACCTCGCCCCAGTGCCTCCATTTGTTTCTTAAAGACTCTTTTATCCTATAACCCTGGTTAACTGTTTTATGTGGTGCAGAATAATTATAGCAATAATTACTAATTATATAATTATAATAATAATTATCATAATATCATATTATTTAAAGTCTATAACTGGTCGATTGTTGTCACGTGATTCTATCATAAAAGACTTATAACATAAGCATTTCCAAAAATAGATTATTACAGACCTGCCTATACTAAAAATAGAAAGTTAATAAACCATGTATTACTAAAAAACTTGATTCTTTCCTTTCTGTATTGTAATTTTTAGTAGAATAGGGTTCATTAACTTTTTATTTTTAGTAAAATAAGGTCTGTAATAATTTCTTCCAGGAAATTTCTATTTTTAGTATAGTAAAATCTGTAACAATTTCTTTTAGGAAATATCTATATTTAGTAGAATAAGGTTTATTAACTTTCTATTTTTAGTATAGTAAGGTCTGTAATAATTTATTTTAGGTAAACATTGAATTAATTTCCAATGCCCATATTCTATAACTGTTCAAACCTTTCTCTTATTATATATTATTATAATAGTATAGTGCCAATGTAAGACAGTGAATAAGCTTTATGCATACATCAAGTGATTTTTTCTTCATATTTGAGGGGTTATATTTGTAACATCACGTTCAAATCAATAAATATCATTAAATGTTATTTAACCATGTGTTGTATAAGTGTTAGGTTAATAATTATGCCAATAATAATAAATTATTATAAAACAATTATAGCCTTCTGATATCGGTCAATACGTGTTTTTTATCGACTTGATGAGAGTACATAGACCTCGGACTTCGTCCTCAGTCGATATATTCTCCTCAGGTCGATAAAAACATGCACTGACCTCATCAGAAGACTATAATTGTATACTATGTGCAATATATTAATTAATATCAGTAAAATGGACTGCACTTCATTGTGAGATGGCGGACGACCGTTTATCCCCACTACAAAGAGGTGTATTTCAACCCATATTTTATACTAGATACTGGAAACTTGAGTCATTATAAACTTCATTATCTTCATAATAATTGGTTGTAAGAAAAACAGAAATGGGGAGGGGTGCTATATGTACGACTACACGAGAGTTTTGTTTTGTTGTCTAGCGATATAATCAGACTTACTTGCATTGTTTTAAAGGAATTTCAGGAAAAGAAGAGTTGAAATATGATCCGCTCCCACGAACAGTTACACATGCTAACTCCAGGTGAGAGAGCTAAGAGGAATGTCGGAAAATTGTTATCATGTCCGATTTTACTTTTACATGCAATTTTCTTCCCGCACGGTGGCGCTGTGAACATTGATGGAGGAACGGCATAAAATGTTTTGGGCTGACTAAAACCATTACCGTAAGTAACACAGCATGTTGTACCCGAGCGGAGCTATTTAAAAGTCTGCGGAACTATAGAGGTAAGTAAATGACGCGATGCATTGTTTGAGCATTTAAAACACTATTAATAGGTGACGAAAAGGGGAGAACATTGATCTTCATTCGATCCGACTAGGTGGATTTCATAATAAATCTTCTATAGATGCAAGAAGCGCGACTTTATAATGGAAGTTGCGGAATTAGAAGGTAAACAAATACATATTTCTTAATGTCATGTCCAAATACATGAATTACGAAATAAACAGTTTGGAGGCTGGTTTATAATAGTTAATAGGTAACCCGTATTTACATTCGTGCAGTTTACTTTGGAACTGTTTTTTAGTAGAAAATTAAACGATCTGTGTATTTAGTTATTATTTTGTTATTTACGATATACTAGGATGAACATTTGTCACATGTGATGGATTATGCGTGTCGGCCCAGGTAATACAAGTGGTGTTATGGGGGGGCCCCAGGACATTGCATTGATATTTATATAATAGAAATTGTACATAGTGTCATTGCAGTAAATTCTTACTGATAATAGATAATATCATACCAATCATGATATTAGGCTGGATGATTAATGTCAGAGGATATTAAAGGGTAATAAATGTGTGTTGTCATCTAAAAAACCATGACAAATTATAAATTGGTACCAAAAGAAAAGTTTTTTGAAAGGTAAGTTTGAAAATTTGGGTAAGATACATTTCCTCCTACATATTTTCACAGAGTCAGATTCTCAATGACCGTGTAGCATGTGACAACATGGTGTGAATTCCATCATTATTTGAAAGCATATTTTTAGACTTGCCAAGATGGTCATGAGATCAATCCCAGGTAGGGGTGGAAATGGGTATCCATATATAATGATTGATTGATTGTTTATTGCTTTCCGCCACACTCAACAATTTTTCAGTTATCTGGTGGCGTCCAGTTTTTGTTGGTGGAGGAGAGAACCCAGATACAATGTACCTGGGAAGAGACCACCGACCTTCCGCAAGTAAACTGGCAAACTTGCTCACATAACGCCGCGGCCGATATTCGAACACGCGCCAACAGAGGTGAGAGGCTTTGTGATTTTGAGCCCGATGCTCTAGCCACTCGGCCACGGAGGTATAATGAATTTCTCTGTTTTATTTAACACGCACACATATAATGAATGGATGAAATTGTATATCTTCTTGAATTTTTTGAATTGGTGACAAATAGACATTCTCCATGTAAGAAGTAGAACAGTGTCCTTGCTGTTTCTTTCACATGGTAATGAAATTATTTGGTGAAGCATTTGAACATGTCAACATTTCTATACTTTTTTAAATAGTATAATGAAATTCATAATCAGACCAGTTTTATGGACCACTTTGGTTCACTTTTGAATATATCACAGAAGTTGAAAAGTATTAATACCATGAACTTTAATTAACAAATGGATACTAAGATGCATATAGTTCAGAGTAGAGGATGCGTATTGGTGAATTTTACCATGTAATTTATGTCCAGACCTGTTGAAAATTGGCCACAAACCCTTTTCTGGTATTTTAAGTAACAGGTAACTTTGAGTTTACACAAATATGAGTTCACCCATTCAGGATAAGGACCAGTTAGGCAACAGTGCACTGTAATACTGTATATTACATGTGATTTTGTTTAAATTTGTAAATTAAGGAAAAAAAAGAATGTATCTTAATAAAGGTATTTAAATGTGTTCCACATCTATTTTATTTAAAAATATTATCAACAGTTTGATTACATCCTCTGACTTTTCAGTTTAAATGTTGTATTTGTTGAGGTATTTTCACCTAAATAACTTCACACTTTGGTCAGAGTTATCTCTCTTTATTCATATTTATCTATTACTTTGTTATAGTGATATATGTAGAGGACATTGATTGGGAGGATAGGAGCCCCAGATCCACAATGCCTAGACATCCCAGTGGTGACTCCAACTCTTCCACACCCCGCAAGACACCACTTAATGGTAAGATCAATGTATCAAGTTCGAATGTGTGTGTGTGTATATGTATATATATATATATATATATATATATATATATATATATATAGGTAGTGGAATGAAGTAATGGGAATAGAACATGTTCTCTGTACAATGACAAAGACAGAGTAGGGTCTAGACATTTGAGTGTACACAGAGTTGCTCAGGGTCTTACAATGGAAGACATGGAACAATTCTGTTTTATTTGTAAATAGAGGTGGGATGATACACTGATGCATACGGATATTTCTCATTTAAGATACAGGCATTTTAATATTGGTATGAACTAATACACAATCTATCTACCAAAAATATGGAATTGGTTGATTGATTAATTATATATTGTTTAACGTCCCGTTCGAGAATATTTCACTCATATGGAGACGTCACCATTGCCGGTGAAAGGCTGCAAAATTTAGGCCTATGCTTGGCACTTATGGCCTTTGAGCAGGTGCTCCCACACCTGCTGTGACACAGGGCCTCTGTTTTTGCAGTCTCATCTGAAGGACTCCCATTTAGTTGCCTCTTACGACAAGCCAGGGGTGCTGAGGATCTATTCTGACAACCCAGATCCCCACGGGCCTTTGGAATTGGAAAATAAAGTGAATACAATATAAGACATATTATGATTGGTAAATTGAATATTGATAATCCAATCAGCATTTTCACCATTTGTTTTCATTAGTATGAGCATTGAAAATGGCCTCCAGTTCAGAAAATGGTCAACATGTGCATGATACTGAAATTGAGAATGTAACATATGTAATAAAAATAATATAAATCAGGGTATTGGAAAATTATCAATTTCAGAGCAAATGTGAATTTGATTTTTCATTAACTTTATGACAAACAGGGTGACCTCAGCTTCTCTATCATCAACTTCCCAGATCTCTGAAGCAATATTCCATCATCACCTGCATATGATGTTTATGTCTCTCAGCTGTTTCAATATGCAAAAGCTTGTTCTGTGCATGATCAGTTTTGAAATCAAGGAAGGCTCCTGACAGACAAGTGATGTTACAGGGGATCTTTAAAAACTCTTGTAGGTTTACCTGACATTATGTATTACAATGGTAATGATTTTCACTATATATATTACTGTAAAGGGACAACCACACTGTACACAGTATTTCCTCATTTTTTCACCCACAAACAAGCCTACAGATTCATGGATTTTTCACAAACATGAAAATAGAGGTGCAGTTTAAGTGCACTTTCATCTACCAACATCAAATGTAAACAAATAAGTATTTCTACAAATTACACAAAATTTCCTAACCAGAGATAACTACAACTGACAAAGTTCATTTTAATTGGACAATGCAATATTGCCAGTGTGCAGTGAATGCAGATAATTTGATCTTTCAACAAGTTGTTTTTTGAATATTCACGTGATTTACATACAAGTTACCATGGCAATTACAAATTCTTTAGTAAACAATGCATGATGTCCAAGCACTTATTCTATGTGCTGTTTATTGATTTATTTTTTATTATGATGGTAAATTTATGGAAATAAGCATTAAGAAAATCTACATCAAACATTTTATTGAATTCAACTTACAAAAAGTCTACAAGCTGATTGATTTTTGTTCACCCAACCTTAAAATTCAAATGGCCTTGATCTTTGGACCACTTAGTTTTCATGAAGATTGAGAGGGAGCATATTGTTTTGCACCTGTTGAATGGTTGGTTGATATGTAGACCAAGTCTTGTCCACTTAATATCTTGAGAAACCTTTCTTTGACAGCCATCAAACTTGCTATACTAGTACATTGTAAGGAGTAGATGAACACTTTTGATTTTGTGTTCACATGGCCAATGATCAAGGGTCAATGTGGATATCATAATATATTGTCTCTTCTATATTTTGAGAATCATTTGCTTGATTGACACTAATCTTGTTACACTGGTAGGAGTAGGTGACCCTGGTGATTTTAAGGTCACATGGTCAAAAGTGAAGGTCAATCCACTATGGACTTCGGAAGATATTGTCTGCTCAATATCTTGAATTGTTTTGGCACTACTACCATTTATATGACACATGCACATATGTATAACCCTTTTCAATTTTGCACCATGGGGCATACATGTTTAAGAAAGATTTCTTGTTTGTTGATTTATTGATGAACAGAAAAATAAATATTCATTTTGTTACAATGTTATGATTTGTTATAACACTGAGATACTTTTATCCCATCGTATTGATATATTGAAATAGAATGTTGTGTATCATCTCACCCTAGTGGTAAAACATATTTTGCATGTGGATGTTTGTGTTGTAGTTGGCCAGCTTGAAGGTTTAGTTGTGTGTATAGATGAGGAAAAACAGAGATATGTTGTAAGAATATTTTTAGCTATTTTCAATATTCTTCCACATTTTGTTGGATAGTGTATTTGGAATAAATCAGATAATATCATCACATTGATATAATCTGTTAACATCAAACTAAATACTTCAATATCTCTCAAAATAGTACACTATTCAATCTCACATTTTTTGTCAACAAAAACTTGTATATCTCTACTTCAGAAGTTGTTACTTTATACCTGTATAGGGAAATGATCAGCTGTATATTTCTGTGCCTTAGTAGAGTAGAAAAAGTTTATCTTTTCATGGATGTTGCAGGATAAGCTCCTCAGTCTTGAAATTTTGTTTGAAGTATAAATGTCTGGGCATTTATATTTCAAAACAACATTTACTTTGATTCTTATGTAACAAACTTTAACATCAGTGGAGTAAGCTACATATATCGTACATGTAAAATTTTTCACAATGCAAATCAAACATGAATACATGATATGCATGATTTCATAAAAATCTTTTATTTCCTAAATTTTTTAGGGTTTTCCATTTTATCACATTACTGCATTAAAATAACAAGGTCCAGCTTTGTTCGGTTTCATGGTCTATATCTCAACTTACAAAAAGCATAAATTAATTCTGAAAAAGGACACATATTATTATGAGATAGCTGGATTACAGTCAAACCTTGTTATCTCAAACTTGATGGGACCAAGAAAAAACTAAGTGAGTATTCAAGATATCGAAGGTAAAATACTTAAAAAAACAAGTGATTGTGACTTCCATTTTATTTTGATATATCCATGGTATTTGAGATATCAATGTTTGAGATATTGAAGGTCAACTGTATTTAAATATTATGACAATTACTGACAGATAGGTGAAAGGAACTAATAATTTCTACTTAAATACAAATGAAAGACATTCATCACAACAAACTGAACAGTGTGGAGATGTCAGCATTAAAAATGTATCTTAATTACTATTCTAAACTCATCGTAGAATAAATTGTCATCATCATGCATGCTTTTCACAGTCTCACCATCCAGACGTTTGTGTATACTAACCACAAACGTCTGGATCTTTGTATACAAAAAAAAAGATTCCTCGTTAAATGGTGCTGATCTAGTAAACAAAAAATTAAAGATGTTATTGAAAGAAAATGTGTTTGCAATAGTGCCTGATAAAAATTTTGAGTTCCTTATACGAACTCAAATAAACGATACTTTGTCAGATAGGAGTAATTGAAAATATTACGTTTTAAATCGGGCGTCATCTCAGGTGTCACATTCAACTTGCATAATAATCACGCAAAAAAGTTTTGGAAAATGTTCTAAACACTGAATCGGTTTTTCTTTAAGTGGAAAATTTATGTTTCAGCTCGCTAGAGATTGAATCAAAATAGTTTCTATGGGTGCAGATATAACCTCTCTGAACTAGCCAGTCATCATCTTTATTAGAATTTTGATAAGCTTCACTATGAATTACTGAAGCACCCATGATTCTCACTTCTAAATGCCGAGTGTTTGGCGAAGGAGCTATCACTACCTATTTTTCGTCGTGGGTTTTACACGGCCATGGCACGAGCGGGACTCAAACTCACGACCTCCCAGTTACGAAGCTGACACTGAATTAAATAAAAATATAGAAAAAAGGAGTCCAGAATACACAAAAGACTAGCTTTTCACCCTGATATTAATGAATCACATTAATGTGTTTAAAGTAATACAAGCTGTAACTGATGGTAATTTCAACTATCTAAGTATGAGCCAACACCTATGGTATAACTATTGTAATCCCCAAGATCTGATGAAAAATTCAGCAAAATGAGCAAGGGAATATTGCTTGATAGTATACCTACTATCAGTAATTTGTATAAACCACCATAGCCTTGGACCATCGTCGTATTCTCAAATATGGAACCGATGATTGATGAACATAATCGAGTTGCTGAGACTGAGGTCATACAAAGGTGGAAACTAATGTGAGTAGCTTTACATTTCATGTATTTTAAAGTATTACATTGTGTCACGAATAACATATTATAAATGCAATATGGAAATGTGCCACTCAAATGAAATTTTAATCATTACCACGAAGTCCCCATGAGAATCTTTGTTAAATCTGCATGAGTGTCACTGGTTAAAATGTTCTTTAATTCATTCCATTGATCAATCTGATTGCTGATGTAGATTCTGTTTTGGTTTAACTTTAAATTTATGTCTCGTTGTCATCTTTTTCTGGCATTGATACAAATGTGACATTAGTGCAGTGTTCCTTGTCCACATTTTTCCTTACTGGTGTTCTTCAAGGTCAATGCATATCAGAGATTACAAACATGAATTAATGTCGGGAAAATAATAATTCATGAATCAACATTTTTGCTGATTTTACGGGTTTATTGCTTAAGATCCACTCTGATTTAATGAGATTATAAATATTCAATCACAAATATGTTACTCTATTTGTTCTTTTTGTTTTTAACATTTTCACTGTCAGTTATAGCTTGTATTGATAATGATTAAAAAAAAACTGAAAGCACAAACAAGTATTTCTGGAATTTTTTAAATAGGATTATTAGCAAAGGTTTGGAAATAGTGGTGGTAATAGAAAAGGGGTAAATTGAATTTTTGTTCATACTGCAAAAAATTCAGTCACCAGATATATATATATATATATATATATAACACAAAAATGGCCCAAAGTCTATTGCAGAAAAATTTAGCAATGTTTAAAGAAAAATAAAGAAACCATGCTGTCCAGTAGAAGAGAGGACCTATATCCTGTTACACACCCAAATTAGATGTTCAACTTGTTTATGAGTTAATTCTTCTTACTAAGCAGCACATGCTGATCACTGCATCAGTTTTAATACATGGCGTCTGCAAACTTAAACAGTGAGAAAGTTTACAGCATATTTGATTGTTTGGTTAATAATTAATGTATTGAACATCTCTACCATATAGAGATATTGAGCTTGGTCATTATTTGATATCAGTCTGAGCAAATGACAAGCGTACAACATAAATGCATGATGGTCTGGATTTTCAATAATGTCTCTCTGTTGACTCACATATATAAGTGGGACTCATTTAATATATGCTTGTTACTGAGCACTATATTTTCAGATTGAAAAAAAAAATACACACAATATTAATTATTTTGCATGCAAATAGTGAGAAAAGTACTGTTTTGATGTAATCTACAATGTTCAGTATGACAATAGAATAGTGCAGCCATGTATATACATCTGCAAATTGATTTCAATTGGAGTTTAGTGTTCAGTTATTAGTGTATCAAGCTAATAGGTCAGTACATAGTATATATTGCATGGATAAAGCAAAGAGATCATGATGGTCTATGATATCAGACAATTCTGTCAAATAGAAAAACATTAAAGCACAAGCAAATCGAAAAACGAATTTACTGATATATGCATTGCTTTGAAGTAAGTAATGCATGCAAAGTATTAACAAAATCCTGATTTACTGAAGTGAATATATAAAGTAAAAGTCAATGGATTATTGAAATCAAGGCAGTGAATGTATCTTATATGAAGGTATAATAACTGTGATTCAGCTGTTCATATGCTTCCGGTAAGCAAATGATTTTTCTTGGAGAAAAAAGGTATTTGGATTAATGAAGCCCCACTATAATTAAATCAAGAGTTGAGCCCAGAATAAACACAGGTGGAATAGACTCAAAGATAATTAAATGAATCAAAGGGCAGCAGATATATTGCTGTGTGGTTTGTTTGTTTTGAAAGGATTAATCTCTGAACAGAGTGATTTTTGTGAGGTTGTTTAGATTATCAGTCTTGAGTGACTCGGGTGACCATTCACTATGTGTGTCTGTCTGTGGGCTTCATTAACTTTTGTACAAAATTTCCAAAATCTTCTTTAGTACTGAATAGTGTTTTTTACACTAATTTTTAAAGCTACCTAATGCTCATTAGATTTGGGAAAAGTCATCAACATTTTTGAATATGTGGAATTTTTCAATGTTGAATTCCTTCATGTTTGACATGTACATATATACAATTACTGAGTTTTGTAATTATAGCTTTGGCATGCATATTACAAAGTCAACATTATGCATTGAAAGTTCTAAAAATGCTTGATTAATTAAATAATGAAAACATCCTGTTATTGTCCAATATTTAATATCAATAATTATATCAAGATGCTACTTTCATAAAGTTGAATTAAAGCTTTAATTTCCTTGGAAAACTTTGACACCATTTTGAGAACTTTTGACAACTGCATGGATAAGGAAGGTAGTACCGGTAATTTTTATGTACAAAAAATACTGCTGGCATTTAATGTTTTAAATAATATCTTTTATAGTCCTGAGCATCTAGGAATCAAATTAGATGCATAGTTATGTTCATTGATTGATTATATATTGTTTAACGTCCCGCTTGAGAATTTTTCACTCATATGGAGACATCCTTAGTTATGTTGAAGATAGAGGCCTCTTCCAAAATATTGAAATTCATGGACCATGGATTCTGGCTTTAGAGTAGGACTATGATTGAAAAATCATAGAGTGAAAATGCACTAATTAGGGCACTGCAATATGGTGGGTGCCCTTAATAGTAATCACTCTGTCCATCCATATTGTCCATCAGTGCTTTCTTTGGTATGAGATAACTTAAGTTTTCATAATGTTTTAGGTGGATTAGGCAGAAGAAGACCCTTTTAGTTTTCACATTTATTGGCCATGTCCTTACAAAGTTATGGGACTTAGAATTTCTTAATAGTGCATGTAACATAGTTATGGCATTTTCTATGGTATATAATAACTAGAGGTTACTGGAGAATATTTTTATAGAATTTGAAAGTAACTGCTTGTATTTGGAATACCCCTTTCGATTTATCATTTTTGTCATTACATTGATTGATTGATTGGGGTTTTACGCCGACTTGGCAATATTTCAACCATTTTACGCCAGTTAAGCAACTGAAATATGGTTAGTTTTAAAAGTTGAAGTTTCCCTGACGGCCTCCAGTGAGCCTACTCTTTTTTGAAAATGAAGGAAACAATCTTTTACGTGCCAAGTTTGTCATTACAGAGTATATATAGATATATATTTATATACATACACCACATGATATCTTCAAGTCCACAAAAAAATTAAGGGTGTATGTATAAACAATGCCAATTCAACTACCCGACCAGATACACATAATTATGTGGTAGAGCACCTGATGGATATATTCATCGCAGGACCGTTTCTGACTTGGTTTTCTAGTTTAAAGCTATATTAATCTCCTTTAATCCTGCATATCAAGCACAAGAACTGGATGTGTCATGATAATGAGCATGGACTTTTCTATCAAAATGTGAAATGTATGAATCCTGACCTCCAATTGTTATTTCATTTCAATAAATTGTTTGATTTTTGCAACTAATTCAAGATAAATGGGTATTCTAATGGATAATATTAGCCATTATCACTTTGGCAAAAAATGTCAAGGCTGAAGAGAATGATAGCCATTGAAATTTTCCTATTTCAGTAATGAGTATGTACCTTGTTAGCATTTATTTCTGTTCAAATTCTGTTGATGCATTTTGGGTAGAGTTTGTTAATTTGTTTATTTGTGCCTTAACCCAGTCTGTTCTGCCAATGATCCAGAAGTGCCTAATGCATAGCATGTCTTGGTGGATGTGGGTGCATTTAAATGCGAGATAAGTTGGAAATCTAGGAACTCCTTGTATAGTTTCTCAGTTTCCTCATGTTTAATTATGTTTGGAAATCTTTTTGGGGTCAACTCAATTCTTAAATTTAAATGGCTTCCAAAATGGCTACCCAAGGGAGGCAAAAATAGATTTTGTAGAATAGCAGTAAAAGAATTTGAAATCTCTAAGCAGGAGAAAAATTTGAATATGTCTGAGTCTTTAGCAAATGTAAGCAAATTGAATTATTTGAATGAATCTGAACCAAATGAAATGACAGTTCCATGATATCAGAGCCTAAAAATCATGATCTGAATTGTGATGTATTAAAACCATATATAATATTTCACATTTATTGTATGTCTTATGGCTTATATGTGACACAAATGCTGATTTTTGTCATCTAAATCAGAATTAAACATTGTTTTTTACCATAAGGACATCCAGTTCTCAGAGTTATAAAGATGCACACATTACCTCACCTGTACACAATGCTTCTGGTTTTTGTTCTGCATTGTGGGTGATTCTGAGGTGACTATAAAAGCCCAATGGACTCTTGTTATTCAGGAAGTTCATAGATTTCCCAGGTAAACAAGAATCAGAAAATGAAATATTAAAAAGATAAAGTCATTGCTATCAGATTTATGATATTCAGTAAAATTTGCATGCTCTGTAGAAAAGAGATACATTTAATGGGATTTTATACCAGGGGTTTAAAGAGGATAAAATTCCCAGGCTATATGTGTGTTATGAAACTATCCAGCTCATTGAGATTTTTTTTCACTTATTCAGTATTTGTGTTGAGATTAGAATAGTAATGGAAGTCATTAGATTGAGGTTGTTTTGAAACATCCAGCTTTGGATATCCACAAATGCTCCAGGGCTTTATAGTTCAAAGAAAAAAAGGAAATAGATGTGTGATACTTGGGAGATTGTGTTAGTGGAATTTTAATTCATGAATACCTCAGGTATGCTTTTTCTTTGACAAAGGTTATATCAGAGTGTTTGGATGGAGAGTAGTTCTAAAAATCTTGTGCATATTGTTACAATTCAGAAGTAAAATAATTACATTATATGCTATGGGAAAGGAACAAGTTGTTTAACAGTTAAAATGCATATATTCTATATTGTAACTGGAAAATAAGTGAATTACGTTTTCTTGGACAGTACAGGTATTTATCTTGAAATGTATGAACATGCATACATTTGCAAGTCCCCACTATGTCACCCATTAGAGAAAGAAAATGTGGAAATCCTAGGTTGTGTAATAGTTTAAAAAATTGTAGCTGGGGAATTTATGAAGGTTTAATTAAATCTAATTGGTAAAAGTAATGCATGAAGTATTATGAATGAAGTAAGTAATGCATGCAAAGTATGAATGAAGTGCTCAGTATGAAAGAACATAAAATCATGATGGATATTTTCAAAAATTGACTTAATACTTGTGTCTGAAACCTAGTATTATTTACCAGTGAGATAAATGCTTATATGTCAATTATCTACATTTGTGTTTGTAGCTCTGAGAATAATTTATCTTATCAGTGATATTTATAATGTCAATTCCAAGTCTATCAACTGAGAATCATGTAGAGTTTGCCTTGAGAGTGTAGCTGGAATGTCACTATTGGAGGCTTTAAGGGAAGTGATCAGATGTTAATATCTAGATTGTGATAGGATGTGAACTTCAGATAAAAAGGAACACTGTATGGTACAGATTAGAAACGAAACTTTCATGAGGGTGGGATCACATAGGATATTTCTGTGTGTCCTTAGATAAAGGTTTGAAAAACTAAACTGCATGATAGCATTAAGAATGATATCTATATGGAAATGAGTATTTAAAAAAAAAGAGAAAGGAAAATAGAAAAGAAAAAAAAATCCTGATGATCATGAAATTCTGCTATAAAAGTTTACAAATGTCTTGCTTCATGAAAAATATGCAGGCCTGAAGTATTGTAGTTCAAGTATTGTCAAAAATGAAAAATTTATTTTTTCTATATTTTTACTTTTATATATTTACAGTGTACTTTTATTTCTGTTGGAATTCCAAGCTTAGAATAGACACACTATATTTATCCAGATTCATATGTGCATTAATACTCACAATTGCAATGCATTCATTAGGAAATGACCAACATTACAATTTGTAAAGATATCAAAGGCAAAAACAATGGAAATGTAAATCATGATAAAATATATCTGATTAATTTACTTTGTATGTATGCAGATCTATGTACATGTATTTAACATTATAATATCATATGTATTGCAGTATTGCCATACCATGAAATCTCAAATTGATTAAATGTTTTACTGCTTTTTAGGCCAGCTTTTCTTTATTCATAAAGTGGCAAAAATAAATGTCCAATTTTACATAATTTAAGGTAATTTCCCATACCACGTCAAATAACATAAGAAACATTATTCACGAGTCGTGAACATTATCACACGTTCAAAGAACCTAATGACATTTTGGAAAATATTGTAGACCATATTCATAATATCATTTATGATCAATGGGACTGATTGCTTGAAAGCTTGAACAACAAAATTGAAAATAAAAAAAATTCAGTATCACAAACAAATATGGGTTATTTAAAAAAAAAAAAATAAATGCTCAAGAGAGAAAATGTTTATAAACAGTGTCACCTTGGTATAACACAGTGCCACCTTTTGTCCCAGCAGTATTTTGGTATTGTAGTGAGGTGGTATTATAAGGAGTTTGACAATTTATTTTTTAGTTCATCAAGAAAGTGGTTGATCATGTAATAAATTATTGTCTTTTTATTGTCGTCCACATATGACAAGATATATAAATGCAAATTGTTTTGCTTTAGTTATCAATTAGTTATTAAAACTCTGTTAAATTAAGTGTGAAGTGCTATTGTATGTGTTTTCATATATTTTCAGTGTTTTACATATTTACAAGGAATAAGAAGTGGTTAGTCCAAATTATTGTAAATTCCAGGGGTGAGGGTTTTGGTTCCAGGATAGTACCAAAATTATTAAGGTGATTATCAGTTGTCTTTATCATTTGAAAGACTTTTTCAAGTTTGCTGATACAGTATTAAAAGCTAAATGCACATTTAGGAAAAGCAGAAAAGAATGCACCAAAATTGTGAATTTCGCAAACCCCAGGGGGGTGGTTACAAATTAGTTATATTGTGCCAATGTTACATAGATTATGTAAAGACTTTCAATCAGTATATATGGTATAGGTACTCTCTGGAGCATTTTAAGTTTTAAGAAGAAAATCTTGTTTCATACTGTTGCTGAATATTAGACTATAGGAAAACCAGGGAACTTTTTTTCAAGGTTTCATAGCCCTTTCGATTATTGATACTTTTTAAACTAATAAATACTTGAGTGACTGATAAGGCCAGTGGGCCTCATGATTAAAAATGAATTTGGTCAATATTTATCCTTGACAAAACACATTTTGATAGAAATCTTTTGGGTTTTCAATATAAAAATTTGGTGTGGAGTAATTGCCTTAAAGCTTTAATTACATAACTAAGCCACGTGGTTTCACATTTCTATGTGGAAGAACAGCTCTGACATGTTTTTGATGTTTATTGGAAAAAGCAATGAATATGAGCACAATTCCCAGTCCATATGATAATGTGAGATAGAATTGTGAGCGAAATAATATTAAGCATCCCCATCCTCTTTTATGACCTTAGCAAAAGTGTTAATTCACTGATCATTCAATATCCTTTTTTAACCAAGAAATTTCAGACATCTTTTGGGGATATTTTTGTGTTTTTGTTTTTATTGTTTTTACCCTTTATTTTTGATTCAGACTACTGTACTAAGGCACATTGAGTTCTTAGATTTTTGGTTTACTTTCTTTTGTGATTTGTTTTTGTCTGTTGCCTTGCAATATTTGTTACCAGTTCTTTTTAAATACTAGTGGGCTGTTGTTTACCAAAATTAACACACAGCAGTATTGGGGTAAGGAGGACAAAATTGTGAAGTTGATGGCCACATCTCCCAAGTGAAAATGTGACTCTGGGTTAGGGGTTTTGGTGCTGAGGTAATGCTCTATTGCTTGTATAAAAAAATATACTCTTTTTCTGAAGTCCTAGTCTGAACACTATTAAACAACTAGATTGAGAAATGGTAATAATGAGCAGATAAACCAAGATTGATATTGCAAAACTAATTTCCCCTGAGTCATGAGCTCAAGCCCTGAGTTTGGCTACATGGATGATATATAGTGAAAAACATTAAATCGGTAAAAATCTTCTGTATTTTCCTAAACATTTATCACAGAGACTTACTGCATACTGTGTAGTGGGAAAATCATGCATGTTTCGAAAACATTTCTTGTTAAATTTTAAGACTTGCCAATTTACTCTTTTTATACAATTGTGGAGGAGTGGAATGACAAATGTAACTTTAATTAGATCAATGTGGTTTTGATTCAAAGACGAAAGAAAAAGATTTCATGTTTCATAACAATATCTAGTAAAATTCTACTCATTTCAAAATGCTAGTGAGCTTATTTTCAAACTAATAGACTGTACCATTGCTAGCTGCACATGGCCTTAACCAGTGACAAACCTCAGGAAAGGGTGATGCTAAAAAGACCATAACTTTGGAACTGTACACATTTGCACAAATTGAAATGATCACATCCTCAATCAGTTGATATTACAACAACAACAAAAAAAAATGAATGTAATACTGATCAGTAAATCCTGTACCTGTGATATTTATATCAAGAAGGTTCACTCACTACGTGCAATAAATTTCCATCTTTGTAGTAACATCATATCCAAGTTTTAGAAATGTGAAAGATTCTTCACTTTCATTTTTTACGGTTTAAGCATTATTTTTAACATAGACAAATTTCAAAGAAATAGGAGAATGTTTATATTTCAGGGCTAGAAATGGTATAAGGTATATAAAGTCATATTTTTAAAATGACCTCATTTATAAGAAAAAAAATGCAGCTTTATGATTAAAGATTTTTATTCTGAGCTAATCAGCTTTTGAAATAGAAGATAAGGAATGCATTATTTTTACATACATGTGTTTGATAAGGAAGTCAATCAATTTTACAGTGCAGCATTATAATTAACAAATGAAGAGATCAAATATCAGTGTGTGGTAAAAATCTAATCATTTTAGGTCCCCTCTTATAGTGTTAGAATTGTAAATGATACCAACATTGAACATACCCCTGATGTTATAAATAATAGGATAAAATGTTGATGACCCAGTTATCATGCAGGTGAAAGTTAAATTGATAAACATGGAGTTCTAGAGAGCAATCAAAGTCACTGGGTAGGAATAATTTATTGCAGGGTAGACTTTGAGTTATGAGATTAAAATATTGGAGACTGAAGTAACAAGCAATATATTAACACTGTCTACAATTCAGGCAAAATTGTTATCTGATAGAGGAACACATAATTTTATTGCTAAGACTGCAATAGCACACACATCAGTTGGAGACCTAGGAGTGCTCATGAAATATACATGCAACAAGGTGAGCTTCGAGTCCTCCCATGTTCATGTGATTTCTTAAATAATTCATGTTAATTAAATAATGATAATGAAGTTGGGATTGCTTGTGGTGGAATTGCTTCAGGTGGTGTGAATTCAGCGAGAGCAATGTGAATAATTAGACAGAGTGGACGTGTGGTTATCAGGGGTGTGTGTGTGTGGAGACTGATACATCATCAAATGTAGTCCCTAATCAAACGTGCTCTGGCTGATCCCTGATGTATAGATTTTATTGTGACAATACGATGGTTGCTTTTTGTAGTGCAACTTTATTATTGTAGATAGATTTGAATGTGTCAAAGTCAATTCATCACCATGTATACAGATGACTGGAGTAGTGTATATGGTTTTGGAGACTGCAGATTCAGTTACTGAGGAAACGAGTCTGTCTGTGAATTAGAAGAAGCCAAGGGCCATGAAAGACTGAAAAAAGTGGAGCTTAGCCAGAAAATCAAATAATATTTCTCAGTCAGAAGAGAGTGAGAGAGAGCATATGAAGTGTGTAAATTTAGAATTTGTTTTAGGACAGTACATGGATAAGTGATCACTGTAATGATGGAAGTAAAGGGATGATTTTCACTCGGTGCTCTGAGTTGTGTGGATCATGTTCAAGTCATGGGGTTCATGTCCTCATAATGATGAGCTTCGTTAATGGATTGTAATAAACATACATACCCAGATTAACTCTCCTCATTTTATTCAATGCGTGTTGGACCAATACTGTGAAGTAAAATGGCATTGTTCAAAGGAATTAAGAATTTACCCCGAAAGCATTCAGTCGAGAAAATGGATTTACCCAAACGCAGAACTCATTCTGATGGTAAGAGTTAAAGTGAAAAAAGTCTCAATTCAGTCTGCAAAATTCAATGCCAACTCAAGCATATGATGATTTTCGTTATTCTGTGTCATTAATTTAGTATTACAGTCTATATGTAGTGCATGTTTTGTTCATTATCTATAAGAACTGCACTCTGTGTACATGGTCAGTGTAACTTAACAAACTATGTAGCAATATAGTAAGTGTATATATGTACTAACATTCATTCATGCATGCTTGTACACCTTACAATGAATACAATAGTGTACTGCATTCCCAGAACTGTTGATCATTTAGATGATAATTCATAAAAGAAAACGTACATGAAAAAAAAAGAAGTTGTAATAGGTAGAGAAAAGAATGGCTTGGTGATTTTAGACTATATACAAAAAATCCATTCACTATCAGTCTAGCACAGAACTCTTGGTTCTGAAAATTCACCCTTTTACCAATGTGAAAGAGGCCCGTTTTCCCCATTTGCTGGGACTAGAAATCATTAGCCTTGTTGTTTGATCATCAAAATAAAATAACTAAGTGCATATTTTTTAGCATCTCGATCTTTAGCTAACACGATTTTAATGCTGTATTTTCATTTCCAAACTATGCTGAATGTTGTTGCTTTTCCCAGTTTTAACGACCTCCACCTCCATGACAGGAGAACCCAGATGTGCTAACCATTACATTGAATCTATTTAATTCAGTTTTTATGTAGAATAGACATGTGCTATTGCACACATACATTTAGAATCAAAAGTTACTGCTAAATTGGTTCACACATCCATAGAAAAGCAATAAACTGTGTAGATAAGGGTAGCAGGGAAATTAAGTGGAATTCATCAAATAAAAAAAGGAGCAACAACATACCTGGGGACTGTGTAATTCCAGTATGAAGTTCAGACAATTAAACATTCCAAAATTTAATAAAGTGTTTTCTCTTTGCCACAAATCAGTACCCTATCTAATTTGGCCCCAAGATAACCTGATTTTTTTTTTAAAAACCAGATCTTGTTATTTATAATAAAAAAAAAAAAAAAAAAGGTTCAGTTGAACTCCGGATATGACATGAAATGTAACATCTCCAGCATTTGTAATATTTGGATGGAAACGTCTGACCAGTAACTGGAGAACTTTTGCCTGCTAGTGATGAAATAGTAGGATGGTCATGACTAGTAGATGACCCCTACTAATTTCAAAGTCAAAAGGTCCAAAGTCACCACGTATTTATATTCCATGCTCTTATCAATTGTTTTTGGACTGATAATATAGAAAACTAACTAGTCATCTGATAATCGTTAAACTTCATGGACAGATTGGTTATG
Organism: Ostrea denselamellosa; assembly: GCA_024699665.1. Classification (NCBI taxonomy): domain Eukaryota; kingdom Metazoa; phylum Mollusca; class Bivalvia; order Ostreida; family Ostreidae; genus Ostrea; species Ostrea denselamellosa. Next base: position 10,471,270 of record JAMZEH010000064.1, read on the forward strand.
ATATGAAGAAAACGTTTTATATATGGTCACCACATTTCTAGACATAGGTTTCAATTATTTGGATAATTTTGAGGAGATGCACATCAAATAATTATATATACATGTATAATTAGGCCAAAATAAAATATATGTGCATTTCCCATTTCACTCCCCAGAATATTAGGTAGGGTAGGGTAGCTAAAACATTTTATTTTTTTAAAACATTTTAAATCTTAGTTTTTATATGCTTTGAATGCAGGTCTATATACATTACATTTACTTTTCAAATATTTTGAAGATCAGTAGTAGTTATATTCTAATCAGAGAAACTTGAATGCAAAATGAAAAATAATTTCCAGTTTGAAAACTTTGGATTTTAATTTTATTGACAAATAATTGTCAATAAAATATTTAGGGTTGGCAGCAAAAACATAGGCAGGGTCGGGAAACCGGAAACACACTTATAATTTGTTTTGGTCTTATATATGTCAGTGCATATAATGCATATTCTGCATTAATTCATTTCACACACAATGATATGGCAGTGCATGAAGATTGACAGTTCAGTCATAAGTGTAGTGTATGTTTGGATGCAGCTGTACAACAGTAGATCACATGTAGAGTCAACATTGGTTGTATATTATATCATGCTCCTCCTAAATAAATGGTATTTTTTGCCATTTACTAGCAACATGATCAATGCGATAATTAGATCGTCCATGTTTTGTTATTTTATATATATATATATATATATATATATATATATATATATATATATGAATGTTTATTATTTTTTTGTGGGTGTTTTTACTTTCCAAATTGATTTATTATATATTCCATAGAGTGTTTTGATGAGAAAGTTGAAGATTGCTGACTATTTTCTCAAAACTTTAATTTCTTATTTTCAGATTTAAAGATTCATAAATATTATAACAAGGATTTTGCTCTGCTCTATGTAGGGCTGAATTTCACCCCATTCCTAATCGAAAAATCCAGCTTACATTCCCCCTAAAATTTGATAGCATAATTTAATTGTTTCACAGAATCTGAATGTGATAAAACTTGCCAAACTATTTAAGATTGGTCAGGACCCATGTGTGTATATTTATACAGAGAAAATGATCATTATAGATCATGCCTATAGCTATAATTCCAAGTACATTTGTAGCATCGAAAAACCTTTCCAAGCCTAAAGGGGAGCAGGAAATTGAAAGTTGTTAACAATTAAGTAAATAATACAGCTAAAGGGTGGTATGCATATTCATGTGAGAAAAATGACATCAACCCCAAAGGAAACTCTGTCACACATCCACGAAAACATTAAGTGCCTGTCTGGTTTGTTTTTATTAAGGCACATTAAAATACAACGCTTATTGAAAATAATCATTAAAAATAAAAAAAATTATAAGTCTGGAACAGGACCCAGACAGTGACTTATTAAAATTTTACCATTCTGTTCTGACACGTGCTGGTGACAATGATGCCATGATATCTCTCAGAAGAACGAAAGTAAAGATTGAGTATTATTCATTATTACAGTTCTATTTAAAAAAAAAACAAAAAACTATTTGCTATGAATTTGCCAATTCAATATGAATTAACGTTTAATTCCAATTTCAGGGCCCAGTTCCCTGATTTCCAAAGAGATATGGAAAATCCCAGTATAACAATTGGAGATATTGATAAGGTGGAAATGTTGGATTTTTAAGAAGGGCAAACAATTATCAAAATTTACACTTGTGAAATGAATAATATATTCATCCTGTTAAGTTTTCCTACCTCTCTTAGCACTCCTGGGACTTTTAAAAAATAAGACCCCCCCCCCCCCCCCCCCCCCCCCCTTCGGCCTTGAACAATGGTTTACTGGGGCTTTTCCACTACATTTGAACAACAGTTTTAACTGTTTCTCAATTAAGCATGAAATAACTGTATAATGTGACCTGAAGAAAGATTTTAGCATCGTATTCCTGGAAGAAGGGGAGTTATGCAGTTAAAAAAGTTGAGGCACTGTCTGATCTCAAATTAAAAACAGTTTATCTAAAAGCAACAGCAGGAAACGTACCGCATTTGCATTTGTGTAATCCCACCACTGATTCATCACCCATCAGAGGAGTCTATAATAAAGTGTGCGAGATCTGGATCCTATTATTTGATAAACACTACAATTGCATTTTGAACAGTGTTGCATGTATTTTAGAAATATAGCTAAATAAAGTAGTAAAAAAATCCAATGCTTTGTGATCTGTTGTACAAATACTGAATACGAATGAGTTCTTAAGTGAAATTTGCATGCATTATGTGAGAAATAATAATAATAATAATCATTTTATATAGCGCCCTATTCGATCAAAATAATCGCTCTAAAGCGCTGTACATCATAAATCATAAGACAGGTTACATAAATACTAATTTTTAAAAGACAGGTTACATAGTACTAGAAGTAAATGATTTTTTTTTTTTTTTTTTTTTTTTTTTTGAAATTAAGTAAAAGTGAAAATGATTAAAATTGAGACATTTAATAATAAGCGAGTCTAAAAAGATATGTTTTTAATTGCGTTTTAAAACTGTTCAAAGTCTGACACCGACGAAGGTTATCAGGTAATGCATTCCATAGTGTCGCAGCTGCCACGTCTAACCGCCTTTTCCCATATGTGGAAGTTCGACATCTAGGTGTCATCAGTGTCAGGGAATTTTCCGATCTTAAAGAACGTTGAGGTTTATAAACGGTAATCACCTCTTCCAGGTATTGTGGCGCCATCTTGTAAACCACCTTGTACGAGTACACAAAGTGAAAGTTAAGAAAATGGTGTGAAATACACTGTATTATATGCATCCTACCCGAGTGGTAAAGAAATCAGAGAATAAGAACATAACGAAATATCAACATTTGATATAATTTGTAAATAAATTCAAGCGTCAATTTATTGATTGGTTTCTGCCACACTCAACAATTTTTCAGTTATCCTGTGGCATCCAGTTTTTTATTGGTGGAAGAGAGAGCCCAGATACAATATACCCAGGAAGAGACCTTCTGAAAGTATTTAGGTGTCAAAGGAAATAGAATAAAGAAAATATATTTACTCCTTATTATGACAGAGGATACAATATTTACATGGTGTTTTGATTGGATTTCACCAACAGCTTTTATTACGTTGCTTCTGGTATTACATTTTTTTTCCATTATGGCAAAAATGAGAAATGAGGATTCACTATATGTAAATGATTCATTTAGAATTTGATATTTTTTTATTCCAACATTTTTGAAAGTCACAATTTTACTTTATTTTAACAAAATGTACTAAATAACTGCCCTCCCCCCCCCCCCCCCCCCCTTTTTCCAATGTTCTAAGTATTCTGGGTGCTCATGATCATCTACAATATAGGTGATACAGTTTCACTGTAAAGTAACAGCATGATGTTTGTTAGGGGGTGGATAAAGTAACAGAATGATGTTTGTTAGGGAGTGGATATAATAACAGAATGGTATGTGTTCTACCTGAATGATTAAAGTTACATCAACAAATTTGTCAAAGTACTGGAAGTACTGAACAGTGCCAAGTGTGTGAATTCTGACATTTATGTGAAATATTGCTTTACTTTGGTTGGTTGGTTTATATTGTTTAATGCCCCGCCTGAGAATTTTTCACTCATATGGAGACATTGCCATTGCTGGTGAAGGGCTGCAAAATTTAGGCCTATGCTCATCACTTACGGCTTTTGAGCAGGAAGGGATCTTTATTGTGCTCCACCTGCTGCGACATGGGGCCTCAGGTTTTGCAGTCTCATCTGAAGGACTGCCCCATTTAGCCACCTCTTACAACGAACAAGGTGTACTGAGGACCAATTCTAAACCTGATCCCCACAGGAGCTTTACTTTGGCAACTTTCACAAGGTGCAGTACTAAAATATGTACAATATGATTTCTAGTAGGCACATTGAATTGAATAATATTCTTGTAATCCAATATATTAAAGGCATGCATTGCATTCTTATCCTTCAGCTTGTTTTCAATGTTATTTCAGGCAATTTGAAAATGGTGATAGATGCTATTGGTAATAGACTCTCAAATATTGTAACCAACGAATTGTCACTATACCACACTATTTAACAAAACATCTTATAAGACTTTACTATCAAACATGGATAATATCTGTATTCCTATTATATTGAATGGAAGGCATGGTCTTCATTTTCGTTTAGATACTGTATTATTCAATCAGTTTCTTGATACAGTTTCTATGTAGTTTATGATATCAACTCATGAAAGAACAAAGTATGATTGTTTCTGTTGCCTGACAAAGGGATTGAAATTCAGGTCATCTAGACAAGTACAGAGAATTAAAGTGCACAATGAATTAGTTTCACACATATTATGTATGCATAGTTAGTATGTTGTCATACATGTAATTCATAGAAAAGGATGATCTCGTGCTGCTAGCAACTCCACACAGATATGAATATATATATTATACCATTATTATGTTCAAACTGAAAATATCTTTATTGCTCAATGTCTTTGCACTGTTCTACATAATGGAAAATTTATCATGCAAAGACCTCAGTTCCATCAACTTTAATCAGATTACAGTGCTATGGACATATTTGTTATGTCATATTCAAGTGGTAAATGAGTATTTCGCAGGAAATTTGACTAATTTAAATTCATAGTGCTTCTCTCAAAAGCAAGATTTTGATACTTCTACCATCAGCTGGCATATATTTTTCAGCAACATTAGTATTTATTGATACCTACTTCTTTCAGGACAAGACACAGAACATGGAGACCTCTCCCACTGTCTGCACTCCTCTGTTTCCTCACCAGCTTTTATCTTTGGACAAAACAGGGCCAATGTAAGTAAGCCTTTATATATTGAGGGAATATCCTTGTATTAGGGTTCAAAACTTTCCAGCTAGCTAGAGGCTCACCGTGTGATACAATGGATCGGTGTCCATGTGTTAAAGGAGCATGGGGACATTAACTGTGGCTGTTACTTGCTGGAATATTTTTTACATATTGTTTATATGATTTGTCTGCACACTATTTTTCTTTTGGAAGATTATGATGGACTCACTAAAGGGTATCAATACAGTCCTTACTTATATTTTGCATGTTTTAATGCAACCAGTTACTAATAAAAAATGTATTGTAGGAGGAGAGGTCTAATCTTCCATTTAGATAAATTTACATTATGTATATAAATTAGATGGAAAAAGTAGGGAACTGAATTTAAATGATGTTTTAAGGTTCTTGTTTATAAATAAACAGTTGAAGATTTGTTGATATTACATGGATACAAGTATAAGCCATTAGGAAAGGGCTTCCATTCGTAAAATTTGAAGGTTGTGTTGAAGTACTAACACTAATGGGTCCCGGGTCAGTGTGTAGAGTGTGATTTTGTACATGTATATAAAGATGCCATTTTTGATAAAGCATTTGAGTGTGTCTCAGGAAAACTGTCTACATCCTGAGAAGAAGGGAAATTGGGGAAGTGATTAAATATTAATACAGAAACAAAATAAAACAGCTCATAGGATTTATAACCATGCTCTGTATGGATTTTTAACAATGCTGAAGAAGTCTGTTAGTCTGTCTCGGAGTCTCAAAAACTTAACATCTAAGGTAGGTATGGGTGCTATGTTGGTTTAACATCTAAGGTGGGTATGGGTGCTATGTTGGTTTTGTGAAAGGATGGCACAGATCTGGACATTGGTTTGTTGTGATGTCAGAATTAGAAATAATAGTAATTGTCATTGACAAAGTATTAATTGCCAGACATAAAATTGAAAGAATATTGTTAAATAGCCCAGACATGGACTGTTAGTCTTTCTTGTATGTCCATTATTAATGAAATATTATTCTATTGCTATCTATAGTCACTGTTTTAAGTGATGTATTAGAATGTATGATAAAAAGAAATTTGTGAACTCAACTGTCCTGTATTGTGATATTTACTAGGTTGTTGTGTGGTTCTATAGTATCATTTTTGTTGACTTTCATGTATACTTTCACAGCCTTTGCATGTCTGGTCTTGGCAAACCAGGAAACTTTTTAAAGTGTTCACAAGGAAAAAGAATGAGTGTAGTGTTGGTATGATGTTAAAAAAAAAATCACATACATGTACCATATTGGACACAGCTAAAGGAAAAAGACTATAGTACTAGGAGAAAGGGGAAGTCATTGCACAGGATGCATTTTCTCTGATGATTAGGCAATTTCAATACACACACATGCATGCACACACACAGCCTGAGTGTGCACACACAGACACACACACATATGTTGAAATTATCATTTTCTGAAGAATATTATGTAAATTAAAACATGATGCACATAAAGGTAATGGACTATTTTTTTCTGTGTAAAATACTTGGTGTACTAAGATTTTTTTCCCCCTTCCTGCTCTGACAGCTGTTATAATTTGCACTAGTGTTTGGAGATTCATGTTATTATTGATTAGGGTAATGGAGTAACTCTACATAAATTTAATCACTGTTTGGAGTATGCTCAGTGATGAGATAATACAGAATTAATTACATTTGGAAACCCTTGCAGTTCTTGCAATGTTATCATTAAGTAATTGAATCTAGAAAGAATTTAAGTGCTAGGAACATCAAGATTTTGCAAGTGGCTGGCTTATTCCCGTATCTGAATGGTTTTTATTTGGGATAAAATCAGTGAATGAAAGAGAAAAACATAAAAACAAAACAAGAAACACTATTTCTGAAGGTGATTGATGTCACTGAAATGTCGTTTTCAGCCTCTGGATGGTGCTAATCTCAGCAGAAGTAACACTGCACATAATTAGACAACTTTTATTGATCAGGGTTTCCTTGGCTAGTCCAGGCAATCAAGACATGTTTTATGATGCACACACAACAAAACACAATGGTAATATATATAAATGGGGATGGGATGTACCAAATCACCCTACACAAACAACTCAGGTTTTCTACAGTTCAGAACATTCTTTGGTCATGTGGGCGGCAATAAAGGAAAGGGGGAAACTTAGACATGGAAGTTTAATGCATTGAACTGTGGGAATTAGACCTATGGCTGTGTCATAATATGACAATAATAGTCCCAAAGATAAATAGTCAAGATAAGTGATGAGATTTATTGTTGATGTCTAAAAGGATGATTGATGCAAATGGACTTATAAATATTAAGATGGAACTTATCATCTTCATATAGTGATGAAGGTAAAATTAATGTTCTTTTTAAGGACAGATGCAACATTTCAGACATTTTCTCTAAAATGATATTTCCATCTCAATTTGATGAGTCTATGATTTCTGAACTATGTTTGAATTTCATATTGTAGTAATCAGGGGTGTGATTTTTCCTATTTTCAGAGGAAATCCTCCGATTGGCTCAATTTTCAAAAAAGTGAAACACTCTGGATTTGTTCTAAAGTGACAGAAAATGATATTTTTCCAGGTAGGGTGAGGTGTTTTCCTCCCTCTTTGAACAGTTTTCCTCTGAAGTCACATCCCATGAGTAATAATACCATAATTTGTATATTGGACTGGGTAACTCAGTGATTAAGTCACCAATCTAGTAATGCAAGGTTCAATTCCCAATTGTTCCAATGATTTTTCTCCATTTTAATTGCTACAATAACTTTGTAATGTCCATAAAATGAACAAACTTCTGTAATACATAATAGCTGACTTTACATTTTTACCAGCAACAACCAGGGAAATATCAAAATATTTGAACTCTAAAACAGATATGATAATATACACTAAAATTTTTTGTGGAAACAAGATTAGAATGCAAGTAAATTGTACATGAAATGTCATAAAAAATTATATAAATTGAGAAATGTTGTGTATGTCCTTCAAGTCATTTGGGGTATTTTGGACCAGATCCTTAATAAGTGTAGGGAATCAGGTTGAGTCAAGCTATATGGAATTTTTATTAGTCCTGTACTGGTGAAACCAAAGTAGATACACAATAGATTTCCTTTTCATCTGTCTATCTGTCTGTTCCTTTATCTGTCTCAACTTGGCTTTCCACACTTTTTCCATCATGTTTTGAGTAAGGAAGCTGAAATTTAGTATGTGATTTACTACTGTATGTTTACAGATCATATAAGTTTCATCACAGTTGAGTGATTTTTTTATAATATATATGGAACTTTGTGTTGAATCCAATTTTCCAGATTTTTTTTCCACTATGATGTAGCTTAAGGAATGCGAAATTTAACATGTGGTTGCCTGATAAGTAGGTACAGATAAAGGTTAACTTTTGTTTTGGTTGACATATTCTACAAAACGTCATGGTTGAATGAACTTCTCAGTTGTTGTTTTCCTGACTTTTCTCCATCGTGCTTTGATTTTAGAAGCTGAAGTTTGGTTTTTGATTTACTAATAAATGTTTATAGATCAAGTTTAAGTTTCACTGTGGACTGAATTTTGCAAGATTTATGATTTATAGTTTTATGGAATTTTTTTTTTACAATGCCTCAACTTAGGAATCTGAAATTTGATTATGGGGTTATTGAATGAGTAGAAGCACAATGAGTTTCTCTTTTGCTGCAGTTGAAATATTCTAACAAAAATTGTAAAACTTTGTCTCCTGGATGACTGAATTCTTGCACTCTTGTCTAGTTTTAGTATTTTTTTTATTGTGCAAGATCTATATAATTTAAGGTGTACCAATTTGTAATAGAATTCTTCTGATTTGCTGCATATTAATTTGCAATAGATTGAAATTATAATATTTTCAAATATTCAAAAATAATATGCACCCACTTGTCCTAATATAATGATCTGCATATGACATCCCTCAAATGGTATGGGACATGTATTGCTTTTGCAAAACTCTCAGAACTTGTTAATGAAAGCAATTAATTCAGTATGTATAAATCAATTTTATCTATTAAGTCGCATCATAAATACAGATAAATCTGCAGGGATTTTGGCGATAGGTAAAATTACTGGAGGAGAGACCTCAGTGTAATATAGCTAGATTTTTACCAAATGTTTGAACATTTTATCAATGCACAGTTTATGAAGCAATTGTTGTATCAATGTCACATACTGCAGCTAAAGGATTTGCATTCCTTGACAAGATGTCAATATGACTATTGATCACAAGTTTATGAATTTAGTCCTTGGTTTCATATGCTTGTGAATGAAATAATCAAAGTACTGAAAGCTGCGCTTGAGCAGTACCCACAGGCTTTGATATTGGTCGATATCATATTTTTGCTTTGTGTGTAGCATGCTATGGATGTATAGTGTTTTCCCTACAATAAGACATTCCCATAATTTGGATAAAAAGTGAAAGAGAAATACAGATTTCATTTCAATTAAGCTACTCTGGCTCAATCTCTCTTTTCAAGATATCACCTTTATGTCTGATAGGGTCAAGTTAAAGATTGAGATAGAACCAATAAACATTTGTTAATTGTATTTCAACAATACCATGTCACTAAGACAATTGAAAAAGTGTTCACTCTTGGACACATAGAATTTTTTTCAATTCCATGAGTCTGACAACACATCAAATGAACAAATCCTTTCATAAGGTCACTTGAGTGACTTATAATTGCTATCAGTCCCTGTTGGTTGTGAGTTAACACTTGAACATGTTTAACTTTATCTTGATAACTTCCCTTCCAATTCTTTTCAAATTTGGTGTGGAAGCATCTTTGGGACAATGGAGACATCAAGTGGAAACTTCAGAACTCTTGCACTCACAGGGCCTTAGGGGTGGAGAAAAAAAAAAACCTGTCAAATATTGACCAATCATTTTCTTCAAAACTGCAAATGTGTAAGAAAAACAAATTGCATAGTCATGTAGAGTAGGATGGCCTCTCAAAATATTTAAATTTCATGATCACTGGTATACAGGTTCTGATTCCAGGGCAGAGCCAAAGTTGGTTATGCTTTAATGCTATTGATACTAGATTGAAAGTAAATAGATATTTAAAAGGAACCCATTCCTTGAGAAAATTTCAGGATCTACATGTATATGTAACTGCCCATGCTCTAATGGTAGGTGCACTTCAACATATTATAATATAATTTTTACATTATGAATTACATTTGTGACTTGTGTTAATCAGTTTCAGAAAATATGCAAATTGTGTTTTAAAGACTCAAAGGTCCACTTCAAATTAAATTTGAAATACACAGAGATGAAAATTTGCCAAATAGGCCTGCAAGTCTAGAATTTTAGGAACCCTACATTGAAAGTAATTAGCACACATCCAAACACAGTTCTGTTTTAAATTTCATATGTTACAGTGATTAAATAATATGTAAATTTACTTGTATCCACTGGATACCACCAATTCATCCTTTGAAATAAAACAAACCAACAAAAATAATGCACTGGCATAGGGATAAAATTGACAAATTGAACAATAACTATCCATCCTTTGTAGAAGTAATTGGTGGTGTGCCACCTATGTTAACACCTTAAATTAATTAACATGGCCAAGCTAGCCCATGGCATTCCTCAAATTATCCAGGTGAAGTCCAAGTGGACTTAACTATAATGCTTGAATGATGTGGTATATATACTCTACCACCACTTTCGGGGGAACCAATGAATTACATTTTATGGGACCTAAATTTCCCTGCAAGAGATGAGAACTTTGAAAGATCAAAGTTATAGAGATACAGAGTAAATTTGCTTAGTTAAATAGAGAAGAAAACTGTGACCATAATTTCACTTAGAGAGATCAAGAACTTCAAGAGATGAAAGTTTGAGCCATTGAGATTTATAATCTGTGACATAATGGTTAAGTAAATTGCTGCTTGTTGGATGTTAGACCCTCTTGTCATCTTTACTGGGCATCTTGCCAAGGAGTTGAAACTAGTGGTTGCTGTATTTTCTGTCCCATAAAACAAACTCCTTGTTCAGGTCTGCCACTGCTACAGTTGTATTATGAAGTCAAAATATAGACCATGAGGTAACACATCCATCATCTTAATTGCCTAAGTGATGATTGATTATAATGGGCCTAATGTGGCACACTGGATTGTATAGGGGACCACAAGATTAGGATGAAACTGAGATAATCTGTATATGTTCATAATCTCAAATCAACAAGATTTGACTTTGTGAGATATCTACCATTTTTCTGAGGGACTATGGGATAGTGTCAAAAATTATTTCTAGATGAATGTACAGTTTCAGCTTAGATTTTTTCATATGCATCAGTCATTAGAGTTCACAGTGTGAACCTGCATTTGGCACTGGCTTGCTGCAATTGATATATAAAATGTTGAGTCCTATAAATAAACAGTAAAGTATCAAGTTATACCTTACATTCTTGATATAGTCAAATGTTTGAAATAGTGAATCTATGCTGACCAACGTGATCCTATCAACCTCTCATCTGAGTATTAATGTAGCTTGCTTTCTCTTTCTACTTATTAATAACTCCATCTTACAACTTCCCTCTAGGAATTTAGTTTTCTTTTGAAAACAATATATTGATTGTTAAAAAAATTGTATTAACAACTTCAGGATGTTCTCTTCCGTAGCAACCCCATGAGCAATACATTGTTAACAATAAGTTTTATGAAGTGCATTTTTAGCTCACCTGAGCTGAAAGCTCAAGTGAGCTCTACTGATCATCTGTTGTCTATCTTTTTGATTGTCTTGTCTGTTAACAATGATCATAGTCATTCATATGTTGATTTGATATATCCCAGTGAACTTGAAATTAAAGACACCACAGAGTCTTCCACTTCTGCTTCGTACTTAGATATTTAACTGAAATTAGATGTCAGCGACGAACTAACAACTCAACTTTATGACAAATGGGATGATTTCAATTTCTCCATCATTAACTTCCCTTATTTATGTGGCAATATTCCGTTATCACCTGCATATGGTGTTTATATCTCCCAACTGATTCGATATGCAAGAGCTTGTTCTGCATATGATCAGTTTTTAAATTGAGGCGGGCTACTGACAAAGAAGTTGATGTTACAGGGGTGTACAGTCTCCTCTAAAGTCAGCAGTTCACAAATTTTATGGTCGTTATAACAATCTAATTTACAAGTACAGCTTACCATTAAGTCAAATGCTGTCTGATGTGTTTCATACCAATTGTTAGGCCATTCTTGGCACACTGATTCTGACTATGGAGTGTTCTGTTTACTTGATCGAAATATAGGGCTCACAGCGGGTGTGACCGGTTGACAGGGGATGTTTACTCCTCCTAGGCACCTGATCCCACCTCTGGTATGACCAGGGGTCCGTATTTGCCCATCTCTCTGTTTGTATTTTCTATAGGAATTACAAGATTGAATACTGTTAGTTATCTTGGCCTTTTCATCTTTCTCTGTCAACTTTCACATTTCAGAGAACCACTGAGTCAATTTACCCTAACTTTGCAAAAAGCATCCTGGGTGAAGGGGATTCAATTTTGTTCAAATGAAGGGCAATGTCCTACTCCAAGGGGGAGATAATAGCAATGATAGGAAAAATACACCTAACAAATTTTAAAAACCTTTTCCAGAACCACTTGGCCAATTTCAATCAAACTTGGTACAAATTATCCTTAGGTGAAAGGGTTCCCCAAGTTTGTTCAAATGAAGGGAAGATAAAAGGGGAGATAATCAGAAAAATGCAAAAATAGGGTGGGGTCATTTAAAAGTCTTTTCAATAAATAATGGGCCAGAAAAGTTTAAATTTATGTGGAAGTTTCCTACATACTGCAAATTCAAGTCTGTTAATATGGCCCACTGGGGTAGTATGGGGTAACGAATGGGGATGAAGGTTTTACATGTGAAGATATAGGAAAAAGCCTTTAAAAAATCTTCTCCAGAACCACTGGGCCAATTTCAATCCAACTTAGTACAAATCATTCTTAGGTGAAGGGGATTCAATATCTTCACGTTCAAAGGGGAGATAATCACTAAAATGCAAAAATAGTGTGGGATCATTTAAAAGTCTTTCTCAAGAACCACTGGGTCAGAAAAGTTCAAATTTTTGTAGGAGCTTCCTGACATAGTGCAAATTCAAGTATGATAGAATCATGGCCCCCATAGGTAGGGTGGGATCACAATAGGGGATAAAAATTTTACACACAAAAAGATAGAAAAAGAATCTTTAAAAATGGGCCAAATTGATCCAGGTGAGTGATGTGGCCCATGGGTCTCTTGTCTTGGAAAAAAAATGAACTTGGTAATTTTAGCCTTTAATTCAGGACATTCAATTTTAAATGATCATTTAGCATAGAACCATTATCATAGATTGTGGCGCATGTTTAATTCAGTTTCTAAATGGTTACCTGAATTTTACACGAGTATAATTCAATTCAATTTCAGTTGCTATCCTGACTTTTGCTTTAACTTTAGAAATTATAATTTTCCTATAATTCTTTCATCAAATTGGTTTATATCTTATTTAGTGATCCATCATTCTGCTAAATATCTAACTGACTAAGTGAAGTATTTTTTTTTTTAAATTTCTCTGCCATTATTTGGAATATTTTGATCAGACATAATGTTTTGTGACCTTAACAAAGACCTAATAGATCTTTGTTCTGATCATTGGATATTGTAAAAACATTGTTCTATTGTACAATGTACAATATTACATGTATTATACAATGACTCCCTGTCAGTAACAAAGATTATCAAAATTTAATCAATATTCTTACAATGCCAATTTGTTAATGAAGACCAGAATATTGAAACTGTAAACCACCTATTCATGTACCTGTGTGTATCAACAGGAAATATATTGTGTGTAGATCTGATAGGTGCAAATCTAATTAGTATCTGTGAGTTTGATGCCTTCCCATCATTATGGCATTTTATTTTTTTGGGGGGGGGGGGGGGGTGAAGTCATGTTACTTCATGTTTTGTTATTTAATAAGGATTTTTATGATCTATTTGTTCATGCATATGCAAAATTGATAGAGCAGTCCATTAGGTCCAGCTTTTGTTGTTTTTTTTTTTTACATATAGTTAGAATGGATAATATGGATTTATGGATTCTTTTGCATAATGAAATCACAGGCCAGTAACTAATTAATTTTCTTGAAATCAGCACATCTTTAAAGCAATATAAGCTGTCAAATTGTTATTTTGGGGTCCTAAAATTTAATCGAAAATTTTGTAAACATCTACCTTCTAATACCTGATTTTATTGATTAAACTTTTGATATGTTGTATTTTTTGCATTAAATGCAAAAATGTTCGACAGTTGAAATTAAGTCTTCCCGTACCTTAATTTTCCCGACATTATTTCCGTATGCAATGACCTAAAGTTGAACTCATTTGGCAAAGTCAAATGCGCAAGCGCAATATTTCCGGTAAGCACGAAAGATGTCTGACACGAAAGGTTCGAAGCGAGGGAGAAAGCCGACTTTGGAATTTTGCGTAATGTTTCGAGCGATCCCTTAAAACTATCATAACTAAAAAACATACTATCATAACTTAAAAACATATAGCATCGTTAACAGTGCCAAAATAATGATGGTAACTAGAATTTTATCTCACCTCGCCGTCCATATTTTAATGACCCGGATACAACCCGATCCACCCCGATCAGCATCAGAATCATTCCTGTCAACATCGGTTATCTTCGGGATTATCGCCGACGATTAATCAGCTGCCATTGTTAGGGTCAAACGGAATGTCGAGGAATATATTTTTCATCACGTAAAGGTGTGTAAACGATGCATAAGAGAGGAAATTCGATGCAGTTCTTTTTTTCAATCATATCAACGTTCATTTAACCTCTTTTAATGCCACTATAAAAAATTGCAATTTTGGCAGCTCATATTGCTTTAAAAGTTTGCAATGAGATATTCCCATTTTTATGCCCCCAAAATTGAAGATTTGGGTCAAATAGTTTTTGGCCCATTTGTCTGTGTGCAGCAAAAAACTTTTAACTTTGGTCATATATTTTACACTAAAAGAGGTAAGCCTTTCATATTGTATGTGTATTCCTTGTGGCAAGACCTTTCCATTGACACCAAAATCTATGCCCTTGTGACTTTACATTGACCTTTGACTTACTTTAGAAAATTAAAAAATAAACCATATCTTTCAAATCATAAGAGGTATGAATTGCTTTTATAGTAAGCATGTGCATTTCCTGTGAGAAGACCTTTCCAATGACACCGGATTTGTTGAACTTGTGAAATTGACCTTTGACCTAGTTTTTTGGAAATTTTCATAAAAACTCATAATCTTGGTTATATCTTTTACAACATAAGAGGTATATCTTTTACAACATAAGAGGTAGAGCTTTCATATGTGGCATGTGTATTCCTTGTGGCAAGACCTTTGCATTTGTTCCAAAAATCTTTGACCTTTGACCCACTTATAGAAAAATTTTAATGCGAGTCATATCTTTTAAACTGTAAGGCATTGCTTTTAAAAGGTGAACAAAATGAAAATTGCGTCACATTCTCAGTATTGCTACAAAGGTTTCAACTACAATGTCTTACAGTTTAACTTCATTGTAATCTAGAATCATCAGTGTTTCACAAAACAGATCGTGGTGTAATTTATGTATTTGTCACAATCAATTCTACATTTTGCAATTTATAGACAGTAGAATTAATTGCAGTATTAACTTTAAAATGTATGTTTTACCAAACAATATTAGAAAATTGATTTTACAGATATTTGCATTATTAGGTCATTAAATTACAGTATGTCAAAAAGAAATGTTGAGCAACAGGCTGGGATCCAGATAATAAATCTTAAAATGTCAATGGGGCAAGCACCACAGGGAGGTGCTAATTACATGGATAATTGAACATTGAAATCATATCATCCATATAGTCTCCTTTAACAGCTGATCCTGGATGCACAGTTAGGAAGTTTGGTCTTGCATTTGGAATATATAATGCGAGTGTTTGCAGGTTGCAAGGGTTTAAACAATCATGAATGTTCAAAAGAAAGTGCCTGCTCTCAAATGTAAGGGTGCTTCATACATTGAGGAAAATAAAAATTTAATACAATATGCATATTTTACTGAATGGATAATTCAGGACATTTCAAGTTGCTCGATCATATACTGTACCGACTTGTAGATATAATCCTGGATATTAATATTTGTAAGTGCTCCACAGTGGTGATTGTTAGTATACTGATGTGTAATAAACTGTGGGTAGACATACTGTAGAAAAAAAATCAAGATATAGTCACATTTCACAATGCAAGCCCTTTTCAGATGATTTAATACTTATATATGCATTGTAAATTATATATATATATATATATATTTTATATCTACTCAATTTTGCTATTTACATGACATTGTATATTTGGAGACTCGCTGGCTTCAGGCTCTATATAGGCTTTGGTAAAGCCCAGCTGAAAGTAATTCATTTGTGAAGAAAAGAGTACTAGTAATGGACAGTGTGTGATACTAGCCTTTTTGGACCTCCATAAAACTCTCAGCCTTAAAACTTTTAAAAAGACTAAATTTTATTTTATTTCGTAAAACAGATCATGTCCAATACAGTTTTATAAAGTTTGTCTAAAAGGTTTATGGTCATTTGTAGTAAATGACATTAATAAAAGTGACAAAATTTCTGTACTTCACTCAAGTGTAGAAAATATGCTCGTCTTTGTGAATTTTATTCTGTTAGATTTTGAAAAACAAAATTGTACTGGAAAAACAAGTACATTGTTAGATATGAAGTTAAATGTATAAACTTGCACTGTGTTTCTTTAAAAAAAAAAAATTACCTGAATTTGAAATAGCCATTTTACATCAAAATTTCCAGAAATGGTGGCTAAAGGTCATGTTTATGTAATAAGTTTGATTCTAAATAATTTTGATCAAATTGAGAAAAATTTCAGGATTCTTGTGTAAAAAACACTGACTATTGAAACAAAAGCTGTTAAGATAATAGGCCATTATCAGATACAGCCTTTTTAGATTTAATGATATGTGGGCTAAGAATTACTTTCAAAACTGGGACCATTATTGTTTGGAAAAAAATGAAACTGTTGATAATATTTATGCTATGATATTCATTTGATTAAAAAGATATTGATGTTAAAATTATGATAACATGTATATACTAGAAAGTCTTTTTTCCAGTCAGAGTCTAAGCTGTTTTCCCCAACTGGGACCCCAGACAAAACCAGTGCCAAATTATCCAAGAGGGAGTCCTTAAAGGTAGAAATAATCTATTTAAATCAATAAATTCAAGATTACACCTGCAGCAAGGATTATTTTACTAGATTCTGTGGTGAAATTGGAGTTTTTGCTCTATAATGGATTCTTCTACACAGGTTCAGAAAAAAAATTATAGATGTCAGAAGAAACAGGCAGCTAAGGAACTGCAGAGCACTCTGACTGATTCATCCGTGGTGGTGCTCGCTGACTGGCTGAAAGTTAGAGGCACCCTCAAAAGCTGGACCAAGTTATGGTGTGTTCTGAAACCAGGACTACTGGTGCTCTACAAAAGTGAGAAACAGAAGGTATAAAAATGGAGGGGGGAATCAACAATTTGATAATTATAAGATTTTAAATTCTGATTATTTCAAGCAACAGGTGCATTTTTAAAAGGATTAATTGTGAAATATGATCATGACAGAAGTTGACCTGATTTGAAAATCAGTCACAGACTTGTTTGTGGTAAGGAATAATAAAAATTATGTGACTATGAATACACTTGAATAATAACAATCATATATCATTATGCATATATTGCTGAATTCCTTCCTACATGTAATTTTGTGCAGGGTTTTAAAGGATTATTTACAATGTATATATCATTATGCAGTCAGTATTTTTTTTTTACTTATATACATTGATTATTTGCATATCAAGTACTAATGTTTTGTAAATACTAAACCTATGCTGTTGCAATGTATTTATTTTTTTGTTGAAAGCATTGACCTTTGAACTTTACAAAAAGATCTATTAAACAGTGATATTTAGATTGTATTACAGACTATATACACAGTGGAACAATGGATTAATAATTTTTCAATGTTTGTATATATAAATGTCCTAAATATTCATTGTTAGATATACAGTAAATGAGGCAATATATACCCCTCATATTACAGACAACATAAGCATTTATTGCTAGATAAACAGTAAATGAGGCAATATATACCCCATAATACAAATGGTAAATGAGGCACTGATATAAGGTATATTATACCTCCATAATACAGACAACCTAGACATTTATTGTTAGATAAACAGGAAAGAAGGCAATATATGCCTCTCTATTACAAACAACATAAACATTTATTGGTAGATAAACAGTAAATGAGGCAAACTTAGTCATACATGAACATTTGGGATATAGAAATGTCGTGAAAATATGCAGGACAAATTTGTATTTGGTTCTGATCAAATAATTTTTGAAAGAGTTGATACACTGTACTTTTAATCTTCTTTGAAATTTAGGCTATAGATATATCATGAGAATACACATCTATTTATAATTGTGGAATTGTTTGATTTTCAGAGCAGTCATTGGGTTGGCACTGTCCTGCTAAACACATGCAGAATTATTGAGAGACCGTCCAAAAAAGATGGTTTCTGTTTCAAATTATTCCATCCACTTGACCAGTCGATATGGGCAACTAAGGTTTGACAATAATCTCTGTACACAAAGATAACAATTGCATATATGCTGCTTATATCATCTGTTTTGGGTCAAATTTTACATTCAGAACAATTTTTCAATGTACAATCAAACTAAAATAGTGGCTGTACAACCAGTGTATCAGTATTCACAAAATATTGTAAAATATCGAGATGTACAGGGTGTTTTTTTTTCTTTTTCTTGTAGGGACCTAAAGGGGAGACCATTGGGGCCATTGTACAGCCCTTACCATATTCCTACCTTATTTTCAGGGCAATGTCCGAATCAGCAGGTATATCATTCAGTAAAAAATTCCATAATCATCTTTTTCACATATCTGATAGCTGCTTAGACAAACTGAAATATCTAGATTATTGCAAAACCTGTCACAGAGTGACTATAATTTTTCAATTAGATGTATCATTTTGGGGCAGTCTTGGCATGTTGCAAAACCACTTTTCAGAACTACCAAGAAGTGGCTGCAATAATGCTGACTTTGGGCCCCATATTTTCTGAAAAGTTTAATTCTTAAAGAATAATATATCATTGAAGTTCTACTTCTTTGAGTTCATTTCTAAGGTAATGATGAGCATTAAGATGTCTTGGATATTTAGCAGAAACTGTGGATGCTGCCAGAAAGTGCTAGAATCCTTGAGTTACTAAAATTTATCATTCATTTCACAATACTATGGTCAATTTAAGCTTAATAACACACAGTTAAGGGTTTTTCCATTGCCTGTCTGTTTTTCCATCTCATAATAATGTAAGGATGACTTTGCCCATTGTTTGTCTGTCCCTTTCATCTTTCACAGTGTAACTTCTTTATAGCTAAGATTTAATTGCCACAAACTTGCAGTTTCATGCCAACAGATAAATTGATTAGTTTATTCCTATGTCTTACTCCTTTTGGTTATAAATTAAATCAATCCTTAATGTTACTAATGTGTAATGTTCGCTTCATTAAATGAAGAATTACTATGCAAAGCGCAATGCTTAATGCTAATGGAACAGATTTGATAGTGAACAAGATTTTGGACAGTTAATTCTTCAATATTTATATTCACTGAATCTTTTCTCTTATATTTCTTTTGAAATTGACCTTGCTTTCATCCTTGTTTGTTTCATACTAGTTCTATTAAGTTTTTATAACTACCTGTCCATGTAATCATTATCACATATAGAGGTCATCAAAGTCATAGAGTGCATTGGTTGTTCTGTTCAAAGTAACAAAATGGTCAATGATACGATGTTTCAGTACTTAAATCAAGTTTATATTATTAAAACTACATAAAGATATAAACAATAACATGTCTTTCTTTGTTGTATTAGTGGATGACGAAGGTAGTAAGCATTGTAGAAATTTTTTTGAATAACTTGTTTATAAATTTTTTCTGCCATGCTAGCAACCTTTATCACCCAATAAAACAACAAAGAAAGTATTGTATTGTTTGAATGACACAACTCTGCTTTCTGTTGAATATCTTATGTTGTAAATACTATGTATGCAAAAGTTTGTTTGATCAAAAAGGTCAGTTATTTATGGATTCATTGTGTATAAAATTGTTTTCTAATTCTCATGAGATTAATGATACTGGAATTACAGGAAAATGTTGGATGGATGCACTTGATCTTGCTCTTCGTTGTACCAGTCTGTTGGTACGCTCCATGAAGAAAGATGCAGAGTCCACAAATGCAACCAATGACCTTTCCCAGGATGCAATGTTGACCCCTCAGTTTCCAACAGATCATAGTGAACAAATGAATGAAAGTGACTGTGAAAAGCACTTTGAAGGACAAGGTGTGTGTGGATAGTTTTGGAAATAAGGGTATTCCTGTAACAACAGCCTATTATATAAAACACAAAAACCAATTAATCAGCAAAAAATTACAAATCATGTTTTCTTACAATGAAATGATCAATTATTCAGTGATGGCTTTATTTCCTCCCTTATAACCCTTTAATGTATGGGTACATCATATTTTTGTTGTATACTAATTTTCATTGTTTTCATGTTTTTTCTAGACCATAAAATTGATTGATTAATGAAACACAATTTCTTCAAATGAAAAAAGTACATTGAATGGATGAAATTACATGTCACTGACATTGTATATTTTTGAACACCAAAAATTCTGTCTTCATAAATTTATGAAACCACAATATTAATGTTATTTTTGAGAGAGTTTTCCAAAAAAAAAAAAAAAAGACTTCATGCACGTATATAAAATTTTCTAAAACATGATGTGAAGTGTAGAGCTTAGATAATTTTGTAACTGATACGGTTGTTAGGCCTGGATGAAGACAGTAAGACAGATCGGGAGGAGTTAAAGACAGACACAGAGACGGAATCAGAGGAGGAGGAAGTCAAAGTGTTTGATGACCATGGACCTCCAGCTGAGACAAAATATATAGAGAATGCTAAGGAGGAACTGGGACAGGTGATTGGATGTTCTGTTGTATTGACATTTAAGTTCACAAGAGTTATCTCCCTTACAGCCATATTACAGTGCAAGACACACAAAACTTGTATGTATTGTCATTTCAAAAGTTATTTAGCAACTATATCAGGAGTGGAGGTGTCTTGATATTTGAAATGTGCAAATAGTTAATTTTTGAGATTTTTATTCAAAATTGAGGTAATCATTTTGGGATTGAGTCCTGAATAGTGTGCAAACTTAGCATGATCAGATAAAATTGATTTTTATATATGTCTTGATATATGACTACAATAGATCAAATGATGTATATTGAATAAAAAAAAAAAACAGAGTGCTGATAAAATTTCATGAATCTTCCCATTTTCTTTTTTATTTTCTTGTCCATTTTACAGATACATATGCTGTATGTACAGTTTGACATGTAAAATTGAGAAATGTTTGCTTACCTATAGAATATTTTTATTGGTTAGCAAGGTGATTCATCTCAGACAGAGGAAGTAGATGATGAAAACAAAAGCCTGATATGGACACTTGTCAAACAGGTCAGTTGGACATTGCTTACGTATCCTTTATCTTTATTTGGGCACCATCATATAATGCTACCCTATAATGATCACTCTGTCTGTCCCTCCATCTGTCAGCACTTTCAATGGGATGCAGTAACTTACATTTCCTTGAGTACTTGGGTTTAGTTGAGAAAGTTTCAGATTTATTGCAGGGTCCTTTCCAAATTTTAGTTTTTTTTAGTTTGCTTTAGATTGTAAATTATTATGTAATATTTAAAAATATTCCAGCCAGTTAAATAACTGAAGGATCAACTGAACACATATATAAACTTGACATTAAACCCATTGTATTTTATATAGGGATTGTGTTCACAATTATTCATTCATATACTGGTATACATCATCACATTATTAGATGTTGATTCCCTTTAATATCATTGTGGGTACTTTATTGGTAACTGATAAACATTTAAATGTATGTGAACCTGGATATAATGTATTATGATTATGATGAATGTAATACTACTGTGGGTATCCTGAACAGGTCCGACCAGGAATGGATTTATCTAAGGTGGTACTCCCTACCTTCATATTGGAGCCTCGGTCTTTCCTGGACAAACTCACCGATTATTACTACCACTCAGATATTCTGTCAGAGTAAGTTATCTTGCACAAAAAAATTTAAAAACAGAAGGACAAGGTATGACCTAAATTCTATCATTTTTTTTTTTTTTTAAATTCTCTTCAGTTTAGTAATGTCCAAATTATATGACTCTGAAACAAAACTGAAGAGGGACTTTTCCCAGACTGATTCCTGTTTTGAAATATAACATCACATAATTTGATTGTTAGGTCACCTGAGCCAAAGGTGCTCAGGTTTTCTGATTGAAATATGGCCCTTGAGGCTTTGCTGGAACTAAAATGGGTTCAATATTTTACATGAGACTTAATGTATAGAAAATTTTGAAAAATTATTTTCAAATGTCTCAAGGCCACACTAAATCATTGATATGCAAACATTCCTTAGTTGTGTGGATTAATTTTTTTCTCTCCAAATTATGGACCCTAGGATTAGGATGGGGCTAAAATTGGATATAAAATTTTATGTGATATATGATTATGGACCAAAAAAATCTTTAAATTTTTTCTCCAGACCAGCTGGCATTGTTTGTGATATTGATGCCTCCTTGTATTGTGTGGGGTCAAGTCATGACTCTGTGGGGTTTAGGTGGAATCATAATATGGGGTCAGATTTTTTTTATGGGAATAAAGAGAGTAAAATGATTTTAAAAATTTTCTTTGGAAGAACAGTAGAGCTAATATTACTCCAGTGAACTTGGTAGCCCATGAGCCTTTTGTTTTTCCTAAATATTGCCAAAACATAAACTTTTGAAGAAATATTTCAACTTTGAACTAATGAGCCACATATGTTGACCAAGACTGTTTTCATATGATTTGAAAAATCCTTTAATTTATTGAATTCAATTTGTAGCCAATACATGTGGCCTATGCTATCTGAAGGGTGGAGAATACCTGTATATGTGAATTACATATTACAAAAACTATAATTAGTTTTGTATATTTTAGCTATTCTACTACAAATTCATATTAACACTTTGTGTAGTTCGAAATTATTGTTAGAATTGGGGCCATTCTAGAATATTAGGGAACCTAGTTCTTGTATTTTCTTTCTGTTACTGTGGCTCATTCAATAATAATGAGTTGGTTGTCTGTGTATGTAAACTGAGCAGAGCTTTTATGATAAGGTAGTAGTATTTTTTATTAAAATAAAAAACAACATCAAGTTGAAAGTTTAATTTTTTTAATGACTTTTTCCCTTGATAGAGCTGTGTTATTAGATGATCCTTATGCCAGATTGAAGGCTGTAGTCCGATGGTACCTCTCAGGATTTTACAAAAAACCAAAGGTAAAGTAGATACTAATAAAAGAAATTTATATCCTGAACAGTACATAGTTTTCTTAGCTTTGAACCTTTCAGAAATAAAATATACTAAGCATAATTCAGAAAATGGGAAGAGTAAGATTTAAATGTATGTGTTTTTGTTGCAGGGTCTCAAAAAGCCATATAATCCAATCATTGGAGAAACATTTAGGTGTTACTGGAAACATCCAAAAACTAACAGTAGAACGTTTTATATCGCTGAACAGGTAATCAGTTTTAGGACCTCTGGCAAGTTTTATGCCACTGAATAGGTAGTCAGGTTAAGGACCTGTAGCAAGTTATAGACAAGAGATATATTCTTTAAAGTTTTGTATAAAGGAAATTGTATTTTATCGCAGGGTACTGGCCTTCTCTCGCAAATAATAAAATTTTGTCTGAAATTCCTTACCAGTGTATGTAAAAAGGTTTTAAGAAATCAATTGATCAGAAAATTTTGGGACTGGAAGAAGAATTTCTATCTATGAATGCTGTGTTATAGTAGAGATCAAAACGTTAAAACATCAAATAATGTGACAGCAATTTTGAAGAAAATAATTTTGATACTCTTTTATGTCATAGGGCAGATCACTCTAAGCAGATAAAAAGAAAACAAAACATATCCCATCTTTCTTTTGTAAACTAGCTGTGTTTTTCAGTATAAATAAGATACCACTTCTATTAGCCTGAACCTGTAGTAAATATTTCATTGTAGAATGGGTATCTCTTCATTACTGTACCTCATTATACAGTCCCTGAAACATTCTACTTTCCCATTTTTCTGTTTCCTCACTGTTGTTCTTTCACCATTTGTTCACTGTATATTTAGTGTGCTCACCATTCACAGTTCTGCATTTAGACTTCACAAAGTGTTCACCATTCATTCATTGTGTATTCACTGTGTGCTCATTGTTCATTCAGTGTTCACTCATTGATCAGTCTTTGTTTCTTCGTTGTCATTTAGAGCTCTGAAGTGATGCTCAAGAACTCTAATGATGACAAAGTGAAAAAGGAATGTGTGAACACTAGGATGGAAGGAGTTTGACAAATATTGAAGAACTAGGTCTTGAATTATGTCAACTTAAAATCAATGTAGACTGAATTTCAGTTCCGATTATTTATTTCATTACCATGATGAAAACGTATGTACAGGTATCGATTTAAAAATCAGATTTCACAATCAAATAAATTTCAGCTAGGTGAGAATAAATCCAGCTTATTAGTGGTATTGTTGGTAAAATTATTTAATTCTTTGTAAAGGGTGTTAAGAAAGTTCGTTCCATGATTTACAGCATGCCTAAAATTATTTATAAACAACTCATATACAAGTTTATATGTTTTTAATAACCAGACAGTCCACCTTTGTTTTTCAATACATTTTAAATTCTATTTGGCATTGAATGAATCAAAGAAATCAAATGTTTCTGAGGTATCTCCCTCCATGCACGGTGAAGTCGGTGTCATAATTGGCACATTGTCGTTGGGCGCGGATCCTTGTAGGCCTCGCTGTCCAGAATACTCCATAGATTTTCGATGCAATTTAGGTCTGGGGAATTGCCTGGCCATTCTACTTTGGTAATAAAGTTTGGTAGATTATTTTCACACCAATTCTGTGTTAGCAGGGCAGTGTGAGGGGTCGCTCCATCTTGAACAAATGTGGTGTGTCCTGGATATTGAAGTAACTTTCGTTCGTCGATCCTACCACTATTTTTCTGTCGATTTAGAGCAGGTTTTAGTTCTTTTTGAAGGATATTGTTCACATAATAATCAGCATTAATAGTTTTGCCGGCTGGAACAATGTGAAGTTTGGATAATCCCTGTACTCCCATCGCACCCCATACCATGACTTTAGCGCTCGACTTGACGCAGCTTACATCTGGAACCTCATCTGACTGGGACCCCCATACAACATCGTCCTGTCGGTTCGGAACATGAAATAAATATTTCATAGATTCATCACTAAAGATGTAGTTTTCCCAGTCTTCAGCCATCAAATGCTTGTGATCACGAGCAAATTTCAATCTCTTTTGCCTCTGTGTTTTCGTCAATAGTTGATTTCTCGGTCTTTTAAATGCCTTCCATTTTTTAACTTTTCGCAAATAATTAAAAGCAGTTACATGACTCACATTAAAGCCTGAGTTCTTAAGTTCCTTGCTGCATTTCCTTGTTGATTTTCCTCGTTTGTATTTTATGTTTTCCACTTTTCTCTTCACTACCCCTACTATCTTCGAAGGCCGGCCGGATCTCGGTTGATCGGATAGTTGTTTATTTTGCTCTCGCCTTCGCCTCCACTTTGTTACCCATCGCTCACTTTTACATAGCTGCTTAGCCACATCCTTCACACTTAATCCTGCATCTAATGAAGCCAAAGCTTGAGCTCGTTCATTAATTGTATCAACACTTGTACAGGACGTCTGCTCTTTCACTGAACTCGGCATATTTATTTCATGACGTAATAGACACTTTGTTTACATCACACTATAGTAACACAAGAGAGTGCACATAGGGAAGGATAACTGCTGATATAATGAAAAAAAAAGTCTATAGAGTTACCAGTAAAAATTTGAAACAAAAACATGTCGTTTTTCTATTTAATTTTTCAAATTTACAAACGGAACGAACTTTCTTAACACCCTTTAGTACAGTTTTAACCGCTAGTGTTTAGTTTTAAAACAAAATGAACCAGTAATATCAAATTGATCTAACAAATATTTATAATTATTTTTACCCCTCTACATGTAAAAGACCATGTAATCTATTTATTGATTTTGTGGCATTTAAAATGTTTGTAACATTTGTTGCAAATAATTATTTTTCCTTTATGTTATTCATTTTGCCCCCACTTTATTCTTATTTTAGATTTGTTTTGGGTATTTGTTAATTACCCAAATCCTCTACCACAGAGCTATGTCTAGAAATTATGGATGTCACTACAAAACTAATTAGGAGACTATAACCCTCCCCCCCCTCTCTCTCTCTCTCTCTCTCTCTCACAGACACAAACACACACACACATGAATTAAAAAATGAATTAATATGAAATGTTAGTCAAAATCTGATACTGTATCTTAATGTCGCAATATCCTTGTTTTATCTTGAAAACACAAAGAATTCTAAATAGTATGGAATATGATACCAAGCATGTTATTTTATTCTTATTTGTCCATATATCTGTACATAAAGTACTGTACATAGAGTAGCCATAATTAAATTGTATTCATGATTAAATAAAGAAAATTCATGAGAGTGTTAAGGTATATTAATTGATTTAAATTAGGTTTGGAAATATTATTAACTGAAAAAGTTCAACTTAAGTATAGATGTTATAATAAGTCAACAGGGAATGACTGAATGCCACACCTTGGTAATTGCCATTGAACATGATTAATTAGTACTTATCATTAATTGCTGTTTTTAATTAATTGTATGCTAAATATCTTTATGCAGGAATTATATAGTAGTGTTTAAATAAACATATATCTCATTAGAAACCTAAATGAATATACAATAGGCATGCACTGGTACATGTGTCATTTTCTCATGACATTGCATGGGTCTTTTTTTTTTTTTTTTTTTTTTATTCAGGAAGCATTCTCAACTAAAAGCAATCTCATCTGGTAAATGTTGGCACCACAAAATTTATGCATGGATTAAATTTACTTCTCTTTTTCTTACATGATTATGGAGTAAGTACAATGCAAGGAAAACAACTGAGATGTTCTGAATAAGTCATTCATCATGTATTCACTTCACAATCCTGTCTGTTCCCATTTGCACCCTGTGTTTGCGCACCATTCAGAAACTATTCACCAGATGCATTCAGCATTCACACACTGATTTTTCTGCATTCATTCAGCATTTTTTAACTATTCACTTGTCATTTGTTTGGCGATCAAGTGGAATAGTAGAACATTTCAGGAACTGTATCAGAAAAAAGAACTTTTACTTGAACTCTTTAGTGTGCATTTTATGAAGGATTCTTGAGTTCATTAAATACAAATTATGAATATGCAAATTAAAGAACCAGTACTGTAGACTCCTTATTTTACACAAGTACTCAATATCACAAAATGACTCATACCGTGTCAATCACAAGAACATAAATTCATGAGTACTTTGTTGATCAAAAGTTTTTACGTGTATTTCAGCAACATAAAAATAAAAGCGAATAATTTTAATTTTGCAAGTGATGCTTCTCGCGAAATTATGTGATGATAAATTTCTCACATATAATTAAGAATTTACAATGTTAATTTTATGATCATAATTAACAAGGGTACAAAGATTTAAAAGTAAGGATAAGTAGTTGGGTCAGTCCAATGACAATATTGTCAGATAATGATAATAAGAGACCATTGATTATCAAGTATTTCTTTGTAGATCTCCCATCATCCTCCTGTGTCCGCCTTTCATATCACAAATCGTCAGGATGGATTCAACATAAGTGGAAGCATTCTGGCTAAATCAAAATTTTATGGTAAAAATTGAGAAATATTGATTATAATTATCATTTACAACTTTTCGTAAACAGGGAGTATTTTTTTCTGCATGTACATGTATATCATTTGTTCTACAGGAAATTCACTATCGGCAATATTAGATGGTACAGCTAAACTGACTTTCCTTAAGAGGGGAGAAGACTACTTAATTACCATGCCTTATGCACATTGTAAAGGTAAAGAATCACAAAGCAATACCTTTGACTGATATATATAAATACGTGCAGTGGAATTAGACTGTTGCAGAGAAAGAAAAGACTGCAAAATCATAAAAAGAAAACTATTTTTTGTGGGAGTGGTGGGGTGTTAATTTTCATTGATTTTTTTATATATATACACACCCACAAATTTAAATCCTCCACTATCAAGGGAAATTAAACTACAGCAACTCTTCGATCACAAAATCAAATCCACAAGAGATTCTTTAGTGTGTTGGTGGAAGCTCTTGGCCTTTCTTTGTTGTGTCCTATATATGTACTCCTAACTTTATTTTGTAACTTTACTTTGTAGGAATCTTAATTGGGACATTAACGATGGAAATGGGAGGTAAAATTTCCATAAGCTGTCCTAAGACAGGCTATAGGGCAGAGGTTGATTTTAAACTAAAGGTCAGTGTTGCCTCTCAGATGGCATGTCTTCCTGATTTGTGCAATGTGAATTGATTTCTTTGATTTTTTAAACCACAGACTCCAACAGTGCAGAATTTGTTTTACTGTATTACTATCTGTGTGATACAGGATTTGTTTTATTTCAGCCTTTCTTAAATATGGGTGAAGCCTCCAATAAAATAACAGGGAAGCTGAAAGTGGGAACTGATACCCTGGCAACAATGGAGGGCCACTGGGACCAAGAAATCAACATAAGGGACAAAATAACAGGGGTAGGTAGACAGTTCTGCTTAAAATTGAAAAGACAGAAATGCAAAGTACTGTATATTGGATAATTTTGGTATCTCTTCAAGTTGTAATGATAGCCATTTCCTCATGAATATGTTGCAGTTGTAAACAATACTCATTTTCACAATTTGGAATTTCGACAGAAATGAAATTAGAATGAGATATCAAAAGTAAACAAACACACTTCATGAAGTGTGCCAGCATAAAGCATTACAATTCATACCCTCAAAATGAAATTTATTTCTTAAGATTTTTCGATACTTTGAAAATAATTTTGTATTATAGGTTCAATTGAAACACTTTAATCCTTAGGTTATTGAGATTTATAGAACCCTTTGAAAAGACTTCAGCAAGATTTGTTGTAGAAAATTAAAATTAATTTGAAGCATTAAATTTTGAAAGGAAACCCATTTGTTTTGGAGTCCAACATCAGAAATAAAGGCTCAAAGATTAAAAAGATTTACTGTACCTTTAGACCATCAAGAGGACATGGAATCAGAGAGGTAAACTACCTATACTTGTATAACAATTGGTACTTGTAAAGTGCCTGTAACAAAGATGTAGAAGTTTGGGGGGGGGGGGGGGTTTCTTTCTTAGTAATATTTGAAATAATCTAATACTCACCTCATATCAGACCAGTACATATATTCTCGTATGAAACTTTTGGAATTAAAGTTCATAATGCAGCTGGCCTTAATATTCACCCAAGTCGTTATAACTTGTGTAAGACAGGATGCATTGTGCCTGACCTCTGTTCATCTGTCATATATTGGTGATAAAATGGATCAGATCTAATTTCATATCGGATAATAAATTCAGTATTGTTACAGAATAAAATTATGTGATGGGCAACCAAAATCCTGCAGTTCTGTAATCATGCATTTAAAGTTACTTAAGTCTTTTGTTCATTGAAACTAACCTTTTTATAAGGTTATCTGTCCTGTTCCAGGTTATGGAAATTTGTGAGTGATGCAGTACGTATTTCTGACATGCATGCAGCAACTCAGGAGAAGTACATTCTCGAGGAACGCCAGAGGAATGAAGCAAAGGAGAGGAAGGCCAAAATGCTGGAGTGGATACCCCGACTCTTTGAAAGAGATCCTCTCACTGGAGATTGGATGTATAAGTTCATTGAGTAAGTCTAGTGAAGTAAAGAAACTTGGAAATCTGTATTCCTATTCTGTATACCACATTTCTAAAGTTTATCTGCTTGCAACAAAATTGCCTGCATGTGTTGACTAGTGTATGGGCATCTGGAAATTGTTGTTGACTCTGTGGAGGACCATTCCTGATACTCATAGGTCATATGTCGTAAGTAAAAGCAGTGATCCAATGGAAGAATATTCTCAACACCATTTGAAGTTACTGCAAAGGATAATATCACTGTAGATAGAACAGGTGGGAGGCAGCATCTGCATACTCCATCATTCCCATAGCATTTTGATGAAATATGTCCTTCATCTCTTGCTGAATGTGCCAGTTCAGCTGCATGAATTTCCTTTTCTTAGGTCTTACAATATCTCTATCATCAAGCTGAATCATTTTGGTCTCATTGGCAGCCTGCTCTTTTTGGATAATCTGGATGAAGGATACATGTGGATGGAGTCGTCAACACATAACATTCAATTTGTGATGCCATCCTTCCACTACGTTGGTTGTTCTTTGCCCGTCATTGTCAAAGTGATTCCAGTGACAGAGATGATCTTCAACCCAGGCCTCGGTTACATAGTCCTTATATTGCAGCGCACTGAGACTTTCCAGGCCTGGAACAACACATCCTCCACGCTGTTTTCAGGTACCAAGGAAGGACAACCACTCTCCTTACAAGTTGATGAAAATCTTCATCCTTTTTAAACATAACCACCAGTCCACTGGAATGAACATTCCTCCACATCCTTTGATGAAGTTAGTGGGAAACTGGCTTGGACTGCGTTATGAGTGGCTACTTTGAAGTCCAGAGTCCAATGTTCTGGTGTCAACACAGATTATCTTTCATAGACTCATTCTTCAGGAGTGTAAGGAAGTGCTCGTATGTGGCTTCATTCTTGTTTGGCAGCAATGCAAACACAAGAGGAAATACTTTGGCACAGTTAAGTGAACAATGTTGAGCAGGAATAAAATGTCCTATCACTAAACACTTTTTCTGAAGTGCATAGTTACATCATGTTGGCTTCGACAGCAAACACTAGTATGCGGTCTACTTGAAGATTAGTATCATCACAGATTAGAAATCTTTCCCCAGGCAATGTTCTGCTCCATATTCTGTGGATGTTGATCTCTCCTTAGGATGTTGGTAGGTGCAGTTTCTTGGCACAGCTTCTGTATAAGGATGATTGGCATGCTTGAAATGTTGGAATCTAACGGATTATGTCCACCACAGTATCGTCACAGTCTATGTTCTGCAGCCCTCAAAGTTCCTCATCATAAATAGCAGGGATAGGTGTTGCTTCTTCTATACAATGCTTCTTTACACCACTGATGAAAGATTCAACAGCCAGTCCAACCAATTCTTCGTCATGGTTGTGGGGTCTGCCAAAAGTCACTAGGATGTTTTAGATGTTGTCACAGTAGCAGGACATTGTCTGTAAACACACCGCCAGCTTATCTTTCCGTTGTATCTTGTTCTCACAGAAAACTTATAACCAACATGAAGAAGAAAAAAAACAAACCTCTGCCATTTTCTAGAAAATCCAAATGTACTTGGACATTTGCCATGATACATAACAGAGAAAAGCTTTAGAAATGAATATTGTTCTTGTAGAAAAAAGGTACAGATCATTTATTTGATGAGTCTCATCATTAGATTCAAAGACCATAAGAACAAAACTGTCCATTTATATTTGATGTCCAAAAAATGCTAACCGGTATTACAATTTTTCAGGCTACGTTATCCAATATGTAACTATCTTTTTCTTTTATCTATTTACTTTGTCTTCAATTATCCTTTCACAATATTCAGATTTGCATTTTGATTATGTATCTGATTAAGTTTGACTTTGTATAAACAATAATACATGACTGATTATTGTACTAATGCAATCAAAGATTTATCATACATATAAATTAATTTAACAAAGGTGTATTAAAGGGTTACCATGGGCAAGTTATCATTGCAATTTTATTTAGATATTGTGAAAGTACATATAAAACATTTAGCAAATTGTAGGTGAATTAATTTCATTTGGTCTAACATTAATTTTCTTTATTGATTTTTATTTCAAATATTTTTTAAAGTTTTGATCAACAAAACATTCATTTAGTCAATTTCAGTCCATAATACAAACACAACAGGTAAAATGTCACAGTGAAACAGACTGTACCCAGATAATTACTGAGGTGTAAAAATCACAATTTTGGCCGGGCGGGAGTAGAAATTTCAAAATTTTGGCAAACCTTTCAAGATAATAAAGGGTGTGCAACATACTGGTATGTATGGAATAACTGAAAAATTTGTATATCTTCCCACATAATAAATCTTGTACTTTTTAGGGGCATGGTTGCATGCATTTTTGTACATCTTCCAACCATGTCTTATATATGCTTTTTTTTTCTTTCTAATTGTAGCATGCGTCCTTGGGATTCCAGCAATGATTTACTGCAGTATGAGCGAGGGTACAAAATCCAGACCTGGACTCGACACAAGACTCCAGTAGTCCGAACGTGCAGTATCACAAGTCTGGAACAAAAGCCAGATACATATCCAGTCAGAAAAATAGTGTCACGGAACTGTTCATTGAAAAATAAAACACTACACGTTGTAGAGGAGAGTGAGAGCTCTACCCCAGAAATTGAGAATGGTAGACTAGACAGTGATTCATCAGAGCCTAACAAAAGTATGTGAAAAACTGTAGTCTTCATATAAAATTTAAATTGTATAGCTTGAAGTGATCTAGAATGAAGACTAATTGACATGTTGAAGTATGATGGGGGTCAATTCATTCTGGTATTGATTAAAAGGTATTGTCAGATGTAGTATACAGTGAAACCTGACGTGCACTGGGAGACATTTTGAGGATGAAAATTAAGGTCGAAATACAGAGTACAACAGATTTCAACTTTTGTTTTACAGGATGCTGTGACATGAATCTGATGTAAAAATACATGTTTGCAAGTTAAGAGTTTTTAATTACAAAGTAAGGGACTGATTGATAGAAGGATGGCTGTTGTGAAAAACATTGTATGAGACACAATTGAAAAAAGTAAAAGTGAGCTATCAATATACCATCAGTATATGTATATATCCTGTCAGATGGAATGGCAAATTGCAGTACAGGACATTTACAGCTTATCAGATTTATACATTATTCAAATCTGCAAATGTCATATCTTTTCTCTGTGGAATGCAGATATGACAATATTGTTCTTGATAAACAAGAATGGAGAAAATGCAAACACCTTATCAATGTATTATTATACAATGTGCATTTCATTCATCAAATCTGCAAATCACATCTCTTTTCTCAGAGGTATGTACAGGGTGTTTCACAATATATGTCACACATCTAAATGAGTGTTACCACAATGTCAGGCAGAGTATCAAAGAAACTTTAATACCTTAGATAAGCACACTTACCTGAAATTATGACATTGCAAAATATCGGGAAAATAATCATACTATGAAGTCACTGATGACGTCATAATTGATGTCATAATTTCAGGTGTTTTCAAAATGGATTATAACTTGCAACAAAAAGCTGAAATTGTAAAACTGTATTACAAACATAAATATCCTAAAATTGTGCAGAATGTGTTGAAGAAACAGTATCCAGACAACAAAGTGATGTCTAGATTCCAGATATTAAGGATAGTTAAGAAGTTTGAACAAAAAGGCAATGTAAAGGACGAAAGACACTTAAATCCTGGCCCTCCTAAAAAATCAAGGAGTGGTGAAAACATTGACAGAGTGAGGTCTATCATTGAGTAAACACCAAGAAAGTCAGTCAGATCAGTGTTTAGGGAGATGGAGTGTGACAATGTCAGTGTCTCAAGTGTATTTAGAATTCTGCGATTCGATTTGTGTCTCACTGCATACAAGATTTCAGTTATGCAGCATCTAAAACCAACTGACATTAAGAGTCGATTAGATTTTGCAATGTGGATTGAAAGGCAGAGCCTGGAATTGGCGGACAGCATATGGTTTTCAGACGAGACACACTTTTATTTAAACGCGTCTGTAAATAAACAAAACATGCGCTTTTGGGGTTCTGAAAAACCAAATTTTTATGAGTAAAAACCTTTGCATGCGGACAAAATCACTGTTTGGGCTGCACTTTCATCAACAGGAATCATTGGTCCTTATTTTTTTTAAGATTCTGATGGAGAATGTGTTAGTGTAAACGCAGAACGATACCTAAATTTACTGAAAAGGAAATTTTTACCAGCCCTTCAACAGAAAACAACCAACTTCTCAAGTGTTTGGTATCAACAAGATGGAGCTACTCCACACACAGCTACAAGAGTGCTTGAGTGGTTAGACGACACATTTTCAGGACGATATCTTCACACAGAACTGAAAAACCATGGCCACCACATTCACCCCGATTTAAATCCTTTGGATTTTTTCCTCTGGTGATATTTGAAAGACAGAGTTTATAATGACAATCTTGATGGGGTAAAGGAACCGAAAAACAATTTTAAACGAGAAATCCGCCAGATATCCAGTGAAACATGCAGAGCAGTGATCAGAAATTTCCGCACACGTGTCTCTAAAGTTATTCAGGAAAAGGGTAAACATCTGGAGTATATCATTTGAGGTAATCGTTGCCATGGAAACGGAAATGGGGTGTGTTTTATATCCGTGACTTAAAATATTAATTTTGGATACCTGTTGATTAAAATGATACATAAAATGTATATGTAGCTTGTGTAGTTATCATTCTTTCTGCCTTTAGATCTGTGACATATATTGTGAAACATCCTGTACATGTAGATTTGACAATCCACAGTAAAGGAAAAAATGCAATGGACCAGACCAAGATTTGAACCCGGGTCCTCTGCCTCTGTAGTTAGGTGCTTTACCTAATGAGCTACCTGTCCACCACATTTCTCTCTCCCTCCCCCCTTCTTACTCAAGACACACAATCCAGTATCTTTGTTTCATGGCAGGTATTTTTACCTGTCAGTTCCAGGGAACTGGTTGATCTATTGCACCAATTGTAACAGGAAGGGAAAAAATGTGGATCAGACTAGGATTTGAACATCAGATCCCCTGTATTTCTTGTCAGGTGCTCTACCATCTAAGCTATCTGGTTACCAGTGATTGAAGCCAACTGATCACCAAACCTGTATCTATTAAAATGATTGTTGATTTTGAAAATTTTATTTTCATTTTCTAGGTCGTAGGACACAGAAATCCTCTTCCAGAGTGCGGTTATCAGAGGAAGCCTTAGGGAAAACAATACAGCCTTTAATGAAACTACAGGAGGAAACAAATGAATCATTAAAAGTAATACAGACTCGTCTCACTTTACTGTCTTCACGCATTGAAGAGCAGCAACAAGGCAACTTATCCATATGGCCTTGGCTGATATTACTTGCAGCATTTGTGATTCAAATCTTTGTTCATTGGTTCTTCAGATGAAAGAGGAGACACCCATGGTTACTGTTGAAATAATTCTTCTTACGAGTTCTGCAAACATTGTGTTCTCTAAACATTTCTATTTCTTCCCACTACTTTTGTAGATGAATTAATGTTCTGGAACAGAAAGATACCAAGAATGAGATGACCTTTCCATTTTAGCTGTTAATGTTATTCAGCTATATATCCATGTACTTTTTAAGTATAATCTTTACTTCGAAAAAAAATTTATAGCTGCATATTTAAATGAAATTTGCAAGTATTTCTAAAAAGGAATTTTAGTGCCTATACAGATTGAATTTGTTATCTGATATGACATTAGATCTGATCCTTTTTATCATAAATATTTCTATTCTATGTATCAGTGTAGGGACCTGGTGCAATAATCGAATTATTTAAAATATGACTAATAGATGATTGGAGAAGATATATGATGTAATTGATTACATATACCTGCAATGTGTTACAAGTTATTGTGTTCAATATATTTATTATTTTAGTTTAATTGATACCCTGAAATTTTTAAAAGCTAGTGAGTCACTTGTGATAAGAGGCCCCTTATTTTTGTTTTTTTAAGGACCAACTATTACTTTAATGTATGCCTCAAATACTGTTGATAATCTTAAATCTGAATAAATCGCTTATAATAATGAGCCTCTAATTGTTTTTAAACCAACTAGTACATACATAAAATATACAGTATGCCTCAACTGACTGCTCATTGTATTATATACATTTTATTGCATGTACACGTATGACACTTGCATAATGGTTTTATTTTTAAATTTATTTTACACTGGGTCATGCATATCGATTGGCTTCTAATGATCTTCATTTTCATCTTTAAATAATTACTGTGGCATAAATGCTTTTGTTAGGCTTAAAAATTATGCAATGTTGTCTTCCTTGCTTACATTTTACAAAATCCTACAAGTATCTTAGCAGTACAGACAACTCTCAGTTTTGTTTGTTGCTGATCTTAAAAATCATGAAACGCTGACGAAAAATCTCAAATATGCTGCATTTTATTTGTGTTTAAATTGGAAATTGTGTGTTACACATGAAAAAAAAAAGGGGGGGTGTTACCATTTTCATTATTTTTTTATGTTAATCTTCATGTTGTTTTCTCAGTTATTTAATTCAAAGGAGAGGGGTTGTCATGACAATATTTTCCTCAAAATTTGCTGCTCATGAAAGTATGAAGTTCCATTCTCTCTATATAGAAACACTAAATCACATTTTGCACAAAAATCATAAAATGATAATTTCTTGGAACTTTCTCAAATTTTGTGAATAGTTCATTGTATTGTGAAAATTACTCTTCAAAAGTTGAAAATTCTCATTTAAACTACAAAATTAATACTTTTTGATGGCCCTTCCAAAAAATTGCCTCCTTTCAATCTTCACATGCACGCACACAGACCGTAAACAGTGCAGCATGTCATCCAGGGAAAGAAAGTGTTCAGTAGGTAGACCAGAATTTTGACATTTTGCAAGAAAAGGGGTAAAAATAGAACATACAACCCATATGTGAACTAAAATTTATGTGGAGATCGGTATACCAAGAGCCAAGATACACATATACTGGGCTTTGAAAGCGCTATTGTTATTTGAACTAGTTGTGTATTGGTTGAAAAAAAACATTGTTTGGTCAATAGGGACATGGAAGGGTCTCCATTAGAAGAATAATTTATAATTAATAGAAAAATCCCATACTTCAAAAGCGAGTCTGGATTCCTTAGGGGTATTTAAGTAAGTTTCTACACAGTATGTTTGCTGTCATTCTAAATCAGGTGATGTGATGCAAAATTGCATTTAAAAGTCCAAGTCACCATGAAGAAACCTTTGAATTCCGGATGATCTTCAAAGGCAGTGGAGAGCAACTTCATGCTTTCAAGTTGTTCAAAATTGTCAGTATCAATGATTTTTGTCATTTTATACTTGATTAAATCATGGAAAATGAGCTGTAGTGTCTCTTTAATAAATTGTGACTTATTTTAGATATTTGATGATGTTAATTAATTCAGCTGAATTCATTGTGCAATACAACTGTATGCCATTACAGCTCTGTGTGTTTTCGGTTTGTTTCAATCTTCAGGTGCAATTTGTACAGAAAAGCTATTTACATATTATATATCACACTTTATTATTTCTCGTACAAAATATTTTTGATGTTCTGTTATTTTGAATTGATGAAGTTTACTAGTTTGGTCAGAAGTATGCCTTATAGTTTATTTTTTTGTTTTGTGTAAAAAAGTATTATTTTCTGTTTAAGTGTGTTAATTGCCAAGACTCATCAAAAAAGCCACATATATATGTACTGTTCATACACTGATGATTTTGAAGCTCATTCAGTAACTTAATGTTTCTACTTATGAAGAAATCCAATTGTGAATTACATTTTATTTCTGATATGTCTACGGCATTCTAAGGGGAGTTAAAATTTTCTAATCAAAGAAAGGGTGAGCTGCAACCTCCCTCTAGACTGGTCATTGCATGTATTTTTCTTTTGTTATCTATGATATTGTTTATCAGTACATGTATATCATGGAGTCAGCTATCAAGGACTCGGACATATTGTACATGGTTCTACTAAAACTGTGTGATTGTATTGCCAGAACACTTCCAGCTATTGTAAGTGGCTCATTTTACCTGGATTTATCAAGATGAATTTTATAGATCACATGCATGAATGTAGAAACTGGCTATGTATACTTTGTGATATATATATCAATTATTTTTACTTTGCTTTGGCCAGGTGCCAAATTTCAGTGACTTATTGTTTCGTTGATGATTAATATTAAATTGATGCTAATACAGTAAAACTTCTTTATAAGGAATTCTTCAGGACACCAACAAATGTACATCTTATTACTTGTATTCAAATGTAATTAGGTGTATCTATTTATACTTCTTTTAAAAATAACTGGAAGTTGGAAGAATTTGGCAGTACAGAATAATTGTAAAATTGAAAATGAACAAAATATTCTAAATAACTATTTATTTTCAAAGATTTATGAAAGAAATAAATCTAGCAAGAGGTTTTCAAAGTATATCTTAACATTTTTTCTATAACCCAATTCCTTATAAATGGGTTTTACTGTTATGTACTATTAAAAGATGGAAAACTCGCAAGTTTGTTTTTTGTTGTTGTTGGTTTTTTTGTTTTTGGTTTTTCTGAAAGTTCTGAAATTGTTGGACCCATATCCAAGGACTTGCTATTGAGGAAAATCAGTTGTGTAGCGAAATTGCAAATTCTATGGTGATTAAAATGACAGGTTTAAATTCTGAATGAGAATTGGGTTATTGAAGCATCTGAATAAATTTTGGATTGGGGTCATGTGGTAAATAACTCAAGGAACAAACAGAGAAATAAAAAGTATTCAAGTAATGAAAATCAATGTGAAATGTACTTATTTAAAGCAATAAAAATGTTATTTTGAGTTATGGTTGGTTAAAATCTGGAACCTGTTTGTCGGGTTGCCTTCCCCACTGCAAGCTTTTACCGGAAAGAAAACCTGGAGAACATTAATGTGTTAATATCCTGTATTGTAGTACAATTATGGCATGTATTCAGAATTCCAATAATACTGCAATATGTCTTCATATTATCATAAACACACAAATACTTAGAAATGAAAATGTTCCGTTCATTTAGACAAAAAGTAAGCTCAGAAGTTTGAAAAGTACGAGGGACACTTTTAAGTTCGTAGAGTAGGGCGGTCTTTTTAAAACCGCTTCAAATATCAAAATTTTATTCATCTAAAACCTTCGAAATATGCCCCGTCTGCCTCAACACACATTTTGCACCTATCTACCCATTTCCGGAACGCCGCACGGTACTCCTCTTTAGGTACATGTTGCAGACACTGGTAGACCGCACTGCCTATACGACAACGGGATTAAAAACGGTGCCCTGCCAGCATTTCCTTTAGTCTTGGGGGAACAACCAAGTCACAGGGGGACAGGTCAGGGCTGTATGGGGGATGATCTAAGACATCGAGCCCAGATTCTTTCAGATATTCCTGTACCGTAGCGGATTTATGGGCCGGTGCGTTATCGTGGACACCGATGCGCGGTCTGCGTGTCTGATAGTAATCAACAAGTTGAGTAAGAACACTTTCTCTGTAAAACTTGCCAGTGACAGAACTACCTTTCAGGACTGGAATTTGAAGGACTGAACCTTTCGAATCAAAGAATATCGCATACAACATGCCATTTGATGTTTTGCAACGGCAATGACAGGTCTGTCGCCCACAGATGAAACCCAAACCTTATTTTTAGCCTTAGAATCGGGTTGAAAACGAGAGATCAAGGTTTCATAACCTGTAACTATCTCTTCCAAACGACGTGGGTCACATTTATCATATTTTTTATAACTTGCGATGCAAGTCTAATCCGACTTTGTTTCTGCTCGTCACTGAGCAAATGGGGCACCCAGCGCGCGCAGATCTTGCGTAGCCCAAGTCGTTCACGCAAGATCTTCAAAACACTTGACGAAAGAATGCCACTTAATTCTTCTATCTCTTGCGCGGTATAACATTCGTCTTCCTTAATTCACGTTTTCACAGTAGCAACGTTCTTTTCCTTCAAAACGGAAAACCGGCCTACCCACTCGAGGGTTATTTTCAATTGACTCATGACCAACATTAAAACGACGTACCCACTTACAAACTGTAGCATATTTTAAAGCACCATTTCCATAAACCTTTTGCAAATCAGCATGAATTTCCAAAGACGGAAACCCGAGGTGTGCTCGAATTTTACAATATACCCTCTGTTCAGAGACTTCTCCATCCATATTGAACGCTATATTTTCCCATAGTGCATAAAATCACGTGTTGAAAATACCCAAAGCAGCGCACACGTGGACCTCGTGCGCCGCATACCGTGATATTGTTCGAGAAAGGAATGATACGCAAGTTCTGTGTAGAAAATCGTGCAACTTCATAATCGTGTTAAAAAGTTATAGGCTTACTCTACGAACTTAAAAAGTGTCCCTCGTAAGAGCCAACAGTTGTGGTAGGTTAGCGGCAGTGTTCACTTCGCAACCCTGTCGTTGTGTGTTTGAGCCTTGCATGTGCCATGGCCGTGTCAAACCCCAAAGATGTAAACATATGTAGCGACTACTCCTAAATCCAAACTCAGCATTTAAATTAGTGAGAATCACAAGTATTTCAGATGTGACCTTAGAATCAGCAGACGTTAGCATGTTATGGCCCCGAGTGCTAAGCATAGATCTAAATTTGTGGTACTTCTCCTACAACTGTTGACATCTTGGTATGAGTAAAAAACATCTTGAGAATTTTTCACTTGAATTAAGACATCACCAGCTTAAGTGAATTCCTATGCTTAGTGCTGAAGGCCATAGCAGTGAAATTTCTTTAACATGCCAATGCCTGCCACCTATGTTTATGTCTAGGGTTTGACATGGCCATGGCATGAATGGGGCTTGAACTCACAACCTCCCGTTTATGAACACTTTAACCACTGAGCTACTGTGACCAGTAGAAATTTTGAGGTGGGGATGCAAAAAACAGCAACATAAACCTCTGTATGTTGCACTGTAAATCAATTTTTTTTTTTAATAAGAGGTGGGTCTGTAGCTCTCTGGTACCTGTACTCCTGTCATGGATGGTCCCAACACTAACTTCAAAACTCTCTCTTCCAGTGAACTTGGATCATGACTGTCATAAAACAATGTCTGAGAATCTCCATTCTCTTTGTTTCACAATTCATGGGCCATACATGATTCTCTCTCTCTCTCTCATTTCTTTCATTTTTCACGCAGGTTTAAATAGCATTTTTTAATTAAAGTAAGGTACACAAAAAATTTCAAATATATAAACATATATCTTATTGTTAAATAAATGTACAGAAATATAATTACAAATAAAAATATACAAGAAACAATCCATTCTTTGTTAAGGTTCAAAGCCTGAACATACATATACAATTGACATTCCAGTACCTAATTCTGATTTGTCAAGCATAACAATTTATTAAAATTGTAATGTTCGTAACATTGAAACCTTGCAAAAACAATACTTTATTTTGATAATTTTGGCAATTCGTCTTGTATGTATAATGAATGTACCCGAAACTCTGCCTTTCATAATTTCTTTGTGTCAGGTAAATATAATTTTATTCTACCAACTAAAGTGATTCCAAGAAAAAAATGTTGCCTGCATTTAATGACCTTAACTTTGTAATGTTGAACTCCCATCCAACAGGTGTTACACTACACTGAACCATATCATTACCATGTGTATATACATTCAGACAAGATTTTAGACCGGGATCCTTCTGTACCTATCATGACCTGTAGGTAACATAAAAGTACATAATAATCAAGGCCAAACAAAAGAAACACAAGCATTTTCTGGACACATACAGTGTACATACACACAAACTGTTAACATGGGATTTTGTGATTCCCATGATTACCCGTACTTTATGCTCATAAAGTATTCCCTCTACTTCTCACTGCATGCATGGGATTTTTATAGCAAAGTAATGTATCATTAAAGAATTGATCAGAAGTATTTGTCAATATTGAGCTTGAAGAAACCAAAAACACTTGTTCATGATTTTACCAGAAGCTTGCTGGCAACAAATACAGTGTAAAAAGATCTATAATGTACGACAACAACCTCATCATAAACATCAAAATGAACATTAAAGCGATGATACATGGATTTCTTTTTGTGTCAATGTGACAATCAAGATCTAATCATGAGATAAGACTCGATATGCAGCATGAATGACTGAAAATAAAAATTTGTAGTCTCTTTAAACCTACATATCGACGGTACTGCAATACACACTGTATGTAATAAGATAGTAAGGAACTATCACATACTGGCCAACAAAACTATGTCTATGATGCACACAGCTGCAGATGACGATGGCAACATTATGTCCATCACATTCATGATTAATAACCATCTGTACTTCAATACTTATTCCACACAAGACAAAGGACAAATCCCAATATTACCAGTTAAAAAAAATGCTAAAAGATGTTATTGCACCAAAGTAGTATGTGTAAAATATCAAACAATAATCATGGAAAATTACTTGAAACACAACACATCTGTTTATTGTTTGTTTTGTTTAGAATTGCAGAATTATCCCTGATTTCACTTTATACTACAGAAAATCTTGAATATGTAGTCTAGCATTAGACTTCCTCCAAAGCAGTTGTTCTTGGCTCAGACTTGCACCTTTTGATTCCTTTCACACTTCCTTCACGACTGGGGCTATCACCATTTTTACCCTTTCTGGAGTCCTGTCTTTTTTGCCCACAACAAGTGTCTGTGTAGCAATTTTTGTCTGGTCCACACTCTAGAATGCAGTCCCTCTCGGACATCTGTCTCTCAATGCCATTTTCAAGGGGATTCTACAATGTAAGTAAACTCAATTAGCTCGAATCACCTTATGCTCTGAAAAATAAAACAAATAAACAGCATATCTTTAATGATTTAGATATATGTAAAAATGTCTAATCAAATCTGAAGTTTGAAATTAGTTGCAGATAAATTTCTGGATACAAAAAGATTTTTATTCAATTCTCACTGCTTACATATCTAGAGAATGTACCAAATTAATTGTGAATTTGAACTCTGTTAAAGGGCAATTCCACACCATAAATGAGATACAAAGAGACAGGAAATAGACATAAGAATGTGTTATGACTCTTTCGAAAGCTCAACACGATGTGAGCTGAAAATTCACAGTACATCTTACTTGTAAAAAC
Source organism: Ostrea denselamellosa (assembly GCA_024699665.1). Taxonomy (NCBI): domain Eukaryota; kingdom Metazoa; phylum Mollusca; class Bivalvia; order Ostreida; family Ostreidae; genus Ostrea; species Ostrea denselamellosa. The sequence continues at coordinate 10,514,415 of JAMZEH010000064.1, forward strand.
TCTGGCTGTATGGTGGTAGAATGGATTCCTTCATTATGAAAAATCTCTTTCACAGTCTCTGATATAGTGAAGTAATCTTGTAAATCTTTACACGTTATATGGGCAGAGGCTATGATCCGACTACCTGCTAACTGCCATACATGAAACTCGTGAACAGCTAAAACTCCTTCAACCTGTTGAATAAAATACACACACATTAAAATGCATGTTAATCAGTTTAAAAAACAAGATGCAATATTAGGATTTTTAAGATCATTGAAGAGACAGTTGTCACAACACCACATGTTGAGGAAATGTAAAGGTTGAATATTCAGGTTTTCATATTTAAATATCTCACCTTTCCTAATTTTTCTTTAATTCCATCAACATTTATATGAGATGGAACAGTCTGTAGTAAAATAAAACCAGACTCTTTCACTGAAAGAAAGATGGAAATATTTAGAAATAATGTTCATGTATGAACGGTTAAATTAATTGATGGTCAATGCACTGTTACAGTCCTCTAAAATCCTTCACACCAGAAAATTTCTTTCTCAATAACTGGCAGTCAAGTGGTTTTGATATTAACACTTGTTAACCTTATCTAGTAAAACTCTGGTTCAGCTAATGAATATTGTTAAGCCACTGATTATGTACTAAGCACATGAAATTATCTGTATCCACGATTACCTCCTTAAACCTGAAATGTAGAACCTTAATCATTCAATATACTGTGTCACTCCATTGCAAACAAAATTTTATAAAGAATTTTGTTCACACTAATCAACATCAAACTTACAATATTGATTTATTCGAAGGTCACATTGACCACTGTGAACCAATGACTCTGAATTTGATGGTATATAAAATATGTCACAACAACTGTAACAAGCAGAGGTAGAGAATTTATCTGGGTCATTCTGGGAACACCTGTTTTTAATGGGAAGGGAAACACTGGGTATTCTGTGCCGATAAATATTTTCTTACATTTATTCAAAATAATATTTCACTCTGAAAACAACAAAGAATTTTCAAATTTTAGATGCCACGAAGACTGACATTATACTCGCATTTGTGACATCACAACATCTACTCCAGTTTACAATCCCCTATGTATCACGTAAACATAGGAAAGTTGTTAAAAAATGCCTAGATATAATTCTGAACAATGTAGGCCAGGTCTAAATAGACTGGAGTCTCCCTGGCAATGATGACTTATTCTTTGAATGTTTTTATATGCTTATACCGAATGTAAAGAGACAGATGTCACGTTGAAAGAAAATGCACCTTCATATCGTAGGTCAAATCTGGTGCTGCTCCCTTCAGAAAATCGTAAATTAATTTCGTGCAATTAAATATCTAAATGCACTTGACTATGAGTTTGATGCAACTTTGATGATTTTATTCTTGACATCCATTCAAGGTCAATCAAGTTGCTCATTAGATGGATCAATATCACATGTAAGAGTAAAACGTGTACTAAAATTTGTAAAAGTTTAAACAACCTGTAATAAACAAAAATGATCCCATTTAAAACTGAATGCCCCCCTCCCTCCCTGACACACAAATTGTGACATATTGTATAGTTTATGATGTCTATGCTTCTCTCTTTTGTTACTTGCCTAATTTAATCATTATGAGTGTGACAAAATAAAAAATAAATAAAATAAAAAGTAAGTACATGTAACAAGTGTTTGGATTTTTTTTTAATTTAAGTTATTGTGATTTAAACTCTTAAAGAGTGCTTTGACAATACACAGCAATCTTAGAATTTAATAATCAACATGAGTTTCCTTTCCATTTACATACGAACTCCTTCTTTGAAAGTCAGTATGACACTGTCACATTCAAATTGGAATAATTCTATTCAAAAAGTGGGACAAAAACAGTACATTAACTCATCCTAAATTCCAATTGTTGTCTAAATCCAAAAATTTACTTTGTTACCAAGCAAGTGTAACAGTTGGATTTAAATGAAATTCAAAGTTCAACAATCTTATGTACATGCAGATATTGTACCCAATTCCAAAGAATACTTACGGAGTGGGAGTGTGGTTCCTAGGATGATGATCACCATCATGATGCTGTAAAGAAGAAATTTAGTCTAGAGTGTTTTAATTATAATTATTATATTATAAAATTTAATCTTTTACACCTGATAAACTGATGGTCCCAATACAGTGAAACATCTCTATTACATACACACACACATATAGAATGTCTCATGACAAATTCATGAAAAAAAGAGGAAATCTCACTGAATACAACATAATCTATAAATAGCTTGGCTATTATATTCCCTACTTGTTAGCTGAAACTGTTTTGTACTGCACATATCAAAATTTATTTCCAATTTTTATATGTGGTTTCAATACAATTTACTGCAAATCCTCAAATGGTGTTATAAACAACATGTAGTAAATCTGAAGTCAAGAGACAATTCACCTCATGGCTGGGTCTACATAGAATCTCCAGTCTCCCTCACACAACCAGATGATCAAGGCACTAATAATCACAATAACTGACCCCAGGGCATCTCCCAGAACATGCAGAAATACCCCTCGCATGTTCAACTGAGAACTGGATGCTGTTTCAAAAAAAAGCAACATATTATCATTGTATCAACTAAATATGATACACATATATAAATTATGTGTGTACCACCAAATAAGTCTGTCATTCACAATATCAGCAATCCATCAAGTCACAAAAACAAATTCATCAAAATAAGTAAAAAAATGAATTGTGCAATACAAAAATTCAACACTAACATTATTTAATAAAAAACTTGTTGGATAATGCTTAAATTATAAATGACATCATCTGATTAATAAACATCTTCACAACATGCATACCTGCTTTTGACAGTAATAGTGTTAAAACAGGTAAATTTAAATAAAACTTTAAATGCATACAATTTCATAGCTGTAAAATGTAAGCACTCGAACAATGGTCAAGCCCTTGGGCAACATAATCTCTAACCCCTTTTCATCAATAAATTGGACTATTCCAACTATAACATTTTAATTCTAATCTTCCATTTGATAATAAATTTGTTTGGTTTGTAAATGTGTTTGATCAACATCAAATCATGATGTAAAAACTTCAAACTCCCTTTTTCACTGCTTGTCAATCTATATACATAATGTGGCTTATGATGAACTTCCTTTGACCTTCCATGTTCTGTTAAATATTTCAAAAATTAGCAATGTTTTGACTACACATGGTTTTAATATGCAAATGACCACACACTGCTTATTTTAAAAACAGAAAATTACTGACTACACAATTTTTACTAAAGCAGCTAGTCCTATTAAAATTCTGTAAAAATACTACTATTGATTGAAGAAGCTAGCTGGCATTTGACAACATCTGCAAGCTGTGAGTTTTCCTAACAATCAGTCCATTACCTTTGATCAGTTAACAAATGGAGATTATATTGTACAATAAATTCCTACAAAAAAGAGCAATGATTTATATTTTCTGAAAAAACAATTAATTCACGAATATTAGAAAATACTCTTTTACCTCCTAAATTCATTTAAAGTTACTGGCTAGCAATAATTTTATATTCCATATGCTATACTAAATTCCTGTAAGCCTATATTTGTGTTTCTTTTGAGACTTTATTTTTACTGGGTTTTAGATAAAAGAATTAATCTGATAACAGAGGAATCTAAATTTGACTAGCTCTGATATATACTTCAAAGGTTAAACAATTTGCTTTTATCTTATATATATATATATATATATATATATATATATATATATATATATATATATATATATATCTGTGTGTGTATGTGTGTGCGTTTTGGTTGCTGTATGCATTAGAAGTTGCATTTACAACAGAATAAATATTTTTGCAACTACTGCATCAAATAATGTAGTGTAAGAGGTAGATGTAATGTACTGAAGATTATTATTTCTTGTTCGTTTTCCTGTGTTTATACAGCGCAATTTAAAATGAAAATGAAAATCATATAGCCATTATTTTTGGTGGGATACAAATTTGGCAGATTTGGGTCTGCAAGATACACCATTCATTTTGGTGATCCAAATTCTGAAACTCCTTTTTATTTATTTCTACACTGTATAAGTATACTAATGTACTGAAATTTGGCAATTTTTATTTAGGTGAATCTTTCGAAATCAACAAAATAGGCCACCATTATATACCTATCAAAAATCCTGCTATACAGTATTTTGTATAATAAGACAATACAGCTCATTTTGCTCAAAAATCATAATTGACAATTTTCCCAGAGCTTTCTCTAATTTTGTTGCATAGTTGAATGTATAAACTTTGCAAAAATAACACATTTCTAAAGTTCGAAAATTCTTGTTTAAATGCAAAAATCAATAGCTTTTGAAGGTCCTTTTTTAATAACATTGAGACTTCTTCTTTTGGTCTTCGGACGTATGCACACGAATGGTAAACAATACAGTGAGAGAAAGCATACAATGGCTAAACCCAGAATTTTGACAGATTCTGCGAGAAAAGGGTTAAAATAGATCAAGATACAACTCATACTCAAACTAGAATTTATGTGGAGATATTACTGTGACCCTCTAGCTACGAGACACACAAGCAGGGTTTTAAAAATAAGTGCTATTTTTATCAAAAAATGTGCTTAAATATAAAACATTACTTGGTTATAGGGACATGGAAGGTGTTTTGTTATAATAATGATTTATAATTAATTATAGGCAGCAGGAAATAATTCCATACCCAAGAAGTGAGTGTGGACCCCTTTAAAGGGTATTTAAATAAGTTTTTACAGAACATGTGTGCTGTCATTCTGAATCACGTGATGTAAAATGTTCGAGTCAGAATGAAGAAACCATTGAATTCCGGATGATCTTTAAAGCGCAGTTTAGAGCAAATTAATGCATTCCTAATGTTCAAAATTGTCAGTATCATTATGATTTTTATATTATTTTATTGATACATGTTTTAAAAAAACTCAACTGAAATGTGGAAAATGAGCTGTAGTGCCTCTTTTAAATTATTCCCTCTAAGATATAATCAAATTGTAACATTAAAAACTTTGTTACAAAGCCCTTCCTACTTAGTAATGTGAAAACAATGCTGTGAAATAGTCATTATACTAAAATATAATGCACTGCAAATCTGTATACATATATTATGACTGTTTCTTAGTGAAAGGTATTATGAAGAAAGCTGTAACATTTTGAACCATAAAAGATCATTTCACTATATGACCTTGTAACTACTGGGTTATCTAGAAAGAGGTGTTACTTGTATAGTCATTTAAGTACCACTTGTTTTAAGTAAGATGCCCTAGTGAAGATAACTGCCAAGAAATTCTATTCTCAGAGAGGCTGACTGAGAGAAATTCTTTTCAAGCCAAAATGAAGAATAAACCATTCATCACTACTTAGAGAAGTTAACACAAAATTAACACTTGTAATCTAAACTCTAATCAGAAAATGAATCAGGAAATAAAGAGAACTGATGCAGATGAGTGGTGAATGCTGGTAGTGTGCTGGGTGAGTGAAAAATCTTTCTTACTCGGCTTCCTTTGGATTTGCTCAATCTCTAACAATAAAACATGACCTCGCTATTTATACTATCATGTTATTCTTACATAATTTGTAGAGAAATCTTTATTCTTTATACACTAGTAAATGCAGCGCAACAATACAAAAAATGAAGTGAACTATGAATAAATCACTACACCTTTTTAAAATCGAAATTGGTATTGGTCATACAACTTTAAAGGATACCTTACCAACTTTGGGATTGTCGATCTCTAGCTTGACTGTTCCATTTTTTGTTGCTATTTCTGTTGTCATGGTCTCTCCTGTTGTCATCTCAACCAAATTCTTACTTTCTTCACAGGACTCTGTTTTCTCTGCCTTATCTCCATGACTGTGACCATGACCTTTTGACCCTCCGTGACTGTGACCATGACCATTTGACCCTCCATGACTGTGACCTGTATATAGTAAAACTTTGGTTGTAACATGTAACTGGGGTTTTTTTGTAGCATGCTATTCATGTGGAAGAATTTTTTTTTTCTTCTGAAAACTATAAAGAGTGATATTGTTTAATTAATCATAATGAATGTAGTGAAATGAAAACATGACAGGGTTGGAACTTAAAAGCCTGCTCAACAGCCTGAGATGATCCCTTTCTCAGGTGAATAGGGGCAAAATTTCATTTCATTGCCAAGTATTCTGGCAAATTTGAATAGTCAATGTCACAAATAAACTCTATTATAAATTCATACATGTAAAATAAAACAGATCACAATACTGATAATCAGGACAGGTTGATTTTGAACAGGGCTGGCGACTTTCAAGCCAGCCCTGTGACTGGTGCATAATTTCATTGAGTTTCCAACCCTGAAAAATGACAGATGGTTTCCTTTTTCTGAAATTTTGGTTCATGCAAGTTCATTGAGGAAAAGAACCCTTAACTTGTCTACTATTTCCTTCCTTAATGAAATGTATATTACTAAAAGTAATGAAAGGAAACTGACAAAGATGAACTGTGGCGTTTGATCAACAAAGTTGAACAAATTTAGCATGCATAAAACTTTCTTTATGTTGCAGTCGTCATGAAAAAGTTTAAAAACTTGCTAGCTAGTAAGACCAATGGACTGCCTGAAATTTACTGCCATACTTTTTTATCTATACAGATATTTTGTGAAGTCTCTTTTTGCATGGATTGAAATGAAATTAAACTTATATTTAAATCATATCATAAAATTCTTAATATCACTGATCTATCGACATGTTTAAGAGTTTAGCTTTTTGCAAAAAATTTTATGTTGCGATTTGCTTAAATTTTGCTGCTGCTTTTTTATGCTTCGTGTGTTTTATTCTTCCTCTAAATCTTATATGCCTTCTTATCTGTATATTCTTGCATAGAATGTTTTAGTTTTTCTTGTATTAATCTGTGATATGTTTGTATATGCATACTATGTGTCTTAAATTGTCTTGACATATGTGACAGTTAAAAAGCTCTACATATCTTTGCTGACTTGTTAAATGTATATAATACCAACTTTAAATGAATTTTACTTACTAGTGAAATTTATTGGTCCCCCCAAATTTTAATGGCACATGTTTATCATTGTATATTGGTACAATTGTAATACTGAGACTTCATCATAGATGATTATCGCACATTCTATAATCATAATTAAAAAAAAGTTATTTTCACTTTCTGTTTATTTCTTTAAAAATTTGGACTTCTTAATTTTTTTTATTTTCACTGACCTGACCTTAGAATTCACTAGCATCAGTTTTTGGACCAATGAGTTTCCATGAAGACTGATGTGTCATCAAAGAGAATAAAAATTCAAGACTAAGAGGAAATTTTTTAACTAACTCGTAACTGCCTCGTCAGGAAATAGAAAACTTCACTCCTAACAGGAACATTGCAAACTAATGTTTGTTTTGGATGCAAAGCAAAATCATGTTTTCCCCATCTCCATTCTGCCCTCTAGCTTTATATTTACCAGGTACCCATAAACATGTCTGTCAAATTTAATGCCAATATGATTTAAAATGTAGTATTATTAGGTCACAAACACCCAAACATATCAAAATGACCAAGTCCAATTTATAGAATGGGCAATCACAAATATCAGTTTTACCATGTATTTACCCAAATAACTAAAATCTCTTACACCATTACAATTGGTACTGAACTTAAAACTCTGTCCAGTTTCATTCTAAATATAGCAGAAACTGCACTCAAAAACAATTTTGAAAAATTGAATCTATGTGAATTTTTTTTCAAAAAATAAAAGCTTAAGGTAGTTCTACCCTCCTGTGAAATCGTCAGATGTTGCAAAATCAATAATGTATTTAGATTATGCATAATATTACCATAAATTTTGTTGGAATCTTTTCCAGTGGTTGATTTAAAAAATCTTGTTAAACATTAAATATTTCAAAAAGTCCAAGTTATATATAAATAATCAATAATATGTGTCAAAATATTGAATCCAAGGGCAATAACTCTGTTCTCATGTTGTCCTTTATTAAGTTCATTATTCAATCGACTTCTCTGTATTTTACAAAAATTTGGAAGAGTTTTGTAATGAAATAGTGTCATGAAATTATTATGAATACTATTATGTAGTTTCAACCAGTTTTTATGAAATTTTGATAATGATGTTGAAGGAAAATTACAATTTTCTTACTTTGATATATGATTTTGTATATGTACGTCTTGCATCTTAAAAAATGTGGTGATCTATATATTTTATTTGATAATTCATTAGTTTTAATTCTAATAAATTGAAATAAATACATATTTTAAACTTTTAGCAGATAATAATGTGAGTATGGAGTTGCCTTAATGATGAATATGTGCAGAAACATTTATTTTAAAATTGTGAAGTATGATGATTCAATACAGCTGTTGAAATATGTTGCCAGAAAGGAGCAAAGAACTCAACGGTCCTGTGGTCACTTAAATGTCTGGTCAATGTTCGACAGTGGGGACCACATAATGTAAATACCATATGGTGTTATATTCAGTTTGTTTTAATTATCTTCTAACAATTTAAATGGTAATTTTCTCAGTGAATTGTTCATGTACACAGTATGGATGATTTCACGCCATGGGATGTTAACATAATTTGAATGTCTGGAGCTGTGATAATGAAGTGACCATTACATTCACTGGTGCATGATCATCTGTAAAGTAGACTATTTATCATAAGTGTTGTTGAACATAGTTCACAAACTTTCCTTTGCCATGAATATTTCATGAATTTTTACATTAAGTGAGCACAATATTCATTTCCGAGATGTTAATCAACATCTATTATGTGTATAAGTGTTACAAATGGTCTCACATGATAAAAATTTGTAATGTATCCAGGATGGAACAGAATCAGTGAACAGGATTGCTAGATTATAATTTTACTGAGTCTCTGCTGACTAAGCTCTCCATATAGAAAATTTAATCTATCTAATTAACATTAATTTTGTCTGCAGCTGACCTTTAAATACTGAATAACAGGTATTTTCTGAGGTTGGAAATTTTTGTGATTTGATTCCTAAAAAGTTGCACATTATTTTCCATGCTTTCAATTTCTGCAGTTGCATTATGCTTACATAAGTCTTTCTCCCTATAGGTATATCTATATATATTTTATGTTTGAAATATTTGCGGATTTTTTCTATCCACAAAATTCCTCAAACAATAGGCCCACAGGCCTTAACAATCACCTGAGTATCATAGCTTATACAAGGAGTTTCATATTTCCATATAAGTCTCAATATGGAATCTTTTGTGCACATGTTCATGAGCTTTCAAAACACATACATTTTCTATTCAATTACAAAAGAAGGAAAATTGGAAGTTTGAAGCATATAAATCATTTTCTCATTTCCTAACTTTTTATACATTTTCATTATGTGACCATATTGGCCCTGCCCAAGGGCCTGAACCCCTGTCCCAGGAGCCATGAATTTCACAATTCAGGTAGAGAGCTTCCTGGACATCATAATCATGTACTTAGTTTTTCTCAAATATGTATGGAAGTAGAGATGAAGATCTTATAAGATTTAATACATTTTCACTATATTCACTATGTGGGAGTTGAGAAGATTTTTGAAAATATGGCCTCGTTTATCATATTTGGCCCTGTCCATTAGGCCCCAGGGATAGTAAGGCCATAAATTTCACAATTTATATTCCTCTTACCCTAGAGATGCTTCACACCAAAAATGGTAATAATTGGCCAAGTAGTTTTCAAGAAGTTAAAAATGTAAAGTTGTTAACAGACAACACACAACGATGAACGAAGACCAACACCAATAGGTCACCCAAGTGACTCAGGTGAGCTAAAAATGGACAACAGCAGAAATACCCATCACATGTTATGTAGGTGTACAGTTGTTTCACCTTACCATGATCATGAAACAGAAACAATCCTACGACATTGACGGCAAGCCCAGCTCCGCCCACAATTAGAAGTAGTTTGGGATTGTTCACTTCTTCAAATTCCACCAATCGCTTGAGAGCTTCTACCATGATGGAAAAACAGAGAGCCACTAGGAAGACAGCATTCACCAATGCTCCTAGAACTTCTGCTCGGATCCACCCAAATGTATTTTTCTCCGTTTGCCATTTTGATATCTAAGACAAAAGGCGAATTAAATATGGTTAAACAGCAGTCTGTGATTTTACTTGTACATCAGAATATAGTACCATGATTGTGTTCCTGTCATAGTATATTGCAGTAGACTAATGACATTTAATGGAAAAAATAATTCTTGCATTTAGTTAATCATACCAATTAGTAATAATTAAACCTCATATACATAAATTCTATATATGTACAATAAATAAGAGGCTCACAGCTGCCATATTGGTCACCTCAGTATTAGTATCTAAGCTAAATTCTAATACTCAAAAGCAGTATAAAACGATATGTGTTCTTAAAACAAAAATGCTCCCAAATATGTCCATACTGATAAAAGACTTTTTTTTTATATTGAAGAATAACTTATTAAATCTGTATCACTTAAAGGTACAATACAATTTGGACAGGATAATATATAAATTGATTATAACACATATAAACTGATATATCAATATATGAGAGATAGAAAGAGTTTGTGGAAAAGAGAAGAATAGTGAGAGAAAGAAAGACAGACTAAGAGAGCAGATATGTGATGTACTTTGATACTAGTAAATTAGAAATCATAACTAGGTTGTGTTGATATAAAATGTAAGATCAAAAGAAAATATATACAAGAATAAGTGTAATTGCCAATTTAGAGTCTGTCTAAAAGAAAAAGCCAGGTATTCCACCGATTCATAAATTCATTGTATTTGCACTGTTGAGTTGCAGTATGCTTAAGTGTAGTTATATGTGTTTTAAGATCAGCAGCAGTCCCTGGATTGATAGGCTTTCCTGTCGACGTCTCTTCCTGTATATATATGATTTGATAAATAACAGAAAAATGGTTAGTTCTTTACAAGTTGTGATTCCAAATATAATGATTTTCTGTCTAATGTAATATTGATACCTTTTGCATCACATAAAGTTGTGATAGATCTTAAGCTTTATTACATACAGTGAAACTTCTCAAAACCAGCCAGCTGCCAGACTGAATGAAACAGTCAGATATGGGGTGGCTGGTCTACCAAAAACTTAGAATTTAGTGATGGTTTATCTCAATTATCATTAGATGTTTCTTCTTCATACCATGTTGTTATAAAGAACACTCTCCATATAAAAACCAGTTTTGAGGAAAATAATTTTTTTTGAAAAGTACTTAGTTTGGAAATACATACAAACTGTTTGATAGTTATAATCATCCCTAGGCTGTTAATGCAGAATCAATACAAGAGATAGGTAATATTCACTATGATCCTTAATTATCCGCTGACATCTAATTAATTAACTTGCTATATACCTAATTTGTACCAAAGGTATGAAGATGATCTTAATCAATACATCCCATAATTCCTTTAAAATTACCTATTTTTAAATCGAAAGGTAACAGAAAACACAAAGACTGGTTTTTTTTTATTGACATTCCTCTTACCTTTGCTTATGTCTGTTGCTTACATAATTGATAAATTTGTTTACATGTTTGTGAAAAGTACAGCTGTACTTATACAATTGCAATGAATTTGAATATTTTTTAGGAATGTTCATTCTAAGGAGATCCTTAGGAATGTTCAGTCTAAGGAGATCATGAAAATTAATGTATCTTTCAACTAATCTTTATTCACTGCCACTTACAATCAAGAAAGTTTGGTGCAACAATATGGAATTCAATACTCTTATCATTCATTATGTCCAAAATCTCTTTAATAAATTTGTACAGAATTGAGAAGGGTTACTTGGACTAGTCAAGTGGCAGTAACACCTTGAAATAACAGGTAAACAACAGAAATCATTGTGGCTACTTGCAATTTTCATACCTCCTGTTAGCAATTTTTACACCGGGCCAGTAGGTCATTGGTCTTCATCATCCATCTGGCTGAATTTTTCTGCTATTTAAAAAGTGGCAAGTATCATGTGGGGAAATTCATTTTTGTTTTGTTTTTTAAAAAAAGTGGCCTGTGTCTGGTTTTCAGGAATAGCCAGTTTTGCAAGAATTATTTCGAAGGAAATGTTAAGATTTCTGCCAAGACTTTAAAAATCTGCTGATATTTATGGAGGACCAGTTTCTTGAGAGGCCGGTTTGGAGAAGTTTCATTGTATATCATGTCAATGCAACTCCATTAATTTGATTCTAGGGTCAATTCAAAATAGTCATACATGTAATGTACCTTGAGGATCATGAAATTTACAATTTTGATGGAGGTCATCCTGCTCTACATGACTATGCATTTAATCTTTCTCACAAATGAGTAGTTTTACAGAAGAGTTAACCAAATTTGGGCAGATTTGCAGTGCCCCTAAGGCCCCAGGGATGCCGAAGTCCTGAAATTTACAGTTGAAGTTCCCTTAGATACGTCATACCAAATTTAAAAAGAATTGGATGGCTAGCAGTCAAGAAGTCCTTCTAAATACCCATTTAGTTTCAATTCAGTATTTAAAGCCATTCCATTCATTATTTCATCATTCGATTTGACATATAGATAATTAAACATGTTGCTATGAAATGTAAAACTAAAGACAAAATCAAAGTATAATCTGGATTTATTTGTATTATTGATATCAGCGATTAATCAATAATAATAGCATCAAAAAGTCGGGAGCAACTGACAATGATTTATTTGTAAAATGAATTCAAAGTGTAAAAAAATTACGACTCAAAACAGCAATAAACAGAGATTGCCATCTGGGCAACTGAAATATGAATTTGACTCACCCAATCAAATTTTTGGTCATCATTGGCAACTGAGTGAGTGTTAACTTTAATTCTTGCATTTTTACCAAGTACCTAGGTCCGAGTAACCATTTAATAAATGTTTACCAACATGACATCCCTTTTACTTACCCTAACAGATGCAAATCCTACAATAAGAGCCACAACATCAGACAGCATGTGAAATGAATCGGCCACCAAAGCAATGGAGTTAGTGATGTACCCTACAATAATTTCCACCAGGAAGAAGGAGGCTGTCATAGATAGCATGGTCAGTAGGCGACATGTTTTCCCTGAATACCGGGCCATGGTAGTGCAATGGTCAGCTTATAAAGTCAATGTGTTCACCTTGTCTTGCAATCAACTTTCTGAAATAATGATTTGTAAATGGTGTGTGTACATGGATGTTGTTTTACACCTGTACTAATTTAAGCACTTAACACCCACCCACCTACTTGTGTGCTTGTTAGTGTATATAATAATAAAACTACACAATGCCCAGGGTTCTCATTGAGTGCCGGCATATCCAGTGATTTCTTGTTCCATAATTTGAGTAAAATCGATGCCTACTACCTATAGTTAAAACAAAAAATTAGGTTGTGCTACACCATGATTAATTCAATGAAATTTGGTTGCTGTGATAGCTGTTGAATACACAAAATAGGTACCAACTATCCACAATAAGCAGAGAAAATTACCAAGTTCAACTATTTGTATTTTTTTAAAAAGAAAGTCTGAGCAAATTCAAAAAGTTATTTGCACATCTTCAATGTGTCTATAACAATTGCACAAGGTCTGAAGGATGCCAAGTCAAAGCTGTAAGAGGAGTTGTTTACACAAAGTAGGTACCATCTATTTAAAAGATGCTGAAAAAATGACACAAAGTTCAACTACATGTAAATTTTCAAAAAAGTATGAGCACTTCAAAAAAGTCACATGCACATCATTAATCATCCATAACAAATGAGCAAAGATTGGGGAATGTAAGGCTAGAGGTGAGAGAGTGAGGAGTTGATTACAGGAAGTAGGTACCCTATATGAGGGCACCTGCCCAGTGCAACCCAGCCAAAAATCTTTGGAACAATTGCATATCAAACCAAGGACCTTTGCATTACTAGTTAGGTATCTAACCATAGAGCTACCCAGGCTGCTATTTAAGGAACTGTAATATTACTACAATATAAATGTTAAACCACTTTTCAGAAATCATACATGAACTCATATCGAGATGTAAAAATAATTTTAGAGAATATGTCCTTAACTATAAATTAAAATAATATATAAAATTTACACTTGTAATTTATACAATCCTGTACAACAATACACATAACTGCTTAAATAAATAACTTTAGTTATTTAAATGGTTACTATGGTGTAACAGTAATGTTTATCTCAGTCCCTGAATGGCCTGATAGATGTTCTAGTACTTGGTTACTTAACAAACATCAGGAAACATGAATTATTACACAATATCAAATACAAACTCAAGTACAAACACTTTGCTTACAAGTCAACTCTTGTCATAAAAGGATGGAGAGCTCCCAAGATTAATGCACTATAAATGCTAAGGAGTAACAAGTCATGAAATTTTAGGAACCTGAAAATTATTGGTATACCTATCACATACAGTTGCCAATTCAACCCCAATGGGCTCCCTCTGATATCCCATTTTTTTTTTTATATTATTTTTTCGTTGCTATGAATTTCATTATGTCAGCAGCACAACAATAGTGGGATTTGTTTGAATTTCAATATCACGCATATTTAGCTTGTTTCATAACAACAAAAATGGTATTAAACAGCTTTCATTCTATAATACTGCACTTACAAATTTTTACTCCACTTTATCCTTATTCACAATAAACAGCAATAAGATCTTGTATCACATCTTTATTATGGATGCCTGTGGCATTTTCCACACGAAATGAAAACATCCTACAGCTTTGATCACAAGGTATGAAATTGAAGTACATGTCACGACCTATTGTAATCTGTGTGCAACTTTTGAATAAATGACACAAAAATGTACATGTGACTCAGTCTAAAGTGCTCTTCGAGTGCAAGTACTTATTCGCCAGTATGCATTAAGATTACGTAATCACACATATGCAGGATTTTCCTTAATTTACAAAGTACCAGGTGAATTAACAAAAAAAGTAAGAGACAAGCACTGCAAATGCCAAAGGCTTATGAGATCCTGGGGTATTCCCCCTCCACCCCACCCCTAAAGTTTGAAACTTGGAATCCACAAGGAGCAATTTTCTGCCAGACTGAATTTCACAAACTAAAATGTATCTCTATATCATCACAAAAATGGGGTAAAACGTGTTTAGGAAGAATTTTTGTAGATTATACCTTCTCATACTATGGAGGACGAGCAATATTGACAATTAACTTCATAGATTTTAATTTTTTGAGTTCTTCATCTAACTGCCATGTACTCGGGTCTTTTTCAGCACGCTGCAAGTCTGCTACATGCTCTTACTTTTACTCTTACTTTACCTATGCAAGTCTTTGTTACCTACCCTCATAAGATTAAGATCTCCTTCAACCATGCACAAATTACATAACAAAAAAAAAGTTTCATCGTACATAACACACATCCAATTACTAATAAAAAGAAAAGTAGGATTTCCCTGATTTTCAATCCTTCATTTCATTTTTGTACCAAAACGAAATTTGGATCAACATACAAATAAGGTAATGCTGGATTCCGAATAAACATAGAAGCTTGAATATGACTGCAATGCCATTTAATGAAAGAAAATACAAAGTCTCTTATTAATAAAAAGATTTTAATGACTTATCGTTGAAGGTATGCAGCGAATTTGCCAAAAGCAGAGGAGGGTAAGAAATTGCCAGTTGTCATCTCTTAAAGAGAACCCTGCATTTGATTAAATAATTTCTAAAATGGAACAAAAATTCCTTTCTAAGGTTGGAAAGGTGACTGACACAAGTTCACAAGGGATGATGTGAAGTTCATTCTTTCAAATTCTACTATCTATATAAAGTATAAACATAAATTTCTTTTCCATACCTTAGGACATCTGGCCAGGTAGTCATTTTTTTTTTGATAAATGGGTAAACAAGGGCAAATTTTGAAACTGGGATAAAAATGACAAACTGGAAATTCCACAGAGGGTGAATTCAAAGTGAATTAAATGGATTTATTTTGATAAAATTCAAGTTGGTCAAATAAGTGCAGATTTTGATCAGGTATCTTTTACCTGTAATACTGCTGATGGCAAAATTTATTATGCTGAAAGTTTGTGTCTTTCCATTCTCAGTTCTGAAAATTACTTGCTCAGGGATTGACTTACCCTTTAATTTCAAGATCCCATTCAAATTGGGAAAAATAGCAATTTTTGGTTGAAATCGGGAATACATTTATAATTTTAAAAAAAAGTTTAAAAGCAAAACTAACTGATTCATACACCAATTTAAGCAACTTAAATTTTCTAGTTTTCATAGTAATGAATGATGGAAATGATCCAGGAAAGCCAGGACCTGGGTAGAGTCCATGTCAGTGGGCATTATCATCGATCTTCAATGAAAGTGGAGACTTGAATCATCAAAATTTTTATCACTCTGAAATGGAAGTAAAACCCTTGGAATCTTTCCCCATTAAATCATTTTTTTTCACTGTTGGTGTCATGATTGCATTTAATCTCAAATCCATTCTCTTGTTGATTTTCTATCTCTTCACTTGCCAGAATGGTCAGAGGACATTGATTCCTCATTAAAAATCCACCTTTAGTTTTGAAATTTTTGTTTTTACTATGTTTCCACTTTGGCACAACTTTTTTTGTCACCCCTACAAATTTATAGAATAACAATACCAAGCTTAAATGCAGTAAGCTACTAGTCTTGTCCTCGCCCCTCATTGATCACTCGTTTTTGGGCCCAAAATGAGTGATCAATGAGTAGTTGGGTCAGGGACCAGACTATAAAGCTACGAACATAAGTAAATACCTGAAGTATCCCAAATGATGAGTTTTTTTTAACGAAAACCAAACAAAAACTTTTAATCTGAGATTTTTTATCTTTTGGGAATTTTTAGGCATTATTTTGGGAAAAACACCTGCTTTTCAGCATTAGAATTGGGGCCAAATTCTGGCCCTCTACAGACCCTAAAAAAAAATCCCTGTCACTACAATGCTATACAGGAATCAGCCATTTCATAAATTTAATAATGAGATCATGTACACTAGAATTAAAATTAATGACCAAGTAATATATTAGGCAAGAATAGACTTGTCAAGTCTAACTAACATTGCAGGTGTACTTCATGTTGCACTGAAAAAAAAATCTAAATTCTAAGGAACACATGCATTACCTGCATTCTCAATGTTAATTATAGTTTACATTATATAACACTCACATATGGGATACACATGCTAAATATGTACAGATCTATGCTGTGACATGCTAGTGTCACTACCCTTTGCAGACCACACAAAACCACTTGATAAATTTCATGGTGGTTATGACAAATGGCCTACCCTGCTTCATTAATTGCACTGCATTCTTTAAACTTGTTGTCCTGGATAAGACAGTGCAACATTTATTGCAATGTGGAAATCCACTGAACTTCACAGACACCATCCAAGACAGGAAAACAAAATTAGTGGTGGGCAAATGACAAAAGGAATGTCACTAGTTTTTGGGACAGGATCCCATCCTTTTAGATTAGGGAATTTCATAGGATTTTTTTGGGGTTCAGATTTAAGAATTGAAGAAATTTTTGATTGACATAAAATCACCTAGGTGTTGGTATTAATCATATACCCCCCCCCCCCCCCCCCTATTTTGTAATTAGGCGATCATTTGAGAAATGCATATTACTCACATTTGTCTCAAAATTAGGAATTTCTAGACTAGTAATTGGTAAATGTTTGCTCATTTTCCATTTAAAAAGGGTTCTTTATCAGAACCGCTTTAGGGAGAATGATGGCCCTAAACAAAATACAGCACTGAAGTGAACACGAAGATATATCTGATGAACTACATAACATTCAATTCAATACCTGACAAAATTTTGCTAACAAAATTCCATTAGATGTAGACATATGAAATTGTTACACAAATATTCACTGTAAGGAAAAAATTCACCATTTTCTAATATTCAACTAAATGTAATGATCAATAAGTAATTTAAAAATTGATCATTACATTTAGTTGAATATTAGATGCACTTTCTTGAGACACATACCTCTATTGGTCAAGGTAACTACTATACCTAGTATTGCAAGTCCTGAAGTCAATAATGTATTACATGTACATTTTGAATTATCATATACCACGCACATTCAGATTTCATTACACGATTAAATTATTAATAAAGAACACTTACTACACGTTGTCAATCCAAGTATATCGTCAAGACTGCAGAAAACCTTTATAAAATGACTTTACTTTGCACACATCACCTATAGTGGGTCGCGGGAGACTAAAGACGACTAATGGAAATATTTAATATGCACGCGGCACTTCATTCACATTTAAAATATAGGAATGTGTGCAAACCATCGATTAAAACCAATTGGTACGTTCTCCAAAACCTTATAAAGAATAAAACACTTCTTTTCCAACACGGTGACACATTACGAGGATTTTATCTGAAACCATAGTGACTTTCTCGTAACCAGACCTTACTCACTGTCACATCAGGCATGGTCAGCTGAAACTCAAAGGTGAAGGTCAGCTTCAAAATTCACATTAAAAGCCTGCTAAATAATAATGCGAATTATATATATATATATATATATATAAACATTGATGAGTATGCATTGAGTTAAGGAAATTATTATACTACCAGGCTACAAGGATCTTTTTTTTTTTTTTTTTTTTTTTTGTTTATCTCATGCGCTTACTATAACTAATTCGGTTAAATTTATTTCGATTCTTTACTTAAGACAAATATGTCAAATAAATAGAGGAGATTATTTTCATTTTCTTAAGTGAAATGTAAAGCCAATAATATGATCCTTTTTCGTTACTGTGTACAAATTTTAGAATAGAGAATTAAAAAAAAAAGTACTTTGTTACAAGAATAGATAATGACTGATTTATCTAATAACACCGACAATTTGGCGGGGAAATTCTCTGTGGAAATACGATGAAAGCATGTGAGTGTAGTCTTTGTAATGTTTATTTGGTATTGTATTTTGCTTCTGTACTAGATTGATTGGTTGGGACTTATGAATGCTGGTGCATTCTTTGGACCACTGAGTTTTCGTGGAGACTATGTAGAAATAAGATGGTGTCGCAGGGACTGTATAAATGGGGCTGACAGGCAACTGGTTATGCGTACACACAGGCAACTGGTTAGGAGTGCACGCAGATACATACACACAAAAGACAATAACTTTACTCAGCAAAAGAATATGATGAATTGTGTCATTCAAAATTAGATTTTTTTTTTGTTTCACTTATGTAAAATAATTTGCAATTTGTACATTTTTGGAAGCCGTTATTTGTACATTTTTGGAAGCCCAGTTGGAGCTAAAGTAATCCTCTGGTGGAAATGATATGCTAAATATTCTGATCTCTTAAGGATTAACACACAATAATGAGTTACATTCCTTGAAATGTTCTATATTTTCCGTTCACTCGCCATACATTCATCATGCATTCACCATTTGTTCAGTGCACGCTCTCTGTTCACACTTTTGCGTTCACAAATCGTTCAGTGTGTGCTTACCATGCGTTCACTGTTCACAAAGTGTTCATCATTTGCTCGTCATCCAGTCTTTGTATTGTCATTTGGAATATCAATGCGAAAGGAGAAAATGAAAAAGGAATGTGCTTAGAAATAACTATCAATCATACAATCAATCATACATGTAGATGGAATTAATTGCTGATGTAATATGTCACATCACTCAATACTCTCTGAAAACAAAATAATAACATTCAGGATCTACAGGCACTATATCTTTCAGAAATGTTGTTTTCTGGTCAAAATATTGCTGAAAACAAATATTTTTAACAAATAGTGCAATATTATTTTATAATGTTTCCTTAGGTGCTATGGCTATAAATAAACAGTCAAATTGCATTAAATTGTGGAATTTTAACAGGGTATTCTAGAGTACTCCAAAGTACTCTAGCATAGTCTGTTTAGTAGTACCCATCAAGAATTCCAAATATGATAACAAACATGTTTTTCTTTCAACTTTTACGTGTACACATATACGAGTCTCTACATGTAATATTGCACACAATGTACATATGAAATTTGCTTTTGTTTGTGTATGATTGCTGTTTGCATTTATGTAAAATTTATGATCATTTCACGAGAAATATACATTCAGTACTTGTACAAAAATGTAGTATTTTTTGTTTAGACTGATACATTCAGAACTGTAAGGAGAAAATGAAAAGGGAACGTGTACAGAAATAACTATTATTCATATAAAATGATGGAATTAATTGCTGATGTAATATGTCACATCGCTTAAAGCTTTCGCTACACAAAATAATAAAATTTGGGATCAGGATGCCATAAATCTTTCATAATTGTTTTTTATGGTCAAAATATCGCTAAAACAAATACTTTTGACAAATATTTTAACATCATTTTATGATGTTTCCTTAAATGGTATAGGTAAATAAACAATCAAATTGCATTAAATCATGAAATTTTAATTGAGTATTCTAAAGAACTCCAAAGTTCGCTCTCGTAATCTGTTTAGTAGTACCCGTCAGGAATTCTAAACATGATACCAAACGTGCATTTCTTTATTTCTTTTACATGTACATATATATACATCTCTTAATGTAATTCTGCATACAATGTACATATGAAATTTGCTTTTGTTTGTGTATGATTGCTGTTTGCATTTATGTAAAATTTACGATCATTTCACGAGAAATATACATTCAGTACTTGTACAGAAATGTAGTATGCTTTGTTTAGACTGAATATATTCAGAAATGCAGTTTTCCTATTTTTTTGTGTTACTCTATTATTATTTAATTGAATAGATATACATACCATTTTTCTTATCTGATTATGAAATAGATTTATTCCAAGGGAAAATCTGATACATTCCGAATAAATAAATCATCTTCTGTTCACCATGCACTCACCATTCAGCGTTCACTCTGCTTTCGTTCACTGTGCTTTCACCATTTGCTTTATGTGTGTTCACTGATTGTTCACCATTCACTCAATGGTCAAGTGGGAAAGTAGGACATTTCAGGGACTGTAATAATTACAAAAATGCTCCAGGCAGTCTCCACGAGGCCTTTTTTCTTCAAATTCAGGTAAAAAGGGAGTGAGCCCCTGGCAATTTACCCCTATCATGATTTAGACACCCAATTTCACTACAGAGACTTGAGTTTTATTATTTCTGCTTTGTATTGTATATAACTTACATTTAATATAGTGTATGAAAAATTTATTTATTCAGTATTGTCGGGGAAATTAAACTAATGATGACGAAGAAAGGAAGGAAAAGCAAAGTTGCCACATTAGAATGTGTGTCATTGGCAGAGGATACCAGTCAATCAAGATGCTTTGGGAAGACAGTGGGGGACTTTTCCAACATTTCTCCCATTTCTCTGTGTCAGTCTGTCCTTAAACAGCAACTGACTAAAGGATTACCAACCCCAAGACACTTGAACAATGAACCACTTTCAGTTCAAGGATTTGATCAAGAATATAGGTAAACCATTAGTGGATTGAAATTTTTCTTCATTTTGTGCAGTTAGCTTTGGATGTTGATTGAATTATGATACTATTATCAATGGTCAGAGGCATAATGGAAAACATTATTAGAAAAATAATGCACCTAAGTTATCCTGCCTTCCTTTTATTAATATTTTCAGTTTACTTGTTTTAATTACATTATTTTGTGTCAACCCCCTTCACTTCACACCATAGATTTTCAGTGTTTGTCTTATTTAATGCTTGCTTAATCTGGTAAAAGTACTCAAAGTTATTCCTGTTGGCAAGGCCGATAAAAATTCTCTGGACTGATAACTTGCTAGAAAACATCGGTCCAAATGATCGGTTGAAAATATTGGATGTGATCAGATTATATTAGAGCTGGGTATTGGGGTGTGCAGTTGAAGGTCACTCAAATGACTTAGCTGTGTGGTCGATAAATCTCTACCCAACAAGAAAAGAGGAGTCATGGTAGGTTAGTGGTAGCTCTTTCACATTGTAGCAGTAAGATCGTGAGTTTGAACACTGCTTGTGCCACGAGCGTGTCAAATTATGGGTCTTTCAGCTATGACCTTAATAACAGAAGTCCTGGTTGCAGCACACATTGACGTGCAAAAGAACCCACACCACTATGTTGTACCTTGAGTACAAAGCATAGATCTAAATCTGTCAATCTGTGACATCTCAGTATGAGGAAAAAGTTCCTAATGGAATGTAAAAGATAGAAACAAACAACCTGATATGAAAAAGAATATTGCTGAATCTGAACTAATTGATAAATTACAGGCATCCGTGGTATTCAGGAATTTCAAGTTGGTTGGAAAAGTGACCATGTTTGGCTGAATATGAGTGGGAGATGCATTACTAGGAGGCATTTTGGTGCATTTTTTTTTCTTAGTATGCAATACAAGGTATATATATTTGGTCTGGCAAAACTTTTACCAGTGTTGACAAAACCTTTAACTGTTAAGATGTCTCGCAGTGATTTAAGAATTTTGACAACTTTGTAAATGTCACCCATGATGTGTGTAAAAACTTTCACATTACGTATTTGCATTATGTCCCAGACTGATTAAATGATAATCATCATCCACTGAGTAAATCTTTAATTAACTAAGGATGACTGATACCTGAAACACATCGAAATAATGTTACATTAATCAAATGATTAGTTACCTCCTCCCCCCGGGGACAAGTTTTTTAGGCACTAATAAAACTTAGAAGGTCTGTAGAAATCAAAAATCAAATTACGGAATGTTTCATATAACAATCTACATCAGTCACTAGTAATTACAGATCAATCAAACTGTCCATTAATCAGTTATTCTCTGCAGACTCCATGGAATCCTGTCTAGTATTGCGGCGTGGTCTTCGAGGCGTCAACAACTCTTTCTTTCCAGCTGCATTGTGCGGCTGAAGACGAGCCAGAGCACGGGGTAAATGTGTGAACTTCGGTTTGTCTTCATGTTCTGTCGGAGGAGCAACTTCGTCTTTGTCTGTCAATAGTCGTCTTGGCGATAACCGTGACTTAGCTGTTGATTTTGGAGTCAAGACTCCAGAAGTAGCAGGTGAACCATGGTTAACAGGGGGTATAACAGAAGAGCCATCCATCCTAGGCGTCACATGCAGGGATTGTGGTGCGCTACATTCCACTGGATTTCGAGTCAATGTTTTCTGAGTCGAGGATGAACAATCTGTAACAGTCTTTTCTGAAGGATGTGGCATTCTCGGCATTGTTTCAATCGCACCGGGTGAATCGCTGTAAAATGGGGTAAATTTCCTCAAATGTTGACGATTTCTAAGCGTGACCCTTCTTGTGCCATCTACACGTACAACATACTGGTGGTACTGGCGGACCTCAACAACGACTCCAGTGCGTTCCCATCTTCTTGGGTGGTTGCCCATTAAATTTTGGATATACACATGGTTTCCAACCTGCAGTGGTGGTAGCCGATGGGTATGCTCATTCCATCTTTCATGCTCTCTTGAGTGACGTTTGGCAAGAGCTAACTCTCTACCCGACATCAATTCCTTCCATGTATCATGGGGTGAATATCTACCCATTATGATTGGGATAGCATCTCTGATCGGACGACCAAACAGGATCAAGGCTGGGGACGCCCTCGTCTCTGGATCAATGGAGTTCCTGTATATAAGTAAGGCTCTCTGAAACTTATCCACGTCTAAGGAACCATTGGCTGTAATGTTGTCCGCAAGCATACGTTTTACCGTCTTCACAGCAACTTCAGCTCTGCAGTTGGCATGTGGATTTGCAACTGATGAGATTCTATGTCTGACTCCCCAGGCTTTCAGGAATTCCTGTGTCTTTCCAGCTGTATACTGGGGACCTCCATCTGATGTTAACTCCTCTGGGATACCAAATGTGACAAATGTCTCACGAAGGCGCTTCACCAGTCCATCCGCTCCAGACTCCGATCTGTACACCATGGGCCAATTGGAGTACCTGTCCACAATAACAACATAATCCTTGCTGTTGTATGTGAAGTAGTCACTGCAAATCTTCTGGAAAGGATATTCAGGGGGAACTATATCAGTAGGTGGCTGCATGGGGTTTGACTTAGCCATCTGATGACAATGTCCACACTGGTCCCTCGTTCTGGCAATATCTACTGTGATATCTGGCCAATACACTGAGTCCATGGCTCTGGCACGCATCGAAGATTCTCCCTGGTGTGCTGCATGAAGTGCGTTGAGTATTGGTTTACGTAGGGCTGGTGGGATGACTATACGCTGTCCCAAGAGAACCACACCATCAACAGAGCATAAGCTGGCAGAGAAACGATGAAATGGGCGCAACTCCAGTGGCAAATCCCTATAATCTTCTGGGAACCCTTTTTCTATCTGCTGGAGGAGGCTAACATACGTAGAATCTGATGTTGTGGCTTCACGTACCATATCCCAGGTTACAACCGTGATGTTGGCATTTAATGCGGTTGTAGCGGCAGCAACTGTGGAGATATCATCAGCTTGGTCTCGATCCTCAGTAGATAGGCTGAAACTGGTGGGTGTATCACGACAACTGACAGAGCATCTGTCAAGAGACTCGTCTACTGTGACATCACCAGGTAATACCAGTCGATCTGGGGGGCAAGCTGGATGCCTGGAAGCTGCATCCGGACCAAGGTTCTTCTTCCCAGGTACATGAACCACCGTAAACTTATATCCAAGGGTCTTTTCTTTCAGGTTTAGAAGACGTCTATTATCTATCTCAGTGAGTGATCGGTCGTTCAATATCTGGAGTAGTGGTTTATGGTCAGTGGCGACAATGAGATCTTCACATCCTAGCACATAGTATCTTGTCTGGTGGAGTGCGTACACAACAGCCAAGGCCTCACCTTCGATTGGAGCATATCTACTTTCTGCTGGGTGGGTGAATCTACTACCGACCAAGCAAAGCTTCCATCCATCATTACAGCATGCTGGGGTCTTACTGGCACAGCGGCAATACTTCTGCATCATGAAGAAGCCAATGCCATCAATGGACCAGTCTGTGGCTAGACAGGTCATGCGTGCTGGGTCGAACAGACGAACACCTTCCTTCATCTCGTGGATAATGACCTCTTTGGATTTTGTAAATAGTTCATCTAGCTCATCTGTCCAATGGAACGGTGTAGAGGGTTTCAGTAGAGCCCGGAATGGTTTCATCTGTTTAGTCATGGCAAACGCATAGGCACCTTGGTTGACCAATCCAAACCATGCTCTTGCACCGGTAATGTCAGATGGTGTAGGGAAGTTGCTGATTGCATCTAGGAATTTCGTGCTTGGTCGTATATTTGTAGGAGTAATTGTGAGTCCGGCAAAATCTACGATATCTTGAGCAAACTGGAACTTCTTCGGGTTGAGGGTAATACCATTCCGAGCACAGAGGTCTAACCATTCGCACGTCTGGAAGAATGCTGCTTTCACAGAATCTGCCCACATACAAGTGTCGTCCACGCATTTGACCTTGTTTTTGAAGTGAGTGACGCCTGACCTCGAAGGCTGGCTAAAAATGTTCTGATGCTGGTACCAGGTGCTTGTGTCATCTTACTGAGCTTGATGCGTTGTACCAATGTGCTCTCATCCTTCACAGCAAGCCGTTTGATGACATTCATCAGGTCTGCCTCTGGCATGTCTGTGATGTTACCTTGTTGGTCGCGCATGATGTTGGTCCGGAGGTCTGAGTCACAGCAGTAGAACAGAGCAGTGGGTATGGCGCCTTGTGCTATGGCCATACCTACTTTGTACATCTCCCATTGTCGAGTGAACGCTGACCACTGGTCTGGATCACATCCAGCAGCTATGGTGGGTGGGTCCAACTTCAGTTTGGGAGCTACGGCAGCTGATGGCTGGGCCTGTGGCTGGTGAACAGTTCTATCATGTATCTGGAGGGCTGCTGTCATTGCTGCAGCAAAGGCTGCATCCAGGTCCTGGGACTGCCAATCACATCCTTCCACAGGGCACTCTAACCTTGGCATGTTACGAATTATCTATCGTCTGGATTCTGTGTTGAAAGGGTTATGTATCGTCGACACAATGATTTGGTATCAGTCATAAATGATAATCATCATCCACTGAGTAAATCTTTAATTAACTAAGGATGACTGATACCTGAAACACATCGAAATAATGTTACATTAATCAAATGATTAGTTACTGATCAATATTTTAAAGATAAATACTTATTGTAGAAGTGCAATAAAGCATGATATAGTGAAAATGCATACAATGAATTTCTGCTTATAGGCCAAAGTAAGATGTGTGTGTTTCTGATGATCCTAAGTATTTTATTGACTATATATATATATATATATATATATATATGATAAATATCCAAAGTTTTTAAACCAGAATTTTTTACCACTGTCACTGTTACAGCAGATCTAGTAGCCACTCCATCCCTCTGTCGAGCTTATTGGTGCATACATTGTGTAATCTGTAATTCAAAAAGTATCCAACCAATATTATTCAAACTTTACACAGTGTTTGTATACATATTGAATATGTGCATCTCTGTTATGAGCAAATTTGACAATTTTTTATTGTGATATTTACCATGTTCAACTTGGTCTGGTGCCTACTTTCAATTTTTACTATGTTTGACCGGGCCTCTGTGGCCGAGTGGTTAGAGGATCATGCTCAAAATCACAAGGCCTCTCACCTCTAGTCAGCGCAGGCTCAATTCTCATTTGTGCCAATATATGTGAGAAAGTTTGCCAGTTTACTTCCGGAAGGTCGGTGGTGTCTTTCCGGGTACATTGTATCTGGGTCTCTCCTCCACCAAGAAAAACTGGATGCCATCAGATAACTGAAAAATTGTTGAGTGTGGTGGAAAACAACAAACTGTTTTTGACTTAGCTTGGTGCATACATTGTGTAATCTGTAACTCAAAAAGTATTCAACTAATGTTATTCAAATTTTGCAGTGTTTGTATATATATATTGAAGATTTCCACCCCCTATTATGGTGGAAGTTGAGAAATATTTACTGTGATTTTAAGCATATGTTGAACTTGGCCAATTTTTTGGCAATATATGCTATTAAAATGTTTCTTTTGCATATTCAACTTTTATGGAATATGGAATCTAGTGTGAGATGTTAACATCTGAAGATGATGATGAACAATACATATTGCCACTCCCACTTATTGCATGAACATCCTTAAGAACAGAAGATTTCTCCCCATGTTAACACCTGTTATAATTCCAACCTTGAATAATGTCATATGCCACTGACTTTCACAAACAAATGGTCAAATTTTGTAGGGTTTACCCTGGATAATAATGTCAATTACCTAAAACCCATTGATAATCACACCTGGACTTTGAGGAGTGTGAAAAGCTGGACAAAGTATTCAGGTGGTCTGGTTAATCAAGAATAGTTGCTGAATAAAACTCTAAATTTTTTATCTAAAGGTCTGTAATGACAGTAGATCAAATAAATCACATAACTGGAATTTCATTTGACTTCTCAGTGAGTTGTCAGTAAATCACATAACTGGAATTTCATTTGACTTCTCAGCGAGTTGTCAGTAAATCACATAACTGGAATTTCATTTGACTGCTCAGTGAGTTGTCAGTAAATCACATAACTGGAATTTCATTTGACTTCTCAGCGAGTTGTCAGTAAATCACATAACTGGAATTTCATTTGACTTCTCAGTGAGTTGTCAGTAAATCACATAACTGGAATTTCATTTGACTTCTCAGCGAGTTGTCAGTAAATCACATAACTGGAATTTCATTTGACTGCTCAGTGAGTTGTCAGTAAATCACATAACTGGAATTTCATTTGACTTCTCAGTGAGTTGTCAGTAAATCACATAACTGGAATTTCATTTGACTTCTCAGTGAGTTGTCAGTAAATCACATAACTGGAATTTCATTTGACTGCTCAGCGAGTTGTCAGTAAATCACATAACTGGAATTTCATTTGACTTCTCAGAGAATTGTCAGTATTGGTGAATTTGTTATATTGCCACCCCCAAATTGTCTTGAACAAAAGTTGATAATATATTGAAGGAACACTGCATATGACAGTGACATAGGTCCAGACATGTAATCAGTCTTGTTTTTCTTTTCACATTTGAGTTTCTCTGATTTACATTTATACTAGTATTAATTTCTGAATCATTTTTGAAAATTATTGGTAATATAGAGAGGTCTGTAATTAAATTGAATCAAAAACTTAAATTTTGAATAAAATGTTTTGATAAAATAAAATGTTTTACCCACCAACCCTACCCAATTTTTGGGGGAGTGATATAGAAAACACACATATATTTGATTTTGCCCAGATGCATATAATGTCAGGCATAATTTTGTTCTGCTTTTTGTTACAACCAATTCTGATTTTTAATTTCAATTTCCACTGTGGATTGAATATAGCATTTGATCGATATAGTTCTGCTTTTTATATATACCAACATGCTTCTGGTTTGGAAAATGTAAGTGGTAATAGGGCCTGTCTAATTGAAGACCCATGGGTAATTGAAGACCTATGGAAGACCTACAAAAATGTAGGTTATATACATCAAAACTAATTTGATTTTCTGATTAAGCATGTTTTAAATATCTAATAAACACTTATAGAGATGGATAGAAATAGGTTTTAAAGCATATTTTTAAAGCTCAGTGTGGGGAACTTTTTTTTCACTAGAAAGACCTAACACAAGGATGATAACTTGATGTATAAATATGTTATGCAGTTCACAGTTTAATATACAATTTTAAAACATTTTTCCTGATCTTGTTACAAAGAAAAGAAAAAAGATGATAAAAGAAATGATAAACAATTGAACAGCTGATATGTATGTACATGTATGACATTTATTCTTGCACTTGGTCTTTTAAGTGAAAAAAGTTCTTCATACTGAACTTTAAAAATACACTTTAAAACTTTCTTTTATCAAACGTTTTTGTGTTTATTATATATTTTAAACATGTTTCCTCAGAAAATTGTATTAGTTTTGATGTATATATCATTTTTTTGTTGGTCTTCCGTAGGTCTTCAATTAGGTATGTCCAGCTTTTGTTAGCCCCAAATCTTCTGGGGGCCTTAAATGGCCTTCAGACTCCTGGCTGCAAGACCACCCTGCTTTCAGATGGAGGATTGTTTTGCAACCTTATTTATTTTTTTCAGTTTTTTTGTTTGTTTTTTTGTTGTTTTTTTTTTGTTTTCTTAAATAGTAAAATCATGCCAGTGATTTATTCAAATGAGATATATTTTATTTTTGTTACAATGAGTTACCTCTCTTTGCTCTCAGTTGCTCCTGTCCTTCATCTATATTACTTCTTCCTTCATTTATAACTCAAATGGGTTATCTTTAGTTAACCAATTATAACTTGTTAATGTCTTATTTTGTGTCCCTTTACCCCCCCCCCCCCCCCCCCCCCCCCTCCCTTTACACTTCACACCATATGCACCATATTTGCTAAATCCAGGAAAAGTGTTAAAATCTGCAAATTGGAAAAGTGCAGAAAATTGTTTGTGATATTCAAAGTCATAGATCATCTTCAAACCAATTTGACCTATGTTTGTCAATGGTTTTACAGTTTATATTGATAGAACTACTGCAAGAGTGATTGCAACCACATGTACATGTAAGCAGATCCAGAAATTTTCATGAATGGAAGTGGGTTCTATTCCATGCATTTTTAAGGGTTCCAATTAAAATTAGACTAACATGTAGCATTTTAAAACTGAAAGTGCATACAAATAAGCTGATATATTTTCTACCAGTAGTAGCTCATATATGGTAGATTTGGACCCAGTACCATATATATGCCACTATATGGCAAAATAATCAACATGTTGATGGTGGCCATTATTGGGAAGAAGAAGAAGAAGTACCTCCCCCCACCCACCCACCCCCAACACATACACATACGAGTTTACCTGATATACCCTCTACTAATTAAAGTAATTAAGATTTTTAATTTGAAAGAAAACAGGGTAAATTTGTAGTCTATTGAAAATTGCACAATAGGGTACATAAAAATCATCAAAATTCTCTGTGTGAATAACATGACTAGTCTGGTTGTTTTAAACACTGAATGGGCAACCATTTTCATTATGCACAATCATTAAATACAGCATAGATATGTGCATGTATATTTCACAAGTTTTTAGAAATTTTTTTTCGAACTTAGTTTTAGTTGATGGACAAACTAGCTACATTGATTCCAATGGAATCTTCTATGAATTAGGAGAAACCATATGAAAAAAACGGGACCCATGATAAAAATCTGCTTTTTCGCAAACTGAATGGACAATCTGTCATATTTATTACAATTATTGAACATTATGTGGTGTTAAATTAGATAAATTTTGGAAGGAAAATTGTGTTTTCAACAGTTTGGAAGTTGTGCCCTTAATCATCCTTGATTGTCAATAGATGGTATGTTGTCAATTTGTTTATTCATGCAATTTTTTCCTTTCCAATAGGCAGCTGTTGGATCTTGTCAGAAGGACAGCAACATCAGGAGAAAGTAACTCTGTTCTGGTTATAGGACCCAGAGGAAGTGGTAAAACTACAGTAAGTACTCATTAGTTGACATCATCCAGAAGATATAAAGGGATCAGTAAGGTCATTCAGGAATCAGGATATTTAAGGGTTTGAGATTAAATTGTGATTTAAGTCAGTTGTATATATTTGGCACATATTAGCCCCGTAGGGATCCAGGTTGTTAGAATAAATCCTCAGTACCCCTTGCTTGTCGTAAAGGCGACTAAATGGGTGGTCCTTTGGATGAGACTGCAAACACCGAGGTCCCGTGTCACAGCAGGTGTGGCACAATAAAGATCCCTCCCTGCTCAAAGGACCTGAGCGATGAGCATAGGCCTAAATTTTGCAGTCCTTCACTGGCAATGGTGACATTTCCATACGAGTGAGATTCTCAAGCGGGACGTTAAACAATATATAATCAATCAATCTAATTAGCCATCATTTTCAGATGTCCGTCTTCAGTTTTGTCATCGTTGGAGTAAATGTTTCACATTTTCATCTTCTTCAGAACCACAGGGCCAATTTCAATCAAACTTGACAAGAAGCATCCATGGGTAAAGGGGATTCAAGTTTGTTCAAATGAAGGGCAATGCCCTTCTACAAGGGGAGACAATAGCAAAATAGTGAAAAATACTTGCAAATTTTGAAAATCTTCTCCAGAACCAGCAGGCCAATGTCAATAACATTTGGTACAAATCATCCATGGTTGAAGTCGATTAAAGTTTGTTCAAAAGAAAGGCCATGTCTCCTTCAAAGGAGAGATCATCACAAAAATGCAAAAATAGGATGGGGTTATTTTTAAAAGTCTTCTTTTCAAGAATCAATGGGTCAGTAAAATTCAATTTACATTGAAGCTTTCTGACAGTGCAGATTCAAGTTTGTTAAAATCATGGCCCACGTGGGTAGGTTGGGGCCACAATAGAAGATCAAAGTTTTATATACTAAAATACAGGAAAAACTCTTTTAAAATCTTCTTCTCCAGAAGCACAGGGCCACTTTCAATCAAACTTGGTACAGATCATCCTTGGGTGAAGGGGATTCAAGTTTGTTGAAATGATGAGCCATGCCATCATCAAAGGGAAGATAAGCACAAAAATGCAAAACTGGGAGGGTGTCATTTAAAAAAAATTTTTCTCAAGAACCGCTGGCCAGAAGTTTCAATTTACATTGAAGCTTCCTGACATAGTGTAGATTCAAGATTTATTTTTTTTTAAATCATTGCCCCTGGGTGTAGGATAGGGCCATATTAGGGGATCAAAGTTTTGTATGCAAAAATATAGAAAAAAATCTTTAAAAATCTTCTAATCAAGAACCACTAAGCCAGAAAAGTTTAAATTTATATGACAGCTTTCTGACGTAGTGCAGATTCAAGTTTGTTAAAATCCTGTCCCTAGGGGTAAGGTGGGGCCACATTAGGGGATCAAAGTTGCACATGCGAATATATAGGGAAAGTCTTTAATATGGGACAAGGAGATTTGTGTGAGTGATGTGGCCCATGGGCCTTTTGTTTCTGCGTATATGTGAATTTTAACCAGCTCATTGAAGATGCTGCACCCCCCCCCCCCCCCCCCCCCATATGTATGTGATGTGTGTGTGTGTATATATATATATATATATCCCTCCAAAAAAGTTAATTATTAAGTGCAAAACACATGAAAAAATACATTTGTGGCTATACATGTTTGCATATGAAATGGAAAAGAAAAAAGACTATGTAAAATAGTGGTAAATACGATTCTTTGATAAATATAATCGATGAATTTCATCCAAGGTTTCTTTCCTGAAAAGTGATATATAATTAAGAAACAACACTTACACGTGAATGTAATGGACAGTGCAACATTTCTATCAGAAAACTTATGATAAAAGAAATTATTTACTGCAAGAAAAATGCAAATTAAAGCACCTGTAAATTTAACATGTTAACTCTTATGGTCTTCTGTACAGTATCTAAATCAGTAGATGAATAAACAGGTCTATTACAAGTCTACAATATGTATTGTGCATGTACCTGAAATGTATGTTACTGATATATACTGTAATAAATGTTCATTGTTGGATCATTGTATTCATAGATTTATACATGTAGAGTTTGAGTGCTGCAAATTCAGGAGTTTATGATGAAGACATACAGGTTGTGGGATTCTTACAAATGAATTTAACTGTGTTACATGTTCAAATGCAGATTATCAAGAATGTCATTGCAAAGCTTTTGTCAGATGAACGGATTCAAGAAAATCTGCTACAGGTTCATCTTAATGGTAAGTGGTCACATAATAACATTACTGATTTTTAACCAATAATTCTCCACTCCCAGGGTGGGAAACTTGAATTCGTCAAAAACACCTTGGTTTTCAGATGATGACCAAGAATTTTCACAAATATCATCTTCACTAGCCAATGGTGACAATCATCAGTGTATCTCTTGTGAATAAAGAAACACTGTGGATTGTCATCCTACCTTGGCTAGCAAAGTTGCTTAAATATTACAAGAGAATAATCAATAATATTTCTCATGAACAGTATCATAAAAAGATGACTTCATCAAAAGGTTGAGGCCATTAATTCATTTACGGTAAAGCCAGAAAAAAATTGTATATGTGTACTATCTGTCATATGCTGGTGCCACATCAAACATAAGATGTTTGAATATCTAAGTATATATTGTTTCCATTTCCAAGTGCCCAGCATTGGGAATGATAATCACAGTTCTTTCAGATATGACCTTAAAAATGAACATGGTAGGTAACTGACATGATAGGTACCATAAGCACCATGGATCTGGTCAAAATGTGTGGCACTTCCAGCGATCTAGAATTTTATTTTTTTTATAACTCGCTTGCCCAAGGCATTCCATTTCACTTGCCTGACTAAAAAATTCACTTGTCCAACAAAACACAAGAAACAATCATATACTTTAAGGTTTATTGAACAATATTGACATTTATTGTCTTTCATCATGGTTATACATCCATATAAGGTTTTTCTCATGATTCAGACTCTTCAGCTACCTTTCTTGGACGAGACAAAGCAGGGTTCATGTAACTGAATTACATGAGAGAAACAAATATGTGATTTTTTTCTCCCACAATTAAATTTAAAATAAATATATATGTAATATATTGATTGATTGTTTGTTGTTTTCTGCCACACTCGACAATTTTTCAATTATCTGGTGGTATCCAGGTTTTTATTGGTGAAAGAGAGAACCCAGATACAATGTACCCGGGAAGAGACCACCGACCTTCCGAAAGTAAACTGGCAAACTTTCTCACATATATTGGCGCGAGCGTGAGGCTCTAACCACTCGGCCATGGAGGCCCCGACATATATGATATAGATATATACATGTATATATATAGCTATATTGCATTGTATTTTTTAAAGTAAAAATTATTGTTCAATTGATACATTTATTAAGCAAATCTAACATTAATCATTGAAATTTAGAGAGTACCGTAATTGGTTTTCATTTACACAATGAACAAGTATTTCCGATAGTGATACTGTGTGCATTTTCATTGATGGGAACGCTACATGCAACTAGCTAAGTAAATTTACTCAATGGTCTTAAAATTTTCAATCAAAACTCATGAAAAGAACAACTTTCAACGTCACTTGTGTCTACCGTCTTGTATATTTACTTTCCAAAATGGGTGAGCATGACCCACGATCGTACTTTCCCAAACAAATTATTAGTTACCCTGGGCAAGGAGAAAGTGTAATTTTAGACCCCTGACTTCCCCTAAAGCTGGTGATGTCTCTACCTGAATGAACGATTCTTCAATGGGACTTTAAAGAACAAACAAACTGTCACATGGTTGAAAAAAAAAAAATTGGGGTTGGTAGATAAATTTTTTTAAATGGGGGCAGAAGTCTATAATTGAAAGATCAATGGATGTTGACAAGATTTAAGAGACAACCAATCCACAAAAACACCACAGACATACTGATTCATGATTTTACAATCAATCACAGAAAACTAAAAAGGAATAAACCACTCAGACCCCTATAACTTGTGGTCAGGCCCAGGAAGCATAAGCAGTCTTTGAATCACAACAACTGACTTCAGACCATTTCGTTATTAAATGTCTGGCATCATTTATCATGGCTTTATCTGTGACTTCTTTTACTGTCGGGGCAAAAGCTACCTCATGTACACACATAAACACTTGTGAGGTGGATTATAAATCTCATGAAATGTCGAAATGGAATATTTCATAAAGGTTATGGCATTGTTTGTTGCACTGCTTGAAAGTGAAAGACATATCACTCAGATCGGGCAAGCTCCCGCGGATGTTATTGTTGAAATAGCATAGATCTAAGAAAAGAATCGATGACTGAAAGCTGGAAAATTTGGTGATTGCTTAAGTTTTTAAAGTATTGCCAATGAAAATTATGGTTGGTCTGGGATGATGGACATTCAATTGTGTATTTGGTCTAACATATACCTTCTTGATGATATCTCACATATCATGTTTTACCACTGAATTTTTTGCAATAATAATTTTCAGAGAATAAAACCCCCTTTTTAAAGTAAAAATAATTTGAAGCAGGGGAAGTAAATTAATAGACTTTGCAGGTTTAGTTTATAATGGCTGTTTTGTAATTGTACAATTGACATTGTATTTGTAAGAAGTGTCTCTCTCTATATATATAGGTTTACTGCAGACTGATGACAGGATAGCCTTAATGGAGATCACCAGACAGCTGAAACTGGAGAATACGTTGGGCGACAAAGTCTTTGTAAGTCCCTCCACTGTCAATGTGTCTCCTGAAAAGCAATGATGGGCACAAAGGAGTGGCTTTGTAATACATCTGAGGTTGGAACTGCATTTTTGCAAATTAATCTCGTGAAGTGATACATGTAGTCATGGTATCCATTTCAAGCTCACCTGAGTCAAGCCAAAGACCATAGAATAGCATGCCATGTGAAGGCAGTGTGTCAGCTATAAAATGTGGGCTTTTGTCTTAAAAATCCTTATCTGATTTTTATACATCCTGAAAATTTTTCAAGGGAACACGTAGTTGCTGTTGTCTCTGTCCATCCAAGCTCATATCTCCTAAACCTTTCATCAGAAATTGAATCATAATTGATCACTTATATTCCTTGGGACAGGTACTTTTGAACCAGGGTCATTTTGGAAAAGTAAAGGCCACACAGAACATACACCTCATAAAAGGAAGAAGTACCATATTTCAACAGTTTTTGAACAGGTGTTGATCATGTATCACACAAATAAGTAACAGGCAAATAGGTCACTCAAGGTCATTTTATACATGTCAAGGTCTCTAAGAACGTACACCTTGTATATGAAAAAAAAAGACCTTCTTTTCAAATTCTGTGAGGATCTATGTTAGAAAAGGTCCTCAGTATCCCTTACTTGTTGTAAGAGGTGACTAAATTGGGCAGTCCTTCAGATGAGACTGCAAAAACTAAGGTCCCACATCACAGAAGATGTTGCATGATAAAGATCCCATCCTGCTCAAAGGTTGTTAGTGCTGAGCAAAAGTCTACATTTTGCAGCCCTTGAGTGAAAAATTCTTGAGTGGGATGTTAAACAATATTCAACCACCCAACCTTCATTTCAACAATATTTCAACAGTTATTGATCTTTTGGACAGAGGTCTCTCAAAGTCATTTTCAAAAGGTCAAGGTCACTTAGAACATTTACCTTATATGAGGAAAAAGATCCATATTCCAATGGTTTTTGAACTGTTACTAATTATATATCATATAGATTGGCTTTTAGACAAAGGTGGTCACTCAAGGTCATTTTGTAAATTGTCAAGGTCACTCAACATATACAGGGCTCTACAATAACTTTTTGTCCTTCTTGTCCATTCAGACAAATGACAAAGATATTTGTTTGTCCAAACTTCAACTTCACCTATCCAAAAAAAAATTCAAAGAAAATCCAATGATATTGGCAGTATTGTCAACTTGAAAACTGTATTATTGAAAATATAGTCCATTTTATGCTTGCTTGATTTTTTTTATCTTATTCAATTGATAAAAACAACAAACACATAAGCAAAATTTTATCTAGACTTCCTGTCTTGAATCAATGAGTTTGCTCGATGATGATTAAGAGAATCCAAAGTACATAAGATCCATGCCTCTTTACAAAATTGAAAGAAGTATGCAATAAGTGAATACCGATCCCGATCAAGTGTGACCCAATTAGTTTACATAATGATTGATATCGTGATCGACGTTCATTTATCATGCATTGCTTCCGACTTTTCAACTACCGATAAACTTATCACCAATTGTTCTTTTTATTATTTGGAGACTTCTTTACATATTAAAGCATTTGTCCAATCAGAGAAGTGCCCAGTAATATTCACTTGTCACTTGTCCATATTTTTTTTCCACTGGTAGTGGACAAGCATTAATGTTGAGTCCTGATATACCTTGTGTATGAAAAAAAAAAAACCAACTTCATTTCAACAATATTCATTGTGCGAGTCATTCGTCATTTGAAGTAATTCATTGCTTAAATGCAGTTTGGAAACATCCATCAGTTATACTGATATTCTTGTTTGTCCTAATCTGTTTTTCAAATTTTGAATGATATATAAATTGCAAGTAAACATGAAATGCAGTTTTCTTTTATTTTTACTTATTTGCCAGATGAATTCAGCTCAAATCAAAATGCAATTTATTTTAAAAGAGAATCTATTTTTATACGTGTTAGAATTGTTTCTTTTATCAGAATGGGTCTTGTACTTTACATGTGATAATAAACTTTGTTTCAACAGGGATCATTCTCAGAGACACTTCAGTTCTTATTGGAGGCATTAAAGGGTGGCAAGTATATTTCAACAAAGAAATAAGATTCTTTGAAATAACATTATGCAAATATCTTGTCTAGAGAGAAAAAATTCAAAATCTGAAGACTTGTATTTATCTTTGAAAATTTTAAGAAATAGATAAATGGAAAAAAATTGTAT
Organism: Ostrea denselamellosa; assembly: GCA_024699665.1. Taxonomy (NCBI): domain Eukaryota; kingdom Metazoa; phylum Mollusca; class Bivalvia; order Ostreida; family Ostreidae; genus Ostrea; species Ostrea denselamellosa. Next base: position 10,551,857 of record JAMZEH010000064.1, read on the forward strand.
AAACCACTGTGATGTATATTTTCTGACAGTTAATAAGAACTTTCATTGTTAATGAACATCACAGGTGATCAAAGCAGTAAGCCAATCCTGTTTATATTGGACGAGTTTGACCTGTTTGCCCATCACAAGAACCAGACACTGTTGTACAATCTGTTTGATGTAGCTCAGTCTGCCCAAGCTCCAGTCTGTGTGATTGGAATCACATGCCGACTGGTTAAGTAAATTTTCATTACATATTTTGATTTTTGAAAGTACATATGAGAAAAGTAAGATCAATAAGAGTTGCCTCTCTTTTGCCTTTCTCTAACAGGATGTTGTTGAGCTGTTGGAGAAGAGAGTGAAATCCAGGTTTTCACATCGTCAGATTCATCTGTTTAACAACCAGACATTCCAAGATTACGTTGTCATATTTAAAAATCTACTGCACTTAGATAACCAATTTCCTGATCAGACCTATGCTAGCAAGTGGAATCAACATGTGGAGGTTTGTCAATCTTTCACAACTCCATTTCACATCAGTCACATTTGTTAAGAGCTTAACTAATATTGCAGTTTACACTACAATGACTTGTAGTTATACCCTCAGAGATCAAAGATAGATTTGTTTTTAGTCTTCCTGTCTGTATTTCTGTCAGCAACTTTCACATTGGTTAATCATTTGAACTGTAAGAGACGCAGCCTTCATATATGTGCCATAGTAATGTCTTATAAAAAGCATGGCATTCATGGATATCAGGGCCACAGGAAAAGGACCTTGTGTTTTGCTACTAGACAATGTGTGTGTGTGTGTGTGTATGTGTGGTTCAACATTAATCTGAGATGATTAATGCACCATGGATTTGTTCAATGAAAAGCTTTTCCAAGATTTCGTATGGGGTCAAAGGGTGTGCATGTTGCTTACAATAGGATTGTTTTTTGATTGTTTGGGTACATCCTGTTCAGAATTTTTTTGCTCATAATGAGACATCACCAGTTGTAGGTAAAGTACCACAAATTTAGACCTATGCTTAGCTCTCAGGGCCATAGCCAAAGCCTGCCACAACACAGGACCTCAGATTTTAAGGTCATATCTGAAAGACCTTTGATTCTCACTTTCAAATGCTAAGCATTTGGTGAAGGAGCAATCGTTACCAAATTTATGTCTTAGGTTTGATGGGGTCACGGCATGAGCAGGACTCCAACTTACAACCACTTGGTTATGGAGCAAATGCTCTCCCAAGTTACTGCATCTGGTGCTCAGAATAGGTATTGGTTTCTCAGCAGTAATTTCAAAAGGTGTTAATCTTATGAAAAGTTTTTCTCTGACCTCTGATACTAAATATAGATATTGATATTAGCAAATTTGTGTATTTCACTACCCATCATATAAACCTGAGAGTAAACAAAGAAAAGCTTCAACTTTGCCACAATTTGGACATTTGTGTTTAATAAACAGATCTTGTTTTGAGGTTGGATTTTCGTGGTTAGAAAAATATAAACATGTTAATAGTAGTAGGTTAGTGTATGTATAGAATTGCTTTTCATTTCTGTTTGTAGAAACTCCATCAGAAACCTTTGATTTTACACTATTTCATCAAATATTGATATTTTTGTTCTAATGGAGGAAGATTTCAAGTAGATTTTATAAGATGACCTTAAAAGAATATTTCTTATTTTGTAGCAACTCTCCAAAGATCCTACTGTTCTCGATTTATTGCAACAACATTTTACATATACCAAAGATGTGAGAACTCTTCAGCAGCTCCTGGTAAGTGATTCATATGATACTATATAAGAGGGAAAATTGCTCTGATAAAAAGAGTGGCATTTGTAGAGTGGTTGTTCTTGAGAGGTAGTTCTAGAGTGGTCATTTTAAAGTGGTTGATCTAGAGTGGTTCTAGAATGGTTGTGCAAATGAAGAGTTGGTGGGTTGCAGATGCCTCCTGAGCTGTTCTTTGATAAATTGCATTTTGGATTAAGCAAGTGGAAACTGTTGAATTATTGGATTAAAATGGATGAGCTCTATGGATGTACATGTAAGTTTATAATTGATTGCGAACTTGATTGTACATTTTTAACTCCTTGATAACTACATTTCAGTTCTTTTCAAATTTGGTATGAAGCGCCATTGGGACAAGGGGGACATAAACTGTAAATATCAAGGTCTTAAGGGTCTGCACCCCTTAGGCCATAAGTGTGGGGCCAAAAATTGTCTAATTTTCAAAAATCTTCTCTACAACTTCACATGTGTAAGAAAAACTAAATGCATAGTGATTTAGAACAAGGCCTCTACCAAAATTGTAAATTTCATGGTCCTTTGGGTAGAGGTTCTGACTCCAGGGCAGGGCCAAACATGGTATATGTTTTGTACATGTGTGTTCAACATTTAGATTAATATCTTCTTTAATGCTATGAATACCAAATTGAAACTTTGCCAAAATTGTAAATTTCATGATCCCAGGGGTAAGGGTTTTGGTTCCAGGAAGGAGCCAAAATTATTATAGTGATTATTGTCTTTATCATTTAAAAGATGTCTGGAAGTTTGATGATACAGTATAAAAACTAAATGCATATTTAGGAAAAGCAGAAAAGGATGTAACAAAATTGTGGATTTCGCAACCCCAGGGATTGAATGGGTCCAAAGTGGTCATATTATGTTAATGTTACATATATAATGGAAAGCCTCAAACACTTTCAAGGGCATTTAAGTTTTAAGATCACATCTTGTTTTATACTTTTGCTGAATATCAGAATTTAGCTTAGATATTCAGAACAGGAATTTTTTTCTATTTATCATAGCTCTTGGGACTAGTGATATTTTTTAACTAATACTGTGGAATCATTATTTTTCGTGGTTCATGGATTTCGTGGAGACCTTTTACTAACGAATTTACCTCCACACCAACCAGTTATTCTGTACAATAGTTTCTATAGTATAATGTTGTATATTTTCAAAATGACATTAACCCTCAAAATTCCATCCCCACGAATTAGTAAATATTTGGCTACTCACGAACGCTGGCCCCCACAAACATTAATGATTCCACAGTACTCAGGTGACCAATAAGACCAGTAGGCCTTTTGTTCTATTGAACTAAGCAATCCAAGTCGCATGCTAAAATATATGATAATAAAATATGATTTTCGGATGAGCATGGAATTTCAGCATGTTGTTTGTCAATTTCACCACTCAATCACAGAGTTTTCTCAACATTCTAAAAGTATTGGTGACAAACCACCTCTCAATTGTAAGATAAGCTTTGATTGGTGTTCACTGTCATGCAAACATACTTGTAATTGAAGTGTGTGTATTTCAGTATGAAACTGTTCTTTTCCAAAAATCTAGCCCAATAAGGTGATGACAAGTTTGATTACAACATTCAGTTACTAAGGGCATGTTATTTCCTCTCCTCTTCCCCCCCCCCCCCCCCCCCCCAACCACCACCACCACTACCAACTCTAAATCGTGAGGATCCAGCATGAAATCACAACTGAATATAGTTTGACTGGCAGTGTATATTAATTGTTTTCTTAATGAAATCATTGATGTGTACACAAAATTCTTAATGTCAATGAAACATGTGCATTATTTATGAAAGAATGTGAAAAATATTTTAGATCGGGTATCGATAACAGGTCTGAATCTGAATACAGTTAGTAGAAGGTAAGACTCTGCAGATGTAAAAGAAGACACTGCTTGATGTTAATGTTATGTATGATTATTCAATTTTTTTGCCAAATAGATATGGTGAAAGACTTATGAAGTCTATCAAAATATTATTATTATTAATTGTGCATGAATATACGGAGGGGGGGAGGTTGTTAAAATCATGGCCCAGGGAGGTAGGGTTGGGCCACAGTAGGGGATCAAAGTTTTACAAGCAAATATAAAGGGAAAATGTTTTGATATGGGCCAAGATGACTCAGGTGAGCTATGTGGCCCATGGGCCTCTTGTTGTAGTATGGCCTTGTAGTTGGCTTATAACCAAGGCAGTATCTCCTGATCTGTTTTGTGTATAGATTTCCTTATGACCAGACCTTTCATTTCTTTCTTTGTTGCTTTTGGGGGCATAGTGTGTCATAAATGCATCTTGTTTTAAAATACTGTATTATTCATGAACACTGAAAAAAGTGAATCTAGAAAGCTAGGGACATTTATTTTCATTTCTTAAAAATGAATTCACATCAATTTTGATTATGCTGTCCTTGGAAGAGTCATTGCATGTTACTCAGGTGATCCATGATCCTCTTGTTAGAAAGATGATTTTTAAAATATACCATCCAGTTTGAAAGGCCCTTCATTTGAATGTTCTTGAATCACCTTCACTCAAGAATGCTTGCTTTGTGCCAAGTTTGGCAGAAATTGGCCCAGCAATATTTGAAAAGAGTTTATTATGTGAGATGCAGAGGATGGCCATACTTTGATCAGAAAAGCTTAATATATCCTTAATACTGAAGAACTTGTTAATGGGTAATATTGTAACATAGTTTAGCAATTTGATTTGTATGGTATACAAACACTTTGAATTGCAAAATTGTTCTCTTTCACAGATGTATCCAGTATGTCAGCTCTGTGACACGTCACCCACTTTATCTGTCAGTGATTTTGTGGAATCAAGAAAGCTTATTACCATGGATTCAAAGTCTGCCATGTTACATGGTAAGGTGCAGTCTGTTTCGACAATTAGAATTTAGGGAATTTTTGCTCCAAGAAATGAAGGTGGAAGATTTTTGTGAAAGTTTTTAATTGGTTTAAATAAAAATGTTGATGTTTCATGTTACAGGTCTTGGTTTTTCATTTTGATACAGTGTCAGTAAAGATAATTTCTAAATCTTTTGAGAGCATATTATCAGCAGAGCTTATCTTGTAGGTGTGTCTATTCTGGAGCTCTGTCTGATCATTGCTATGAAACATATGACTGAACTTTATGAAGGGGAACCTTTCAACTTTGAAATGGTATATAGTGGTAAGTTAAAAGCTAGGTTTAACTTGACAAATAATGCACATGTAGTGCTAATGAATATTCATTTAGTTTGGTTTGTTTTGATGTATTCTGGTAAATCTTTTGTAGAGTATTCAAAATTTGCTCAAAGAAAGTCTTCAATGCAAGTGTTCGAGAAGGCAGTTGTACTAAAGGTAATTGATTTAAAAAAAAAAAAAATGGAACTATTTTCACAAAAAGAAAGTAGTAACAGGCTGGAAGTTTGTTGAATAAATATTAAATTTCACCCACAAAGAAAATGTATTTGTACTATTTGTCACAATAATTACAAAATTTGTAATTATACCTTGAGGAGTCTTGTGTGAAGGTGATCAGTAGAGCTAATATTACAGACATGTCTATATGCTCTATGTGGTGATCATTGCTATGAAACATCTGACTAGTTTTACCAAGTGAAGTGAAAGAAATCTTCTTTATTTACTTCAAACTTGACAATTTTTCATAATTTGATTTTTACTGTGAACTAATTTGGGTTAAATAATCCATATTTTGAAGGCTTTTGAGCACTTGATCCATCTGGAGCTCGTAAAAACTGTGGATGGAGGTGGGAGCCGAGTTCAGAAGGAGTATCGACTAATGCAGATGTTGGTACACGAGACTCAAATCATGGAGGCCCTCCAAAAGTACCCTCAGTGCCCCACAGACGTCAGACAGTGGGCAGCCTCCTCTCTAGCATCATGAAAGACAGTAGTAAGTGAATTGAAGAAATGACGTCATGTTTGGCGAGTTAGATCAGCATACACTAGCACTGACTATTTCACAAATGTGCTCTGTCACAATGAAATGATAATGAACAGTTTCTTTGATATTTTTAAAAAATAGGTACCGTGTGCTTATTTTCATATTCAGTGAATAAGTTAGGTTAAATTGGGAAAAATTTAGTATTATTTACAAGTGATAATCAGAAACTGGTAGCACTGATGGAATAGTTACTTTGCTGTAGATTTACTAAGTGTCTTGTTATTATTGCAGAGCCATTCAAACTGTTCCAGAGGATCCTGCTGCCGTGTTGCAGCATATTATGGTCAACTTTAGAAAAGGATGTTAAAGATGAAAGAACCTGTATGCAGATTGGAGATTTTTTTAATTGTTCATTACTACAGTTACTTCATTTAAATCTGTTCTACTAATATGATTTTGGGTTTTTTTTTTCCTTTATGTTGTTTTTTATTGTTATTATTATTATTAAAATGTCACAGTACTAATGGTCATTTTCTTCCCCCCTCCAAACATTTTTTTTGGCTTTAGTTTCACTTTTTGTGTTAACTTTTAATGCATCTTTAGGTATGGTTTTCTTGAAATGAAAATTTTTTTTCTTTGAAAATACATGAGGGTATGAATTTGATGATGGTTCACACAAGCAATTTCATGAAGCTTGTTAGTGTTTCATTAAATTTTTTATATTAACACTTTACTTTCATTTCTGTTGGAATTCCACAGACCTTAAAATGGATGTAATATATTTATGAAGATTCAAACGTGCATTGTTGACATCTGCAGTGCATTCATGAGGAAATGACTATCATTACAATTTGCAGCGATATCGAAGACAAAAACAATGGATGTGTAAATATACCGCTTTTATGAATATGAATATCGGTAATATGAATATTAGTAACTGATTTTGAAAATGTGCTTTTTCATACGTCACATTAAGGAAATGAACACAATGTGACCTGTATTACTTTGAACTGCAATATCTAATTATAAACAAAAGAAACGTATTTTAGGTTTATTTTGTCAAATTTAAAAATATTCAAAATGTACATGTCGAGCAAATGCACAGGCATAGTAATTTTGATTTGTAAACATTTATGAAAATGAAATGATTGATCAATACAAGTATTTGCTTCTACAAAAATACGGAGGAATACATTGCATCGTTGGAAGTGTGGAAAAATTGTCTTCATCACTGTGTTTCGTTGTTTGGTAAATGAAATTTTTGCATAGTTGACAATAAAGTTACAACAAGTGAACACTTTAAAAGTAAAATGGAACGAGTAATGCACTGTTTGATGGATGACGCACTCATTTGTTGAATAAATAAAATACTAAAAACAGAGAAAAATGTTCTAATAAAGCACAATCAAAATATATAGAAACCTATTGCAAAATGTATAATTAAAAAATCAATAAAATCATAAAAATGAAGCACTAAATGAAAATACAGAAAACATCAAATGTGAAAAGATGTAAAAATATGCATGTATATACAAGAAATAATTATTGCAATACCCCTGAACACATGGCACGTATATCCAATATCAAAAGCATTTTATCCAGGTATAAATAAAACAAAGCACTTCTAGGCCACAGAAAGCTTAAAGTCACAATTTATAGATCACTCAGGCTGCCTCCATAATATGACATTTGGGAATGTGATTTAGATATGTTTTCAGTAAATTAGTATGCAAGTTCTGCACCCCAAGGTCGATATGGTTTTGCACTGTTGAAATTATTTCCATTTTGTGACATCATGGGCATAGAATTTAGGGACACTTGGAATTGACTGGAGAGCTGGGGAATAGAAGATATTAGAGGCTCCTGTCCAGTAGAGTTCATGTTGGACATCTGAGAATGGGGTGGCATGTTCGATGACTGAATTCGCATATTTCCATGAAGAGATGTTGAAGAAATATCTGGTTGACTCACTCTTGTATCACTGTATGATAACGATGACAGTGCCTGTGCGGAAGAATGAGGTCCCATAGGCAAGTCCGGTTGATTTGGTAATTGTGACGTAATCATTGACCCCATGGGTGTCATAGCACTTGCAGGATACTGACTGTTTATTCCTGTGTGGGTGGGTAGGGGACTCCATGAGGAATGCTGAAGGGAAGCTTTTGCTGCAGCCTCTCGTTGAGCAGAAAAACACTGAAGGTGACTGAGCAACCTCATTCGGAGAGGGTCTTGCAAATCAAGCCCCTCCACTGCTACCAAATATCGTGCAACTTCGGCAGCACACTCTCGGAAGCCGACACCCCGGTAATCGATCGCCAGTGCTTGTGGGTCGGGGTAATTGTAAGTATTTAGGCCTGTAATATTAAAGAAAGAGCTTTGATATTGACATTAACGAAGATCCTTTAATTGTCGAAAAGAAGCAGGAGTTATAACAGATATTATCAAGAGAATATCCCCTTATGATTTATTGCATTTTATCATATTTAACATGGATATTGATAGTTTACTCGTTCGCCCCTTTTCACTTGGGCATTGTTTCATCAAGATTTTTACACATTAGCCACATATTGCAGTGAAAACTTGATATTGTTTCAGTGTAATTTTATTAAATCATCATAGCAAGTTACTGCAGATGGGTCGTACATCGGGCATCACGAGAGACAAAGGCCAAATGTCCCGTTTACTTTTCTCTTGACATCTTAATCTCTGTCGTAGGATCACCAGTGGTGCTCTTAACAAATTAGACACCGTCTTTCACCAATTTACTTTATGATATAAATTTGGACTGGCAATATTTTTAACGTTCGAGTTGAATTAAAACAAAAACTTGCAAGATAATAAGAGTTACTGAAGTAAAGACATTTTTCGGAAGTTATATTACCTTTCTGGTGCAGAAGTTTTAAGTGATCTACTGTCATTTGAAGTATTTCAGCTTTCTCCAGTTTGGCTGAACCCTGCTTTTCAAATGCTGAGGGTACAAGTCTTCTGAGCTCCGAAAGGCTGTTGTTGATGCGATCTCTACGACGCTTTTCAATTACCTGATTGCAAAGGAATGTAAAAATTTAAAATAAAGAAGATATTTTGAAATAATTTTTTATTAAAAGAATTTTTATAGATCATTCAATGAACCAAAATAATAATAATAAATAAATCCGTTACAAAATGATGTATATTTTCTCATCATATATATTATATACGATTCATATATTAACTATAAACTATGAAAAGCTCGCTTTACATACCCCTCGCCTTTTTTTCCTATCCCCGATTTGACAACTTTGTGAAGGAGAACTGGAATGAAAAATAAATAATCCATTGAAGTTGAAATGTATACTAATAAGGTCTTCGTTGTAAGTCCGTTATAACAGAGAATTTGTGACTTCATATATACGTATTTATATCCAATGCGTTTTGACGCAAAATGATACCGCACGTGTACACGTGCATTGGCACAAGTCCGAAGTTGCAAGTTTCCTAGTATATTATTCTCGCGCGTGTCTGTCAAATACACATCAATACTACTTACCTTGCTTTCAGAGCATCATCATAGCAATCTTCAGTCTCACTATCGCTTAAGCTTCGCTTCATTTTTTTTCTTTCTCCTAACGGAAAAGATGAAGTTGTTAAGAAATAAATTGCGGATGTTGCTCCCTTCCTGAGCCACGTTCGGAGTAAAATTGACCTACGTTTCCCACGCACTCTAATGTATTAAAAAGTGTCTCCGAACGAAGCGCACACCTCCCGTTAATTGTTACCCGCGGTTGATTGACAGTCAGTCGCTTGTCCGACATGCGTAGGTTGTTTGATACCGATTGTCACACACGATGCGATTGGCCGACGGCCCTCACGCGCACGCCAGATGCGCGGCCCGTGCCATGCATATTGTATTGAAAATACACATGGCAGGCGTCTATCATTAAAGAAAGTTGCTACTGTCCACGTGCTTGTGTTAAATTTTGGCGTACAAAGTTAAGCGAAATACATTTAAATGTTGTAGTAATAAATATTCTTTTATTTACAGGTAATTGTGATACTAGCTTTGGGTATATTAAAGGAGTCTCGAAAGCACAAATGTTTGTTTACATCATCGTTCAACTGAAATGTACATGATCAGGTATATTTGCAGGTGACTTTAAATTGGAACCGCACGGCTTACAAAGAGTAGATCGTGGGAAACCCCAAGAATTTCTTCTTCCATCATTTTTAGTGGGAACTGGTCTGTATTTGTTTGTAAAATTCTTGCAGTGTACAATGCTAGTGCATTGCGACTCCCGTGTGAACGTGAACTTCCTCGAAAAGACATCGAAAGGAAGTAAAGAAAAGAAGATATTGTATTTTAAGTCTTCGATTTTTAATTTTGGTATTTGCATTTTAAAAGCCGAAGATTGCGGCTATCTACAAAGAAAGGAAAACGTTTGCACCTTATTGCAACCTTCACCAATTAACACTTGATCCATCTAGCGGTATTGTCAGTATATACGTAGGCCATACAAATGTTACACATCAAAGTCGGGACATTTATGAATGTATCACCATTTCATATAAGTAATTTAAGACCTACTGATAAATTGGGAGGTGAGCGCGACTAACGATGTGTTGTACAACAGTTTTCCCAGGAGCCATTTTATCTATCCAGATACAAACGGAATTCGTTATTAGCGACAATTAGATTATAGACGTGAATTTTACCGATTGTGTTCTTTACAGTTCAGATATGGAGGTAGACAAGATACAGATGGGATTTTGAACTAGATTTTGGGTTACACCTTGTTAGAAGTGAGCTCATGAAGAATACCATTTGGTTTAAGAAAAACAAACCAAAAAAAAAAAATGTAGCGTGACCTGGGTGTCCTCTGCCAAGCTTGGCATGTACATGTTTGTCCGTATAATTTTTTTTTATTATTGATTTTTTTTTTATTCATTTCAAACTAAAATTCTTATAAGATTAGGGAAAGCTTGTATGAACTAAACCATTTTCGTATGTAAATATAAAAAGCCAGTTTGTATTTAAATTCAGATCTGTATTTGGTGTGGACCAGTGATAGTTGTCATAGTATTAATCATCTAAGTAAACGATTGGGCACTTGACTCTTGAACAGCACGATCATAACCAAAAAATATTCAAATTATTGTGTACGACTTTGTATAAAAAATGTTGTTTTTTTTTTCAATTAACGAGTAAGTTGACCACTTTTGATATATTGTCTTAGAATATTAAATAATGTATGTAGTACACTGTGTGTGTATGTATAGATAGATATGAACTGTTTTATTGTCCTAAACATTTCCTTCCAATAGTAATGACCATCATCTCGTTAATGCAATTCTTATTATTCCACAACCGGTGAAACCGAAGGGAAATATAGCTTGGTTGTATTTTTCACTCGGAAGGAGACGTAACCATTGCCGGTGAAGGGCTGCGAAATTTAGCCTTGTGATCCGCACTGTATCCTGCCACACCTGTGATACGGGGCCTCGGCTTTTTAGGTCTCGTCCGAAGGTCCGCCCAATATAGTTGCCTGTAACGACAAGCAAGGAGTGCTGAAGATCAATTCTAACGCGGATTCCCACAAGACGGGGATTACATGTTTACTCTTCTGTCTGTCAGTCATTCTGTCCCACTTGGTTTTCCGCACTTATTTTCACAAGGCAAGTTGAAATTTAGTGTGTGATTTACTACTTTATATTAACAAAACTGAGTTCGAGTTTTGTCACAAATGAGCGATTTTTTTTAAAGATAGAACTCTGTGACGAATATACATTGTAGTTTGTAATTTTTTAATCTGAGGGTTTTTTTTTCTCTTCTCTCTCTCGTGGGGTGGTCTTTTAGACTGTCTTTTACCGTACCTTTTGAATGGATTTTCATAGTGTGGTAAGATATTTATTTTGCTACAAATGTTTGGGGACTCCGTGGCCGAGTAGTTAAAGCATCGTGCTCAAAATCGCAAGGCCTCTCGTCTCTAGTTGGCGCGAGTTCGATTTCCGCTCGCGTCGATATATATGAGAAAGTTTGCCAGTTTACTTTCGGAAGGTTGGTACGTGGTCTCTTCTCGGGTACATTTTATCTGAGTTCTCTCCTCCACCTATAAAAACTGGACGCCAACAATTAATTGAAAAATTGTTGAGTGTGGCGGAAAACAATCAACGCAACCAATGTTGACCTCGTGACCTTTCCCTTTTGGTTTTACCTTCTGAAAAACTCTAACATTGGCCCTAACTTGTTCACCTTTCTTTTCGTACCAAAATTTTATACCTTGATGTTGGAGTTAAGTAATACCGGCGCGTCAAGGTTTTGCAAATGCATCTTGTTTCCACTACACTTTAACGTGTGGATTTGAAATTGACATGTGGTTACCCAATGAGTAGATTCACTTCTGTTAAGTTTGACGTATTCTAGCAAGAGTTGCAAGACTTAAATTTATGGTTAATTGAACATATTCAGTTCTTGTTTTTGAGACAGTGCTTTGAGTTTGGAAGCTGAAAACGCGATTTACTAGTATATGTTTCGTCACGGGCTGATTTTTCAAGATTATGGAACTTGGTGCCGAACTCCACGATGCCAAAGCATAAGAATTTGATATGTAATTATTGAACTAGTAGATATACATAAAGTTTTACTCGAGCTACAGTTTAATTTCTAAAATTGTAAACCTTGGGTCTCATGGTATAAACAAGTTGGTTCTGTGGTCTGAGAATGAAGTTAATTAAATGAATCTATTTGTGGCCAAGATAAATTCATGTACAATTTTGAAATTTGCAACATTTCGGTTATAACTAAGGTTATTGACACCATTCAAAATGAGTTCTAAAGATTATGATAAAGGTAATTGCAGATTATCAAAACTTAGTCTTTGTCTTTGTATACAATATTTTGGACACTTAAGGAAAAAGTGAAGCGTTTTTTCAGAGTTGCTTTGACACATGTCACAATTTGGATTTTCCTCAAGAAAATGATTAAATAAATCAGCATTAAGATTGCTAGCATTATTTCGCAATTGACAATGCGGTATATATGCTTTACGATTGCGATAGTTGTAATATATGTCAAGTTTAAAGGAATATATATTTTTATGACATGTTTGAAGTTGGAAGACTTCGAATATTAAAAGGTAGGTCATTCCACAACTTTATAGTTGAAGGTATAAAGCTATTTACAAATAGTTTTCGATTATGGAATATTAAACTTAAGAGTGTCCTGATTTCTTGATGAATACGAACAAGAGGTAAAATACATGGCTGAAGTAGGTCTTGCAAATATTTGGGAGCTAATCTACGAACTATTTTGTAAAATAACAAAAGTTTATGTATTTTTCGTAGTGCTAATATATTCCATCCAAGCTCGTTATATAGTATTCTTGATGAATTTATCCTTAAGCATGTTTTTATTTGTGCTGCTGCAACTTTAACATCCGACAAGTGAATTAGCAATTCTATAGAAACAATATCTGAATATTCAAAGACGGCTCGAACATGAGAAAAATAAATTTTTATCAATCAATCCCTTTTGAATGCTTTAACATTCTTAAGATACTTAACCGATTACATGCTTTGGTATGAATATGTGTTCTCTAGCTTTCATCATGGTTGGAATCTTGTTCCTTGAAAGGCTTTGTGCTTTTTTATATATTTTTTTCTTATTTTATATGGTCTTGTTTTCGTGCATATCCTGATACTGTTATTGCTCTCGGTAGACACCGAGAGTATATAAGATTTCAACTGGTATTTACAAGACTTGCATTTGAATCGCTAATCAAAATATTAAATATTATCCTCAGCTACGATTGGTTATAGCGACGTTTCTCAACAATTTTTCGTGAAATTTCGCGTACAGTTCACCTGCTTTTAATCTTGTTTCTCGTTTCGAAAAGACTAAAATTAAAGTGTTGTCGTGTTTATTTTAGAGTTACCATATTTTGATTGTTCCTGGTTGTTGCAAGTAAATTGGGCATTATTGTAGAAAAGGTTTTGGGACAATGGGGTTTCGAAACTGGGACCCCTACATTATGAGTTAGGTGATCTAACCATTGAGCTACCAAGGCCGACGTCAACTTGATAGTAATTCTACATTACAAAATATAAACCAACAAGAACTCTTCTTATCGAGGAGATGAAAAAAAATAATTTTAGAGAAAATGTCAGAAACGTTGCGTATGTCCTTGAGATTTCTTGATACTTGGCATGCATCAGCTGTATAACTGTCATTGAAAACTTCAATCGTATTATCATCATCATTAAAATGTCAGAGCATCTTCACCTGTACTTTAATTTTGACACGTACTAAATATTAATGCTGCATTAAAACCGATTGTTTTTAATCTATGAGAAGCTACGGGTTCATTTCAACTATTTGCTTCCCTGACAACTCTACCAATGCATGTCACATGCATGCCAAAACGCGGCCTTGCATGAATTATAACGGTTGACACGCTCGAAATGACAAGGAAAACCAACCCTCTTCTAGTGTCATAGCCAGTAAGTCACCTGGCAGTGTAAACATTGGTATCCAAAAGCCGCTTTGCTTCGAGTGAAATGTAAATACCGGAAACGTAATCTATTCCGAGCAAAAGTACTTTTTTTTTTGTGTGGTTACCAAAATTTGTTTGAATGATAAATGTTATTTATATACAGCTATAAGTTCGACTAAAATTTCATTCAATCCAACATTGCCGATCGATAATTCTGGAAACACACGAACTATATGCTTGAGCTGTTTCGTGCCATCGTGCACCTGGCCTATGTGACGTCACCTTATTGAGCGATAATGTGTCGAGTCGCGTGCCATAGTATTGGTAAGGTGACAGTGAACCATATCTGACACTTAAACGACAACGATTTAATAGGATGTTTAGTAAGCAAGCAGTTAATTTCTGATGTGGCATTTTTAGGGAATATTTTTGACATTGATGCAGCAGATTGATAATTGATTTTTGAATGAACAGATGAATTATTTGGCACTCTAGACACCGTGTGCAGGTTTCAATAATTTTTGTTTTATTTTATTCGGAATGTGTCAACAGATCAAAAAAGATGAATTTGAGAAAGGTATATAGCTACGAGGAGTGGAAATGAATTTTTATATGAGTGATTCATGCCCATATTTAGACAGTATGTCATGAAAAGTAAATGGTGTGTGTGCGGTTTTTTAAGGGGGTACCTTAACTCCAGGAGATTGAATTTAAGTTTTGTCCGACACCAGATATAAACTTTTTAAGCACAAGATTCTGGTGTACTCAAATGCTTCCAATGAAAGATGATTAAGAATGAGGTGGGTGTATGAAAAATCCTTTCAACATCCATTAAACGACAAAAGCTTTACATTCATTGTATAATAATCTTTCTTATACATGTATTTTGAAGATTTAGCTTTCTTCGAACAATAAATCCCCGTGGGGATCCGGGTTAGAATAGATCCTCTGTACCCCTTGCTTGTCGTAAGAGGCGACTGAATAGGGCGGTCCTTCGGATGAGACCGCAAAAACGGAGACCCCGTGTCACAGCAGGTGTGGCACGATAAAGATCCCTCCCTGCTCAAAGACCCTGAGCGCCGAGCATGGGCCTAAATTTGCAGCCCTTCACCGACAAAGTCTCTACATGTATACGAGTAAAAAAAATAATAATCTCGAATGGGACTTCAAAAGAGAATAAAGTTTATGAAAATGTTGAATTATCATGTAAAATGACACAAAATTGTGTTAAATGTGCATGTTGTTGAAAGATGTGGATCTAATCTCGTTAAAATGTGATCTTGTACATGTAATATTGGGCATCAACAACCTGTAATTAAGAACCTTTGAGGACAGTTCCATATATGTAAGCAGTGTGGAGTAAAATTGTATGTAGCTGCATTTTATGTATTGCATATTTTATGTACGTGTTCGTATTGATAAAATTGTAGCTCTTCATGCATGCAAGAGAGATGTATCAAATCCAACAATGATGTACTTTGTGACGCTTTTGTTGTATTATGCATCAGACTTGCTGTATATGTATTTAGGGAAGATAATTTCTAGTGTTTATTATTAGGGTTTAAAAAAAAAAGTAATCGAAGCATGGATAATTTGCATAATAGACCAAGCCATCCACTAATTTTAAAGGTACATAGGTATGAATGTAAATGATTAAGATTTTTTTTTATTGTATCATTATTTGTTTCCAAACTGAGAGGTAAAGGCAATGTTAAAACTCGTTCAATATATTTTTGTATATGCCAAAAACAAATTATTTTGTGTCCTATACCTTAAAATGATTTTTATGTACGTAAAAGCACACACTTAACTATATGTACTATTAAAAGGAACTGTTGATGTAATTCCATCCATCCCGTGGGGATCTGGTTAAGAATAGGTTCTCGGTACCCCTTGCTTGTCATAAGAGGCGACAGAATAAGGCGTTCCTTCGGATGAAACCGCTAAAATTGAGGTCCCGAGTCGCATTAGGTGTGGCACGATAAAGATGCCACACTGCTCAAAGGCCGAAAGCGACGAGTATAGGCCTAAGTTTTGCAGCCCTTCACCAGCAGTGGTGACGTCTCCATATGCGTGAAAATTTCTGAAGCAATATATGAAACAACCAACCAAGAACAAATTCCTCCCACACGTGACATCAGAAGATTTTGCCAAAATCAATGATTTATGTATGAGAGAAACGTAAGTTTTGGTTGGAGTATTTTCTAAGTGATTGTAAAAGAAATCTTGCCAAAAACAAAATATATTTTCAAATATTTCATCCAAGGGCAATAACTCTGTTTCCATTCATTGCTTTATCAAAGCCCATTATGTGACCGATCTCCTTTATTTTTCACAAACATTTTTGTAAAGAAACGGTTTCATGAAATTGTTATGAATACTATTCCATCTTTATAACTTGTTTTTGTTAAATTTTTATAATGCTGTGTGAAAAGAAAAATTTCTATGTTCTGACGTTGATTTATGATTCCGTATATGTATGTCTTGCATCTTGGAAAGTGCGATGACCTTTACAATTCATTCGATAATTTCTAATACGTAGAAATAAGTGAACTTTCTATACTTTTATCAGATAATAATGCGAGTAAGGAGTTATCTTAAGAAAGAAATTTCAACGCGCTTCATGGGTTCGGGGTTGTAATAGGTCCTCGGTACCCCTTGCTTGTCGTAAGAGGGGACAAAATGGGGTGGTCCTTCGGACGAGACCCCAAAAACCGAGGTCCCGTGTAATAGCAGGTGTGGCACGATAAAATCCCTCCGTACTCGATTGTCATAAGCGCTGATCATACATGTAGGCCTAGATTTTGCAGCCCTTCACCGGCAATGGTGATGTTTCCATATAAGTTAAAGAATCTCAAGCGGGACGTTAAACAATATACAACCAACCATCAATGCACTTTATGAAAGATAACGACATGAAGGTTAGCAGTCATACCGCATGTATTATCAAGAATTGACATTTTTACTATCATTTCTACCCTTGCGTAAAAATAGACATGCTATATTTATCAAGATTAATACGCTCATTATTCACAACTGCATCGCACTCGTTACAATTGGTATCGATGTCAAAGGCAAAAAACATTGGAAATATAAGTATTTTAAAGGTAACGCCATACTCGCATTATCATCTGATAAAACTATAGAAAGTGTATTTATTTTCATTTATAGATTTAAAACTAGTAAATTCTAAAATAAATTAGTGGATCACCGCACTATTTAAGATGCGACCCGTATATAAACAGAATCCAATATCAACATTCGAAAATAGCAATTTTCCTTAGACAGCATTATCAAAATTTCACCAAAACTGGTTATAACGATTGAATATTATTAATAATAGTTTCATAAAACAGTTTCTTTACAAAACTATACAAAATGCTTTTGAATCTATGGACTTAAGAAAGAAATCGATGAAAACGGAGTTATTGCCCTTGGATCCAATATATTGACTGTATATTGTTTGACGTACCACTCGAGAATTTTTCACTCCTACGTAGACCTCGTCGCTTACGGCCTTGGAGCAGGAAGGGAATTTAAATATCGTGCTGCATCTGCATTGACATGGGGCCTCGGTTTTTGCGGTCATCCGAAGGACCGCCCAATTTAGTCACCTCTTGCGACAAGGAAGAGGTAATGAGGAGCTTTTTCAACGGATTTACTCTGAAACATGCAATTGATTATTTATACATAACTTAAAAGAGTTTTTTAAATATTTTGTGTTTAACAAGATATCTTGGAATTATTGTCGGAAAAGGCTCCAACATATACACAAATCATTGATTTTGCGAAATATGATGATGTCACATGAGGTGGAATTGCATGTGCTTTAAATGGATTAAGTGTATATAGAAAATCTTCCAAGATTATCTTTGGTTAATGTTATAAAATGTAAAAAATGAAGGCAAAAAGTGGATTAATATTATTTTGACAACTTTTGAGTGATCAAATTTATTAGAAATGGACTTCTGATTAGTACATCAAATAAAGACGTGGTTCATTATTTGTTCACGAATTTAGAAGTTAATTCTTTACATTAGGAAGATCCAGAACAAGTTATCATGAATTACATGAGACAGGCATGTGGAGTAATGTACCTAGAAATAAAAGAATCCGTAATGTTTGTTAAAATGATGTTGGGGACGAGTTTCATTACATCGTGACTTGTTTCATGTATAAAGATATTTATCTTAAAAAATCTCGCCAAATGTATTAAACTAATTCAGAAGAGTTGAAAACTCCAGCTTAGAAATGTTGGTTGGTTATATATTATTTAACGTCCCACTCGAGAATTTTTCACTTGTATGGAGACGTCACTATTGCCGGTGAAGGGCAGCAAAATTTATGTCTATGCTCGGCGCTTATGGCCTTTAAGCAGGGACGATTGATTGTTTGTTTGTGTTCCGCCGCACTCAACAATTTTTCAGTTATTTTGTGGCGTCCAGTTTTTTGTAGGTGGAGGAGAGAACCCAGCTAGATACAATGTACCCGGGAAGAGACCACCGACCTTCATAAAGTAAACTGGCAAACTTTCTCGAATATATTGGCGCGAGTGGGATTCGAACCCGCGCCGACTAGAGGATCTTTTTTTTTATTTGCATGTCTTTATATACACACACATAGATAAATACAAACAGTATGCAATGGACCTTTTTTATGAACCCGCACACTCATTCATACAAACACTCGCACTTACGTGAATTGATTAAACATTTTATAAAGAAACAAGTTATATGGAGGAATGTACGTTAAATGTGCATTATTGGGGAAAAAAAAAGAAAAATAGATATTCATATTATTCAATGAATGATATGAGTGAAAAATTCTCGACGGGACGTAAAACAAACAATCAATGAATTGGTTACTAAGGAAATAAATACTATACAGAAGGCTCAAACATGTTTTTCCATAAGTCCCATTGTTTATCAAAAAATAGTGATTTTGAATTGTAAATTTATACACATTTCTCAATGTTATATTTCATTTTCAAATGATTTATGAGACCCAAAATATTTGGCTTTTTACACTGGAAAAAAAAACAAGTAAAAATATACTGCTTAGTATATAATATAATAGAATTTATAACAATATTATCTCTGGTGGGTGGTGTTTCACCCAGTATAATATTCTTAATGATAAAACCAATTCTCTTTGAAATAGTTCTGCAGATATCTATACTCAAGCTTCTCCATAGATCTCATACATCATCACAAGTTACAAATACATGTTGAATGGTTTCAATACCTTCCTTACAGCTTACATAAATCTGTTGTTTTAATATTTATTTTTTTAAGATGGAGGACTAGAGAATCTTTATTGTGCCACACCTGCTGTGACACGGGACCTCGGTTTTTACGGTCTCGTCCGAAGAACTGCCCCATTTAGTCGCCTCTTAACGACAAGCAAGGGATACTGAGGACCTATTCTAGCTCGTATCCCCATGGGACTATTTTCAAGTTTAGAAATGTGTTATTTTTGCAAGATTTATACATTCAACTATGCAATAAAATTAGAGAAAGCTCTGGGAAAATTGTCATTTACGATTTTTGAGCAAAATAAGCTGTAGTGTCTCTCTAAATAATGTAAACCGATTCAGCAAACTTGTTCATTCCCGCCACCGGTCGCGGTAGCTCAGTGGTTAGAACGTTCGCTTCGTAACCGGGAGGTCGTGAGTTCGAGCCCCGCTAGTGCCATGGCCGCATCTAACTTGAGACGCAAAAATAGGTAGTGATTGCTCCTTCGCCAAACTCTCGGCATTTGAAGTGAGAATCACGGGTCTTTCGGATACGACTTTATAAACGGAGGTCATGGTAGACGTTAGCACGTTAAAGAACCCTCACTGCTACCACCCTGAGCGCTAAGCATAGGTCTAAATTTGTGGTACTTCACCTACAGCTGGTGACGTCTCAATATGAGTGAAAAATTCTCGACGGGAAGTAAAACAATAATTCCCGCCGGGTTTTTTTCCCGGAGATAATCAAAGATTGCTAAGCGATGTCAATCGAAAATGATGAAACAGAATGCGGAAATTCGCTCTTAATTTTTGTACAAGAAAACTGTTCGGTTGTGGAATACTGTTATCCATAGAATAAAAAGATTAAATTAAAAAAAAACAGAAAGAAAGAATCGATGTCTAGGACAGTATTTTTTTTTTTAAACTATAGCTACATTATGATCGCTTAAATATATCTATTAGGGCGTTATATTGTATAAGCAATTATGCAGCGTAAACTATTAAATAGCCGTCCCATGCAAAAAGGGCCCTTAAGTATTTTGACGTCATAATGAGAAAAACGTATGTAAGGTAACGTCATTATATGCCAGTTATGACTGTTACACATGTGTTTACAATATTGTCAATACATACAGGATTGTGTTTATACATCATCTGAAACGATATAGAAAGATATCTGGAATCGAAAAGAAGAAAACATGGACTTTTTAGAGGCGAGTTTTATATAAATAGATAAATCGGTACTGTCCTAATTGGTGACTAAATATTTCGATGCACGCGATTTGGGATCCGCATATTAACACCAATGACGGTTGTAGGTTGTACTTCCAAGATCCACTTATATACATGCTATTTTACGCATAAGACAGCTTAAACAAATTAAAACAATACAATTTAGAGATTTATCATGAGTGAAAAATGATTCTTTAACAGATATTCGTGCAAACACCTAAAATGAATTGGTACTATTTTTCTCCTATAGATCAATGTGTGAGTTTCGCAGGGGGCCGAGTGGTTAGAGCATCGGGCTCAAAATCACAAAGCCTCTCTCCTCTGTCGGCGCGTGTTCGAATCTCGGCCGCGGCGTTATGTGAGCAAGTTTCCCAGTTTACTTGCGGAAGGTCGGTGGTCTCTTCCCAGGTACATTGTATCTGGGTTCTCTCCTCCACCAACAAAAAACTGGAAGCCACCAGATAACTGAAAAATTGTTGAGTGTGGCGGAAAGCAATAAATAATCAATCAATCAATCAGAGTTTCAATTGAATTAGTAATATATCGTAATTATCATTTTTCTTCTCGTATATCAAAATATTTTTCCTTTAATTACAAAATTCAAAACACTGAAAGTTAGATTAGTGAAACTGACCTCATACAGTTTACACTGTACATACAGACTTGTTAATGTTAGTTTTATTACAGGTACTTATATACTGATTTTATGTCTCGAATCTTGTTATGTTTGTTTGATTTCTCGGGGCGGATTCATCGTTGGCTTCTCAAGATATTCGATATAGATTACGTTAATAATCTTTTCAAATTTATCAACAAATTTTAAACTGAAGTTTTGTTTTAACAAATTTATATTTGAAATATATATAATATATAAATTTAGTTTTAAAATGAATGAATATATATTATGTTTGTTATTTAATTTAGTATTAATGAACGGTCCATTATTACTCTTGATTAAAATAATAATAAAATATTTGAAATTAGAAAGATTGAATATAACGTTTGTATCAAATGTGGTTCATTATTAATCTACTATCAGTATGCAGAGCAGTTTAATGAAAAGCTTATAAGAAATCTAATATACTGTTGAGATAACATTCTAAATATATATATATATAATGTGACCAGCTACTTGTCAAAATTCAAATTTAGTACTCCTGAAAATTCTCTGTAATATGAATGTTTTTGATTTAAAAAAAAGCATTAGAGTAGTTTAAACATACCTTTGGTACATGTAGAATTTAACAGCGATATTTTGTTACAGATTATTGATGGACGGCATAGGGAGTATTTTGCTCCTTCACAAATATTTAATCGGATGATGAAAATACAGACAATAGTAACATTTTATCTGCATCAGAAAAATGAATAATCAAACGAAAACATTTCAGAACAGAGAATTCAACTTTTGAATCCTAATGATGATCAGAATAAACTCCCAAATTTAGAGGAGGATGATTTCGAGAATAAACAATGTTGACTTGGCAATTCGTGAAAAAATCAGCCGGGGGGGGGGGGGGGGGGTAGAACATCGCGCTCAAAACCACAAGCCCTCTCGCCTCTAGTCGGCGCGGGATCGATTCTCGCTCGCGCCGATATATGTGAGAAAGTTGCCAGTTTACTTTCGGAAGGTCGGTAATCTCTTCCCGGGTACATTGTATCTGGGTCTCTCCTCCACCAATATAAAATGGACGCCACAAGAAAACTGAAAAATTGTTGAGTGTGGCGGAAAACAACAATCGATCAATCAATCGAATATCAGTTTGAAGAAGTCAGTCACCATATTTATTCCATGAGGGACGTTTTCAAGGAAGAAAAGGATATGAATATTATGGGAAAACTAAAAAGCAAAAGTTCTGGTGATATATCTGCAAGACACGATACTAAACGACACAGATATGAATATAATTTTGATGACTGGGAAGTGTGTAAAGAGATGCTTTTATGTTTACATAACATTGACAAAAAAAACATTTGAAAAATATTGTGAATCTTTTGAAGACCAATGGAATCTAGCCACGAACACATGGAAAAGGCGGAAAGAAACCACATAACGCCCTGTCCTTTGATAAAATTAATTTTGTGGTGCAGTTTATCAATCGATATTCGAAAGATAATGGACTTTATATGCCAGCTGCTCCAAGAATTCGAGCCACCCATTTTCCTACCCTGTTCAACACCAAAGAAAGAAAGTAATCAGCTATATGTAGAAGCTTGTCATGAGGTCCAAATCCGTGCAGTTAAGTTGCCCTCGTTCTATTCCATCTGATCTCCCTGTCTTCTCAACATTCAGACTGCCAACCCCAGATCTGATGTATGCTGTACTTGTGAGCGCCACAGGGAGCACATCCTGAATGCAAGATCTGAAAGTGGAAAGCTTACGCCGACAAAACATTTTACAAGATCACATTGAAAAAGCAGAGAGGGAGCACCGCCTCTATATCCAGTACATAAAAGAAGCCAGGGAAGAATACCAGTCCTTTCAGCTTCCTGAGCCACCCTTTAGACCCTGTTTCACAGATTTTATCAAAACTCATTACACTTTCGACTTTGCGCAATGTGTGTCTGTACCTGATCATTCCAGACATGTAGGACCATTATTCTTTGAGACACTACGGAAAATTCAGATCTTTGGAATTTGTATGAAGGGAACAGGATCTCAACGAAATTATCTTATTGATAAAGACAAGACCATTGGAAAAGATGGAAAGAATGCTCATGGGCCAAACACAGTCATCTTTATACTTCACCATTTCCAAAATTACAACATGGGAGAGAAATGTGCTGTTCTTCACTGTGGTAACTGTCCAGGTATGCATATTTCGTCTTCATTATTTCATATACATCTATATGATTAGTCCAATACATACTGTTCACTCATATACGCTATTTACCAATATTCTGATGCTTATTTCATCCCCAGGTCAAAACAAAAACCGGTATCTCATTGGATATTTGCTATGGCGGGTCATGATTGGGCTACACTGGGCAGTCTCATTGGATATTTGCTATGGCGAGTCATGATCGGGCTACACTGGGCAGTAGAACTTCGGTCAAATGGATGCAGGATTTGCTAATATCAAAAAGAAGTACAAGAGTTGATATTGTATTAATATCAATTAATATATAAAAGAAAGATTATTTCTAGCATAATAGAGAATTTCTGTAACAAAAGATATTAAATGTTCAAAACCATTACGATGCGTTTCCTGTCTTTCAGATCAGATTGTGACACCTTGCAGCACATTGCTGGTGTAGTCTCCAATTCTTCCAAAGGTAACGAGGCTGTGATAACACAGGATGGAAAAGTGAAATACTGTGACTGGAAAGAGTATATAAAAACCGTTTTCAGCCCTTGAAATGGATATGCAAGTTTCATCACTCCACTTTTTCAGTACTTCTGCCTGGAGTTGTTCTGTGCAGCGTTGATGCAGACAGCGACAAAGTGCCAGCGATCCTAAGCTATCAAGACCAAATGAGTATTAATTTACCACCAGAGATATTGCCATAGGATTCGGCAGAGAGCAACAGGAATACCTATATACAGACATATCAGACTTCATGACCGGGACTGTTTCAGGGACATATGTCCAGAATTTCTTGAAGAATAAGTGAAAATTTTAACTGTTTTTGAGAAAGATTAACGTTATTGAAATGTTTTTTTAACCTTTGATTGCCTATATCTCAATAAATATGCTGAATATTCGAACCAAACTTCATATGTGGCTTTTTGATATTGTTATCTATCACAATCCATCAAAAAGTTAATTTTGATAATTTTTGTCATAGGGCCCTCTTTGCATGGGACGGCTACGTAGATGAGAGGAGTCGGTCGAAATATAAGATTATGGTTGCCATCTTCGGTCAACCTTATTTGTGTAATGTATGCATTGCGCGCGGCAATTTCACACGTGGTTAAAAGAAAAGAATGGCGCCAGTAAGTCTTCACATTGATCTCGTGATTCGTATACAATATATATAGGAATGAGGACCTATCGGAGAAAATCCATTGTGCCAGATTTTGTGTGTAACACAGATAGCTAGTTCTGTAACAATGCTGGCGCTCGGCTCGTTTGGGAAGTTTTAAAATCACGGGTTCTCCATTAGACATGTAGTCATTTTGTTTCATTATTTTTATAGAGTTCCATATAATATTGATATTATTAAAATTTAACGATAAAAATTGAGCACATGTACCTATGATATCTTTAATTATATTCTTTATATTTCTAACTTTCTATTTAAAGATTGCCTGCAAGTGGTAGTATTTCTATCGAGAATATACGAACAATGAATGTATTGGGGGGGGGGGGGGGGGGGGGAGAGATTGTAAATGAAATGTTAATAGCGAACTCTGAAGACAATATGTCAAAGCTACATGAGGGTTATTGCATAGAATTGAAGGAGATCTGCACCTTGGTGATGGATAGAAATTTATGAAGAATTGGGCTACTTTTATGCACTTCCAGTTGTTAAAAGTAAGTGTTCTTTCCGAAAAAAGATTGGGAAAATTGCATATGGAGAACATCACTCCAACGAATTTTTTTTTTAATTTGCGACACTATCAAGTGTATAGTATTTGAATTCATATTTAGAAAGTTGACATGGTGAAGTAGTTATGTTTAAGTTTTACAGTAGCTTAATAAATTATAACTTATTATGTTCAGATATAGGGTTACATATGAATTGTCTTCCTTTAATATGAATTGTCTTCCTTTAATATGAATTGTCTTCCTTTAATTACTTGTAGATTTGGCATATTGTAGGTTCATTCAGAGAGAGAAAAAAAATTGGACATCACTTTTATGGACATGCAGCGAGGGTAGTACAATCCTCATCAGAATCTATTTTATATTTGAGTTGGCACTCCATTAAAACGCCTTCTACTTTACGTTGATAAGTAGGTTTTACTTCATCTTATCTGCTGTTAAAATACACTATACCAGATATTTATTACGGTGCGTATCAGCTTGCAAGGTAATTTTGTAAATTTGCTCGTGGATATGGACGCAGAAGATTCTCACACTGATCGCTTTGGATGTTTTGTTATCCCCTATTGTTTTATCAATAATTAACCAGCTACCTTCCTGGGACAATTAAACATTATGAAGACTAAGAAATAAATAACGGATATTAATCTAATCATCTACTACTACCAACGATTATTGATTAACGGTCCACGCGAGCAAGGCTGTAATTTTCATGAGAAATTCGTCAAAGTTGCATTTCCCAGCATTTAAACAATCCTCCTTTATTGACCGCTGTTCGTGCACTTCAGTTTTTCTCAGAGTTAGTTTTATCGATATTTTCCCCTTTACCTTTCTTCTTGATTGGTTTCTTTATGTTAGGTTTTCTATCATTGATACTTGGTTTTCTTTTCCTTCAAATTAACTAAATCCTATTTAGCAATAATATTAATATGTTAAAAATACTAGGTAGGAAACTTGTTTGGACATTCATTTTTATTTTAAAAGGAATGGCTTATTAGAGAATCTTGCAATGAACAAAATTTTGAAGTCAAAGTATTTAGGCAATAGGTGGTCTTTCACCCCGACTAATATCAAATCAAATCATATAGCAGGTATATTTCTATTATACTCGCCAATAAGCACCGACCAAGATACCAGGACCCGATATATAACAATATTTAGACCAATCTTCAGAAATTTTACTGTTTGCTTTTGGAAAATGTTTGCAATTGGACAGGGGCCTTTGTTTTAATGCATCGTCCGAGGAAAAAAAAAAAGACTCTAATTTCACTTATTCTGAACGCTTGGCGAAGAAATGGTGTCCGAACCCGTGTTTGGGTGTGATTGATTGATTAAGTAACATTCTAAGTATACAACTCTGCGAAACGCGTTTTCTATAAAGAACTTTTGCGAGGATTTTTTTTATTCGCATGAGAGCGTCACCAGCTGTAGGTGAAGTGTTGCCAATTTTGACTTGAGTATGGCGCCCATGGCCCCAAATGTGGCAGTGAAGGCTACCGTGAGGCGAAACTTTCGCTGTTAAGGTCGTATCCATATGACCCGTAACTTTCTCTTCTATTCGCTTACTTGTTAAACGTCTTGTTTTAGGAATGAGGGTGGGAGAAGTTATTGAAATCGCCTGTCCGTCAGTTCGTAGGTGTTTTTGGTTCGGATATTTTTCTTAAAAGGTTGATATATTCTGGGGAAATGTTGTATATTGTGTAACCGTATGCGTTTAGCATTTTCAGATTAAATCACTCAAATTTGATGAAATTTCAGACTTTAAATAAATGATTATCGGTACTATCGTGAATTTGTAACACAGAATGATAAAATGCTTGTACTAGACAGTGCGATTGCTAATGACTTGATGGTTTGTTCCGACCTAGGTCAGGTCATTTGAACAATGCAATGGTCTTAGGGGAAAAGTATATATATATTACATGTATAAAACACGTACTTGAAGATATATAAGAAATAAACTTCATTTTTAAAAAAAACTGGACGTATTATGGTATGGTGTCGTCCGTCTTTCCGACATTATAGATAAAATGCAAAATAAACTTCAGGATCTTACAACTTGGTACATTTGATCACCATGATAAAAGGAAGATGCCCACTGTTTTTCAAAGGTCAAGGTCGTAGTATCACTTAGTAGGAAAACCTTTTAGGCAGGATACAGACCTAACCGCTGGGGCTACGGCCATTAAACTTGATACACAGACACCTTATGCCAAGCGGAGGATGCCTTTTGGTTTTCAAGGTCGCAGTATCACTTAATAGAAAAACCTTGTATGCAGGATACAGATTGAACGATCTGGGTTAAGACTCTCAACTTGGTATACATACTTTTCTTTTTCAAGTTAAAAGGTCAAAGCTGTAAGTTGACATGTTTCACTTGATTGGCTTTGTCCGTAAGCTTCAGGATCTTACAAATTGGTACATTTTATCACCATGATGAGAGGAAGCTGCGTATTTTTTCAAAGGTTAAGGTCATAGTAACAGTTAATTGGAAAGCCTTGCAGGCAGGATACATACCGAACTATTGGAGCTAGGACCATCAAACGTAGTACACATACTTCTCATGGCAAGTGGAGAACGCCTTTTGTTCATCAAAGTCAAGGTCGTAGTACCACTTAGTAGGACAATCTTGTTGCCATGTTTGCTAATCAACGTCACAAAACAAATATCTTATAATAATTAGACCCTATAACCTTTACACGGGGTATTATGTACCATTTACGGTACTCTCGTTGAAAATGCATGACCGTATGAGCTGCGACGTTTCAAGCCGGTATACTTCATGGATTTTAAAAACATTTTTAAACTGTCGGTGTGTTCCACTGGTTTTCCAGACTTTTTTCCATTATGCTTGCAAGGATTTATTTGAAACTTGCAGTGCAGTTTCAGAGTGGCAAACTACAGATAAGGTCGAATTTCGTAACGTTCGATGGAGAGGTGTTAACGAAATTAATTTTTATATTCATCGGGATCGATGTTACAATGGAAAGGCGGGAATCAGTAGAGGCAGTAGATGAAATTCGGTTGATTGTGTAAACATTTTACAGTTCAAGTTCATTA